>CM056601.1:24640865-25026441 GCA_029721355.1 Tegillarca granosa | reverse complement strand
TTTTTTTTTTTTTTTTTTTTTTTTTTTTTTTTTAATATATATATCTGATCGATTTTATTCACGTGATGTGAATATGATAATTATTGGGAACAGAATCGACAAGAATCATTTTCGCACCCTATGGGTAACTAAATATATAAATTTAAATTATAAAAAAAATTCTCTATTTTTATATTTAGATTTTATTATTACATGTATTATTATTATTATTATTATTATTATTTATTTAATTATTTTTCATTTATTTTTTATATGCTTTCTTTCTTTTTTTTTTTTTTTTTTTTTTTTTTTTTTTTTTTTTTTTTTCAGCAACATTTAAATGTTTATAATTTTTCCTGAATAGTTTACATGAAATTATTGTCACTGGGAAGTACATAAATAATACAGTTTAATGAACTTAGGTTTATTATTTATTAGGCTGTTATCATTTATTGTTTCCTGAAGAAAACAGCGGCACTGGTCCGATGCCTGAGCATAGAAGAGCCGCGGAAATTTATTCTGCAGCCTAACACAATCTTTTACTGCTGGTAAAATCTCGATATAAAGACCAGAGTAGCAATTTGTTTAATTAGACTCAAAATATAACGTTCTTACACTAACAAGCACTGCACATGGAACGACTTAGCACCTACTAAATCAGGCCCCATTTTCATTTGTTGTTTATCCCCGGGGGTCGGAGTTTGGGGAGGGATAATTGAAATTGGGTGTAGTTGACCGAATAGTAGAAAACGGGTTGACTAAATCAAGTATTTCCATCCCTGTCCTGATAACATTATCTATTTATTTATTATTTTGATATATATATATACATATATATATATATATATATATATATATATATATATATATATATATATATATCTATATCTATATATATAATTGATTTTAAAATTCAAACACGTTTTTTTTTTTTAATCAATGTGTCTTCTAAATTAAGCCGTAATCTATCTGACCGACTTTTAAAAATAATTGATCTAGATTGTCTACTTTCTGTTTGGTGCATCGATCTATTTTTGCTATATTTGATTACACGTGTCTGTGCTATATCGTACTTCGTCTCGATGTTGCATAATAACAAAACACATAACGAGTCGACATGACCGACAACGGCATCTCAGGTCAAATGGGATAACTAAGTACATTTTTGTACATCATTAGGTCAAAGTCACCGTCTAGATCATACCATACTGAGGCTGGTAGATTCTATGTTCTAACTCGGGGCAAATTATTTGTGATCCGGGTCACTGGGGACAGTCTATTTGCCATCATTACCTTAAATAACCTTACTGTTATGTCGGGTTGCCCCATCACTAGGTCACGCTGTCAGTGACCGAGCAACTATAATATACATAGAACTAACAGAGCCGGTTTATATTGAAGGGTTATATCATGTAATGTGACCTATAATTTACTTTTTGTGTATTGAAAAAAGGTGGAATAATCCAGTAAAATGGTTTCTTCCGGAAAATCCCAGTTTATTTCTTCTCGTCAGCAGTTTTTAGAGAGAAAAGATTCGAATAGATCTACCGCGGACAAAAATAATTCCCAAGAAGAAAAAAATGGTTTCACGACAACCTAGAATTATAATTATATACTTACCATTTTATAACTGCAGTGATACACTGACAATGAGATCCCGTTATTTATTTTATTTAGATCTATTTTATTATTATTATTATTATTTTTATTTATTTATTATTTTTTTTTTTGCTACTTTGCAGATGATGTAGACTTCCCTATTTTATTATTCATTACAGTAATCTTATGAAGTTAAAAATGTATTATTATGGAAATTCTATTTTGCTATTAAACCAGTAGCTTAAATATTCCAATGGATTACTAAATCAGTATTAAATTTCGTGTAAATACTGGTAACTAAATGGAAGTAAAGTAATTGTAAGGTAATTGTAAGTTCATCATTTTATAGGGGAGACAGGAGTATCGGTAAAATAGGCTTTTGTCCTAGCTATTGCACCATAACTGTACGTAACAAAGGCGGTCGATTACCTCTTTCTCTGTTCATGAGGGTCGATGAACGCCGGTAACCTATATTCATAAAAATAACGTTGGGACATTCACATACAGACCCATTTTCTTTAAATTAATGGGGTCGGTTAATTGCATTAGATATAGAATATGGAATAGCCCAAGAATGAATGAAAACTGTCGAATCATCATTTTTTATTAAAAAGTAACTAGATTCATATATTTTATTTTTACTATAACATTCCTGAGATAATGAGATCATTCATCTCCCAGGATATAAAATCAAATTCAAAACAATATAGATTTATAATTTAACAGCGATTAACACATAGAATCGCCCGGTTTACTATAAATAGAATTAAATTGTGTATTGTTTGTGTATATGATATATGTTATTAATGACCTAAAATCAGATAAATATTTCAGTATTGATTAATAGTGAGTTTCTGAGTCGAATTCAATATTATTTCAGGTGATACATATCGAGACGTCGCAAGGTAGTTAATTATCAAGGGAACCTTGAACATCAACATGTGCGTACGGGGTTGTCAGTTTCAGGCATCACCCGAACGTCTCCTTCCCGTTCCTACGGGATACGCCTTGGGAAATTTTGGATTTCTTTTAAGGGTTAGTGATTTAGATGAGCCTTATGGGCGCATTTAGACGCAAAATAAATAAATACTTGAATGCATAAATAAATAAATAAATAGGTTTAAAATAGGATGAAATAAAATAAATAATTTTAGAAATAATTTAAAAATAAAATCACTCGATAGATATAGAGCCGAGTGCAAGATGCGAGCAATAATAAAGACATGTTTTTTAAAACTAAACTACCGCGACCATTTTTTATTCAGGAAATCTCTTCAAAGCAAATCTTAGGGCCCGGTTTTCACAATCATTCCTTAACTAGATCTCCCTTCACTTAAAACTGGTAAATTTAAAATCTTAATAATTTTGTTAAATATTAGATATTAACGAATTTCATGTGTTATTTTGAAGATTACTTCAAGCTGATATCATATTTATTTAGTTCGTAAAAAATTGTTTATAAGAAAATCAAAAAAAGACTTTCGATTTTTTTTCTAAATTTTAGAAAAAGAAAATCTTAGTTAAGAAATGATTGTGAAAATGGGGCCTGGTCTTTTAAAACTGTTCATCTAGTTAACACTAACATAAATATCTAAAGCGACTAGACTCTCCTAGCCTATCACGTTAATCAGAAAGTCACGCACTTGGTAACAGCCATGGCAACCAAAACACGAAACAAACGTCACAGAAGACGAGCAAATGATAGAAAAACCAAAGAAAGGAAAAACACATATTGAGTACACATCACGGTTTGGCATAGTTTTAGGGAGTTAATAGAGCAATGATATTCTTTATTCACAGTTATTATAGTCTATTAGAGACATACTCCTTTCGTTTGTGCAAATTTCAAACCCCGAGTCCCATTTTGCTAAATGCCAATAAGAAACGCGTCCGTAAACTGAGTTAGAGAGGTATATAGGAATCACAAGGTCTGTCTCGTACGGTCGTGTAAATTCTTGTACGAACTCATTGTTGCTTTAAAGGATTTCCATTAAACTTTACACAGATGGTCTCCACGGGCTGAGGGGTGTTAATTGAGCTTGAAGAAGAGCATATTTTATTTAAAAATATCAAATAGGAAATATGTTTTAGGACTAAGCTTAGATGATCTAAAGAAAATTCATACAATTTTCCACAAATCATCTCAATAATTTCAGGGTGTTTCAAGGCCTTTAACCAATGTCATATCTTTAGTTCAAGGTCATGAAAAGTATTTGCTTGTAAACTGTATTCGGATTATGACATAGTTTAAGAGAGATTTCATAAAATGAACAAAGAAGTAATTACATGCAAAAACCTGTTATAGCAACCATTTTAATAATATAAAACCCAACCGTGACATACATAAGACTTCAAAAATTTGAGATGCTGCTGCGTCGCCTAGCTCTAGGCATTCAGAGTACAGAATAATGTGTCTGGGGCAGTGATATGCTTTCTACGTCATACTAACTAGGTGGGTTAACACCTTGAAACAGTCACCAGTGCGCATGACAATACAAGACAAACTAAGGCAAAATCACATGCATACACGAACGTGCACGATAATACCAGGTAATATGCACTTGCACATCACATGCATACATGAAACAAGGCAGACCGAGGCAGTATACACTTGCACATCACAGCATACACGAAACAAATAAGGCAGACCGAGGCAGTATAGACTTGCACATCACAGCATACACGAAACAAGGCAGACCGAGGCAGTATACACTTGCACATCACAGCATACACGGCCTTGTTCTTGATTAATCTTTAGAGATTAACAACTTATCTCTCCTCCCAAATAGCTGAAAAATTGCTGATGCGACCTAACACAGCATTACAACAAATCAGTCAATAATCAATCAATAATACTTTGTACTCTCAGCTGCCCCAGCATACTGATAAGCTTACTGGCAATGTTACTACATTAATTTTGTTGTATTCTTATCATCTTGTTTATTTCGTGTGTCTTAGAAAATCGTGACTTTTTTGGTAAAAAGCAATAATGAAATGAAGTTAACTGATATGCATTCTACGTTACACTAACTGGGTGAGCTAACACCTTGACACAGTCACCACTTGCACGGTAATACAAGGTAGACCAAAGCAATACCACACACATATACAAACTTGTTCTTTTCAATTAATCTTTTGATATAAACAACCTAACTCTCCTTGCAAATAGCTGAAAAATTGCTGATATGACCTTATACAATATTTGATAATCAATCAATAATACTTTGTACTCTCAGCCACACCAGTCTGATAAGCTTACTGGCAATTATTATTATTATTCTTATTATCTTGCTTATTTCATGTGTCATAGAAAATCTTGACTTTTTTGACACAAAGCAATAATGAAATGAAGTTAACTGCAAGAATAGGTATAATGCCTGTCTAGTATAGTCTCAGGAGGCACAGGGTTTACACAAAACAAACATTCAGATCATAACACAGAATTTATTGAAGTTCAGATCATGGGATTTTTAAACAGGTTTTGATTGTAACAAATCCATTAATAAACCAAAAATATATATACTAATATATACATAACAAGAGGCATAAAATACAAACAAAATGAACAAATATATAAATAACAATATGTGCTTTAAAAGCATGAAATAACAAATTTCTATGTATATATAAAAACAAAAATATATAGATAAATCTATGTGTAGTTATATATAAATATATATTTAATGAACATGTAGATACTACATTTGTAATATTTCAATATTGTAACTTAAATACTGTGAACAATGCATGCACATGTATATATAAAATAAAAAACTGAAAATTCCCTTATGTCTGCAATAGAATATTTCATTGTGAGTTTCTATTTTTAGTCACCTAATGGATATCAGGCTTTTAAATGTAAGTGAACAGGAATGACTACTTTTTTAAAAAAGTTACTACCGTACAAGTATTGTTATATTATTATTATTTAATTATTGCATGTATTATTATTATTATAGTAGCACTATTGTGTACACTGTATTGGTAATGTCACTGATTATGTGAGGGTAGTACACAGTACATGTATACAAGCTGCTAATACCACAGACATGTGATACAATTGCAAAAGATTGAACCCTGGCTGGTCTTCATGGGATGTTGTAGAACAACAGTTGACAGTTTGTTCATGTTCGATATTATCTGTATAATATTTACAATATGGCCACTGAAATTGCATATAAAATTTTTCTTGTTACAATCACCCCTATGATGTATCCAATCTTTCCTGCAGTTAAAAAATGACCTATTTTGAAAGAAATGGTTTCTTAGGGAAGGTACATTTACAACAGCAATTAACTATTGGAAATTCAATTAAAATTGTCCTTTGAGTGGGAGTGTATATAATACCTTTTACCAATGGTACCACCATATTCTATCTCCCCAAAACATTTGGCTCTAGTAAATAGAATGATCTTATAAATTAATGCTTATAATACAAAATAATACTATCTGTCACTATCAATTATTAAATGTAACAAATTATGTTTCGACAAAATTTGCATACAGAAAACTCTTCCTTATATTTTTTGTAGACCCTGTCACAGTACGTATAACAATCTATAAACTAATGACCACATATATTAGAAACAAAACTCAACATGCAAGTAGTGGTCATTGGTAAGTAAATTATGAAGAAAAATTCAAGAATATGGTCCCACGATTTGAATAAAATATTACAACAAAACATAGAGATTCTTTCATTTATATCAGCCAGTTCTTGGACGGTGAAGGAAACCAGAGTGCCCAGAGAAAACCACCCACCTTTGACAAATTTTCACACATTAGGTTGTCCTTGAGAGGGATTTGAACATAGGTGGTGGGCACTGTGATGAGTAAGCATCCTCCAAACCACTAGGCCAACTTTGCCCCATTGACAAAATGGAAAAACATATTGACAAAATGGAATGTAAACATATACTACATACAGGCTAGTAAAATTTATCTTGAAAACAACTGTAAATGACATCTTAGCATATTGATGGACAGAATGGTTACTGCTGCAGAACTTTATTGTCAAACTTCAATGTGCTGATTCATCAAATATCACAGTTGGTTAATGTATACTCATTTTAGATAAATGATGAAATGTAACAAAAACACAACCAATTTACAAAATTTATAATGAATGATTCAAATTATACTTAAAAAGTAAATACAGGACTTGAAATCTATATTCAAATGGAAATAACTTGGATTTAACCAAACAATTTTAACATTTAAAGGGGATATAACTCTAATTTTAATATCAGTGATACTAGTTTATTATGTATGTAAAAGAGTGCTTATAATTTGAATATAGCACCTGCAAGTAGCACTTGGAAATTTGTATACACATGAAACAAATGACATTGTTTTATATACTAGTATATAAACAAATTAGCATTCAAGTAAAAGTTTCCACAAGACAAAAACCAACAAAATGAATATATGTATATGTATGTACAAGGACAATTTGTCTACTGCAAATTGGGGAATTTTTGCGATCATTATCTTTTCGTGTTAATTTGTGTGTAAAGTGAAATGCAAAAATAAAACTATTGCTAAAATAAAAAGTAAAAATTATTTGGGCTGGCAAAATAAAAAGTACCCAAATTGATGTCCATGTTGTCTTTTGCGAATATTAACAGACACAAAAATTTCCCAATTTACAGTATAAGATTTCACCCGAAGAAGCCATTTTAACAATTACATCTAAGAAAAACAAATCTAAGAAAAAAAACTTTTTGCCAAAGAGTTGTTTAAAGGTGGAATAAACTCTCAACAGAGGTTGCTGATATTGAAACATTCAAAATTTTTAAAAGTGAATTAGATAAGAACAAAAACATGTGTACACAATTTTCAGATCTGATAACAAAAAGCTATAGGCCAGAAGCAAGTTTTGGGGTTTCAGTACAGTAATAAAAATAATTTTAGATTAAATAAATAATTGATGGAGAAAACTAGTCTGAAAAGTCTTACTGACTTTATAAAAAAAAATAAATAAAAAAAAAAATAAATAAAAAAGCTAAACAAACATATTTGATGTTCAGAAGAAGCTCTGGTTTCACCAAAATATCATGACCTGTCATGTAGTACATTAATGAAATATATTTCTTGACTTAATATGTCATCTGCATAAAAATACTTAACATTTGACTTTGAACTTTAGATCAAGTTAACTTAGTCTGCATATACATACCAAGATGAGCTACCAATAAAAACAAATGGCACATGGCATCAAAACCAATATACTGAAATTTAAACTATAAATAAAAAAGGTCTTTGATCTCAAGAGGATGATTAAATACACAATAACCTCACCATCTTTTCTAATTCTTTGGAAGGTTGGAGAATTGCTTGATGTAGATATATATATACTAGTATTTAGATAATATTTACATCACAACTTTTCATTAACAACTCTTGTATGGACGGAGTCTGAAAATGGAATGTACCTAACTTTATAACAAAATATCAAAATTGTCAGCAGTTTTCCCATGAATGCAAGATCTCAAATCATCCTGTTGGTAATTCGCTGATATCAAAATGACAAACTTCAGTTGTTTCTTCATTATGTAGTGTTCTTCTGATCTGTGGTCTAAAATAAAAGAAAAAAACAAGACTAAATGACAAAATAGTCTAAACAAGCTCAGAGATTTTATATTGGTAATACAAATAAAATATTGTGAGTCAACTAAAATTTGAATCAAAGGTACATGTAACCGAAATTGTATCTTAAATGCTAGTTCATAACGTACACAACAATAAAAGTTCAAATGTTGAAGAAATCAAAGTAACTAACAGAATGGATTGTCTGTATGGTATAACAAAATTCTGTAAATGCCACCAGATTTTCAAGATAATGAAGTTCAAAAACACTATAAGAAAGTTATGCTAAAATCATAAAGTAAAACCTGTACAGCAACCACCTGTATATAACAACCACTCAATCATTCAGACCAGTGTTTAAGTTTCTTTCGCTTCCCATTTCAACCAAATAGCACCTCTAAATAATTGTCCTGGAAGTTACGATTGGCAAATTTGATAGGAGCTGCTTCCCTTTAACAATCAAAATTGATCGTTATATACAAAAACACATTGTCAATGGGACTGAAATAGGTGGACACTAAATGCATTAGACAGGTGGATGCTATATAGAGGGTTGTTATATAGTAAAATCAATTGGGGATACTTGAGACCGGTCGCTATAGACAGGTTGACGCTATATAGAGGTGGATGCTATTACAAGTTTTACAGTACATTTAAATTTTAATCTGAACGTACTTGAGATCTTCCTCTGTCAATGTACCATTTAAAATGAGTTTATTAACGTCAGATATTTTTCTTCCTCCCAATGCCTGCATACATTGTCTGAAATCATAAAAACATCAGTGATATAACTTAAGACAGGACTCAACAATTCAGTTTTTCTAAATCAAGTAATAGGTGTTTACTTGGATGTTGCAAGAGCTGCTAAAAGAAATCAATTTATCCAAGTACATGTAATGAATGTTTACTTGGATGGTGAAACAGCTGAAACAGCAAGTCTATTTCATAGAAAACTGTTACTATTTGTCTATCAACAATTCTTAACACAAGACACAGAAACCAATGCTCACCTGAGGGTATGAACAACCCTTTACATTGATTACTGCACTGTACTAACTCTTACTTTTTGAATAGCCCTTTATGGTGTTTATTGACACTAGAAAAAATGTCGCCTTTTTAACAACTAAGTATGTTGTTTATTAAACCCAGATATCCCTCGTCTTCTATACAATCTCTGTCACCTTTTGAAATACCCTGTATGTTGTAATAAAATTCAGATAACCTCTCAGCTTTTGAACAATCTCTGTCACCTTTTGAATGAACTGATATGTTGTAATGAAATTTAGATAATCTCTCACCATTTGAACAATCTCTTTCACTTTTTGAATGAACTTATATGTTGTAAATGAAACTTGGGTAATCTCTCACCTTTTGAACAACCCTGTATGTTGTTTTTGACATTCAGATATTCTTTCATCAACTATATAATCATCTACTACTTCTATCTCTACTGCTTCCTTAGCTTGTGTCACCATCTCATCCAAGTCCTGATGAAAAAAAAGTTTTTAGTTCTAAGAATAAATCATTCTGATCTAAACTCCTTCATGACAGGGTAATTTTTACTGTTTGTTTACATCAGAAAAAGCAAAAATGCAAATATTTTGCAAATCAATAATTCTTTTACATGGTTTAGTGAAAGTTAACAGACCACATACTGTATAAAATATGATGCAATAACTTGTATGAGCCTATGCTCAGGAAAGCAAGAAAGGTTTCTTCTTTAAAGGCCCATAATCCACTTTGGGCTACGAATGCATGATTTGTAAAATAGCAACTTAATACAGCTTCCTGTGTGTCTGCACACTTGCAATATTGTAGAAAAAATGCCAACCAAAGCTTGGACTGATATAAAACCTATCCAGCCAGTCACTGCAGTCGAAAATACCTTACTGAAAAAGATGGATACCAGTAACACTACATAATTTCTATTACCTCACTAGAATCATATTCTTCAAAATCATCAGCATAATCATCGTCTGCTTCTACTACTACTGCAATGTCTTCTGGGATATCTAACAAATAATGAACATAACGGGTATAGTGAAATTGAAGCCAGTTTAATGTTTATGGAAATGTAAATTCTGAAGAGCTTTTTTGTGTTTTGTTTTTGTTCAATCCTGCAAATTCTTGATTTCATGGTTTTTAGACTGTTTGAAATTTATTTAGTCAAATAAAATGTACAAAATTTATGACATCAACTATCAAGGGTATAACAGTTCCTTATTTTTAACCACTAATTTTTGACAAGGCCAGATTAAGAGAATTTACTGCACAGACAAAATAAGCACCCAAAGATTCTTGAATACTGGAAACAAAAACAACACACACACACACACACACACACACACACACACACACACACACACACCACAACACAACACACACACACACACACACACACACACACACACACACACAAAACATGTATATACCTTCTTCTAAGTCTGAATGTGAGGAATCATCAAAATCATCAGAATAATCAGACAGGTCACCTTTTTTGTCAGATGTAGCTGTAAATTACAGAACAAAATTAAGTTTACTAGATTTTAAGCTTTGAACTAAAATGTAATTCAAACACATTTCAGTTTCCAAAATTCTCCAAGTCTAACAAACTATTATCTGTATACTGCAGTAATTTCAGTACAATTCATGATTTTTCATGCCTTTATTATTATCTGTATACTGCAGTCAAGCAAACTATCTTGTTAATGTCAGTGGATCTGAATCAAATTACAAACTAGAGCTGTCTCTAAAGAGAAATACCCCATACTAGGATCTGCTTCAAGTGGGACTTAAACTTGTTATTTAAGACACAGTGATTTACTGGACCAGTAAAAGAATGATAAAATAATGAATACCTTCACTGATAGCAAGACCACTATCAATCTGTTGAGGAGACTTGTCTGCTTTAGGCTGTGGGGACCTGTCTACTCTATGCTGAGGGGTACCCTGCTTTCTTCTGATGTTAGGACTTATATTATGTTGGTTATGTGATGCATTTCCACTGAAATAGAATTATGAATCATATAATGGAGTTTTACCAAATCCCTGCAATACCCTATATCCTTTGTGGAGCAACTATTATTTCTACTGAATTGATTTTGTAATAATAGAAGTTCAAACCAAAAATGTAAGTTGATAACTCATTGTAACTTGGAACAAGGGTGAACCTCATTGCTGTGATACAAGATCTAGTTATTTTAACACGGATACTGAAAATCAGATGCCTTACCATCCCTAAGTTAAAAGAAAGGAATAAAAAATCTATAAAATATACCTATTGGTAAAATTGAAGCATGATGAAGATGTCTTTGATGAACAACAAAAAGAGGAAAGAATATGTCAAACAGTTAAATCCATTAACTTGAGCTGAAAATCTCAAGACTACAGATCAGTAATCAGTTTAGTTACATGTGAGTATAATGATTGCTAGTTATTATTAATGTCCATTTTAAAGCAATACACTTTATATCACTATCTGAGAAATTTAAGATATTGGACTAGATTTCTCACCAAGTCATGTGACTAGTAACATATTGATTTTGAACATTTTGTGTTTCAATTCATGTTAGGTGACTTTACAATTTAACTGATTAAAATTTGTGATTTTTTATTAGTTAAAAGGTGTGTTCATCTCGTTTCATTTTTATACAAAATTCTATGTAAAAATACATGTATTCACTGCAATTTGACATTAGACAAAAGGCAAATAGTTATGTGACATCATTCAATAAAATTTTTTTTCTCATGCAAATAATTCATATACACAGAAATCACAAATTCACACTGGTCACATATGACAACACTTACAGACCATTTTCTTCTACATAAGAGACATATTAGCTGAATCCAACATGCAATCTGATTGGTGGTTAAAATGTGTTCTTTTTTACTGGAAGATACTTACACAAGAGGTGTACCAGGTGACCTCATATTGCTATCTGATTGGTTGAAATGTGGTGATGATCTATTGGATGAATCTTTTACTTTGGAATGAAGTAAATTTTCTTTTTCTTCAATGAATGCAGCTAAATGTTTCTTCACAAATGGCATATTTAATATTGCACTGGCACTATTCAAAACAGAAAAGATAAGTAAAATTAACTCGAAAGAAGTGAAAGTTGACCTGTAAAACTTCTTTTGGGATACACACAATGTTTCCAAAGGTAAAGGGAAGTTCAACCACAATTAAATACATGTATACTGCATTTTAACTTGGCTGGATATTATTTCTGTTACAGACCAACATGTCCACTGAGACAATTTTAAGTGAAGAGCAGGTGGACTCTATTCACAAGGTTTAAACATGATAGTTAAAACAAATAAATAAACAAAAATATTTAAAAATTTTCCTAGCCCCTGGACTCAATTGAGTGTACACTTGACTCAAATATTTCTATTTTGTCTCATAAATATTTTAAAAATCCAAAGTTTTACAAGAAAATGTTTTGTTTTGTTCAACAAACCTACACTAAAAATTTAACTATAACATTAGATGTTAAATTTTAATTGTGTAATTTATTAAAAAATGACCTCGAAATGCACAAAATCTATTCCCTAATTTGAGATGAGTGTACACTCAATTGAGTAAATGATTGTGAAACTGGGGCCTGAACTTTATTAGGATGATGATCTACTGGTATTCAAAAATGGTTTTTCAAGCTCCTTAATGTTTAATTATTTCCAGTTGATATAGCATAAGTTGACTTTTTTCCATTAGACATTTTTCATATAACTCCATATAACTCCACACAGATGTTAAAAGATGAAGATGCTGGCAAATTCCACTAATCCAATGCCTGTTTGCACAATTATTATTTATTTAATCAAACTGCATACTACTCGAGTGATCACTTCAGCAACATACTAATGTAATATTTCTTTTTATTTACAAATATTGATTTGTGAAAATAACAAAGTGTAAATAACCACCTTTTACATGTTAGAATGGAGAAACCAGGCTATTAATATTTTACCTTACCTTGGTCGATCATCTGGAGTTTTAACCAGCAGACTATTAACGAGGTCAAACAAAGATGATGAATACTGATCTGGTATAGGCTGAAATTAAACAACTTCATTTCATTAGCGAGTCCTAAGGAATATGGACTTAATTAACAGGTGGTGTTCATATAAAGGTCCTTTTGGGAACAAATATGTAACTAAAGGACCTTAAAACAGTGGTGTTAAAGGGCAGGTGGTCTTTATATAGATGTGGTTACTATAGCAGGTTTTAATGTACCTGTCTTTAATTATCTTTTTCATAAATATACATTTATAACATTAATATTGTTTGTTACATTAACACATGAAGACTGAATACCTGTTCTATGTGAACAAATGCTTCAGTCTAGAAGGTATAGGTGGTTTCAGGCTTTCCTAATTTTTTTCTGGAATCAACAGTGAACACAGTGATATCTTAATCAACTCAAAGTACAATGGACTCTAATTTAGACATTTTAAAAGACATTTAAGTTCCCATAAGAAAATAAATCACAGTGTCTTTCATTGCTTACATGTATGTTCAAATCACATTCAAGGGAGATTTTAATGTAAAAGAAAGTGTGTAAGTTCAGTTTCCAATGGCTGGTCTTTCTTTGGCCACTCTGGTTTTTCCAACATCCCTGAACAAACAGTATTGATAAAGTAATGTGTGTTCTTGAAAATTTTTTGAAATGAAATCAATTATCTTAACTGGGGTGTATAACTCCATAATATTCTACAGTATAAACAAATTTGAAATTCATGCTATTACATTAGTTAGTTTCATTACCTGATATTCAGCTTTGATTATCTTGAAGAATAAGCTGACGAGATTCTGAGCATCAAATGGTGGTTTCAAAGCACACATCTCATACAATACACACCCTAGTGCCTACAATTATAACCAAACATAAATAAATGACAAAAGTTTTGGCATTATAGACTGAGATCTCACATACTGATTCCTGTGAAAAATTCATTTGTAATTGCTAGTTCAATTGCAGCATTACATCAGCTTTTTATTTTGATTAGAGAAAATGCAAACAGTTTGATTTGCAGGTCTTGAATGTCCAAGTTACCAAAATGAAATTTCAGTAATTTCAGATCATTGTTTTTGCAGCCATTACAGTAATCTTTGTTGCTAACGACTACTTGGCAAATCTAAATTTCAAAATTTAAAATATTAAATTATAAGATAGTGAAACTTTTCTGGGATGAAAGTTTTAAAAAATCAATTTTCATCTGTAAAAGATCAAGAATTAATTTGAAATTTTGTCTTGACAAGTAAAGTATTTAAGGATATAAAATGAAGTCTCGATTTTTACATGCACTGTAGAGACTTATGGCTAATTAGTTATGGTCAAGGACTTGTGATTCAACCTACATGTAAATTAGACTGTATTTATAAAGACAATTACTGGTTGACCCCTAAGCTGAAAATAAACAGGTACCAGCAAAATGACATAAATACTGCATGTTAACTTTACAATAGACTGGAGTCATACTGATGGGTAGTTTGTACTCTCTGAATAATTCCACCCTAAAAAACAGGATCAGTGCACTGATCAGTTGAGTTTATCATTTTGGGACACGACTATGTGTACTATGAACTGACTTGAAATGTAACTACCTGTACCTATCATTAGTGTCCTTGACTAGATTTAGACAAAGATTTCTGATTTATTTTTCATTTATCTAGATTTTAAAAATAATGATTGCAAATTATCCTTTTATTTGTATGTATATGTAAAATATTTACATTGGCAATTTGAAATGGTTTCTATGTGAACAAGCTCTAACAGCCAAAGTGGGAAATTTTATCCCTCCAGGTTCCAGTTTAACAATTATTTCTTAACTAAGATTTTCCTTAACTTGAATTTGGCATATTTGAAATCATAATAATTTTATGAATTTTTCAGATACTCAGGAATTTACTGTGTCATTTTGATGAACACTTCCAGCTTATAACATCAAATTTCAGTTTCGTTAAAAAATGTTCATTTACAGTTTTAAAAGAGATTGCTGAAATTTACTAAATTAAAGTTAGGAAAAATCTTAGTTAAGGAACGAGTGGGAAACTGGAGCCAGAATTTATCCTCTATATAGTAGAATACATCAACTTCGTAGTGGATTTTGTATCCATATTTCCTTTGGATTATAGAAATATAAGACTATAATTACCCAGATATCAGACTTAGAACTGTATGGTATATCTTGACAAAGCTCAGGACTCAGGTAAGTTGGAGTTCCTACCACAGTTTTGGCCATGTCGATTGTACTATCTAAAACCTTGGATATACCAAAATCGCCTGAAACCAATTGGTATTAATCAAAAATAAACAGGAGTAAAATTCTATTACAAATTACAAAAATAAATGACTAGGATAATTTTATATTATTTTATATTTTGATATTTATATGTTTCTCCTTACACTTATCCTGCAGTGAGAAAGTGTGTTGGTTCACTTGCTGTATGTTGGTGGTTTTCTCTTACCACTCCAGTTTCCTCCACCATCCTTAAATTAAAGTGATAGAAACTTGTCTGGGGCATGAAACTTTTTTACTGTACTGAAGTCTACCTGTCTGCTTCAGGAATATAATAAAACCAAACCACTTGATTGTAAATACAGAGAGTGCTTAATTGAAAAATAATATTACTTGGTTTTATGACAAACTTTCAAACATATCATGCCCATGTTTCCTGGTGTTTTCTATGGGCACTTAAGTTTCCTCAATCATTCCAGAAGTGACTGCATTCATAAAGAAGGTAAAAACATCTTAGATGCAACATAAAACACCATAATAACACTCCACTTAAACAAATCAGATCAGAGTGCTGACAAACATGGAGTTATCTGTTTGGAATTTTATCAAAAGAAGTTTTAACAGTACCTTAAATAATGAAAAGATGAGTTTTTTTACCTAATACATTGTACATATACATTGTATATATATATATATATATATATATATATATATATATATATATATATATCAATAAATAAAAATTTCACATGACCAGTTCTTAAAAAACAATTTGTATTGTCACTAGCGCTTTCATGTCTTACAACAATCTTCAGGTGACTATGAATTCTTTTGAATGACAACGAGTTTTACTACGTAAAATTATTATGACGTCATCGATACAAAGGGGAGATAATAAACATCCCTGGTAAAATCGGAGGTAGTTAACTGCAGTGTTGATGTAAAAATTAATGAATTGATTAAATTTTTGAAATACGTTAATAAATAAATGTTTTTAAGTTAACTATGTCCATTTAAAACTGGTTTAAATTTATGAATGAAAAACAAACGTCAGCCTTAAAATTTAAAACAGTTCTTGACCAAAGCAAGGTTTGTTTTTAATGAAAAAATAGAGAAATTTGAAGTGAAGAAATGCGATGATGCCAGGTGTGGAACATGTGCATATATACATACTGGTAGTGAATTATGTAACAACGGTGGGGTGAAAATTTATGCCAATACAAATATGACTTGTAAAGTGTCCTGGATGTAATGAGATCTACATTGGTCAAACCGGAAATACCCTCTCCGAATGAATAAGAGTGCACCGGCAACAAATTAGACAACCAAATCTTCGCCAAATCCCTCTGAGTGAACATTTAGACATTTGCGGAAATAAGCAGTTTTCAGTTTTTCCTTTTTATAAATTAATGGATAGTGATAATACTAAACGGACAATCAAAGAACTGTTTTTCATTCATAAATTTAAACCAGTTTTAAATGGACATAGTTAACTTAAAAACATTTATTTATTAACGTATTTCAAAAATTTAATCAATTCATTAATTTTTACGTCAACACTGCAGTTAACTACCTCCGATTTTACCAGGGACGTTCATTATCTCCCCTTTGTATCGATGACGTCATAATAATTTTACGTAGTAAAACTCGTTGTCATTCAAAAGAATTCATAGTCACCTGAAGATTGTCGTAAGACATGAAAGCGCTAGTGACAATACAAATTGTTTTTTAAGAACTGGTGATGTGAAATTTTTATTTATTGATATATTTTTCTGTACACAACAAAAACTAACTGTGGACTATATATATATATATATATATATATATATATATATATATATTAATAAATACCAATTTTGACCACATTTTTCTTTGTCATAAACACATTTTCTGTCTTCAGATCTCTAGAGTAATGTAATAAAAACAAGTTTGTATTACTTTACTTATGCAATATAATTTTTTTCTTCCTCATTTATTGTCAACCCCCTTAAAAATGTCAAAATTGAAGTTAACAAATGGGGATGGTTAAACAAGGTTTTATTTATTATTATCTGCAAAAACAGAACATGGACAAATATTATGCCATTTGAAATAATCATTATTAAAACATTTTAATGATTAGGTTTGCCCAATGTACTTCTTCATTCCTCCATTGTTTGTGCAAGAATTATTCCCATTTAATATGGAGTTACATCAGTTGATGTTTTTCCACGAAAATAATGTTATTCTTAGAATTTCAAGGTAAATGTTTCTAAAATATTTTGCAAATACATGTACTAGTACTTTGAGGGATGTTGGTCATGTAATGCACTGGAGAATTCCTTTAAACACAGAACTGCCTTTCAAGCATTTGAACTAAATATGATTGACTTACTTGTGTGTCACAAATAGTTCCAAATCATTATACATATATTTGGTAGAATTACATGTAATGTCTCATTTCTGTTTCCATGGTTACTTACCTGTGTAATATTTTGTTTGAATGCATGTGCTGTACTGCCATAGTAAGTTGTGTGAACCACTGAAAAATAATAACAGAGGTATCATAAAGAATTTATGACAAAATATTTTTTTTTCAAAAAAAACTTTAATTTCAAGTTTTAAGTAAATTAAATACATGTAGTAATGGTTAAACAACAAAAACTTTGATAAACTTTTTTAAAGAAACATACTGATTGTAGATTTTATATTTATTTTTTTCATTTTGCTACGTGAATATCTACTTAAATCTTAATAATAGCTTGTAAAATGCAGAAATGAAAAAGTTGTCAATGAAATTTAAAAGAAAATGTAAATACATGTACTTGAACATTAAAATTCCTTGCACCTGTAAGAAAATCAATAGTTTTTGTAATGGAGTATTATATAACACAACCAGTTAATAATAATCACTGCTACATGTATAATTTATTACACCTATGGGAGTAATGATTATTATATTGAAGAAACATGTCATATGGATATTTTTAAAATTGTTTGTCTGTCCTAAGCATATCTGTTCATCAAGTAAGTGCCAAGTATATATGTTCATCAAATCAGAGTCATGCCTATTTGTTTATCAAGTCAGTGCCAAGTATATAAGCTCAACAAATCAGTGTCAACTATATTTTTCTTGCACCCCAGATAGAAATTTCCATATACAGAGCAATGCAAGATATTTCAATCTTGCACCCCCCTGTACAAGATAGCTAACACGCTCTTTTCCCAGCAAAGATTTATCAATGAAATCAGATGTGTATCAATACTATGAGAACCGCTTTAAACCCAAGAACCTGGCATAACTTCGCACAAACAAATAAATGGAACAAGTAATACTACAGTTTAAATTTAAAATGTAATTTTAAAAACTTTTTTTTTTCTAAATCAATAACAAGTTTATTTCATATTACATTAATTTTTATATTACATAATTTTTATATGACGTAATGTTAATATGAATTATGACGTCATGCTTGTTCTAGTCTTTTGTATTCACATGCCACTTCCATCATATGTTAAATTTTGATTTTTAATAAACTTGTATATTTTGTGGTTCAAGAAATAGAATCAATCACTACTTATGGTTTCAGGGAAATCTCAACCCTCGTTCTAATATATCTGGTCCAGAACTTGGCAAGCCTCGTTCTGGACCAGATATATTAGAACTCTAGTTGAGATTTCCCTTTCTGACACCACAAGTAGTGATTGATTCTTTTAGTTCATCAGCCAGTGCTTATCTTACTTAAAGTAAAGTGGCTGCAAGCACTGAACGCCCATTTTTGTCAGTAATAATTCACAAGTAAAATACTTACACACATTATATCTTTCTCTTCAAAGTGTTTTTCTTTCTGAAATACACATTAGACACTTTTCTTCAAACAACTTTTATTTCACAACAGACAGAATTACAAAGCATTATAATATTGATTACTTTACAGCATTTGTGGTGCTATTTTAATTTTCAACAAAAAAGGGGAAAAAATAAATAAATAAATAAATAAAAAAATAATAAAATAAAATAATAATAATAATAAAAAAAAAATAAAATAAATAAAATAAATAAAATAAAATAATAAACAAAATAAAATAAAATAAAATAAAATAAAATAAAATAAAATAAAATAAAATAAAATAAAATAAATAAAATAAAATAAAATAAAATAAAATAAAATAAAATAAAATAAAAAACATATGTGATTTTGATCCATGCAACAATGCACATTTCACGTGTATTTTACAACCCCCCCAACATTAGGAAAAATAAATACTTACAATGTATGCAAAATTGACATTATTTTGATTATAACAGAAATTCATATACATGTACATGTAATAAGAGTGTAAGGGAGACAATCCATAAAATCAACCTGAGTAATTTTCATGAATTTTCTCCCTTGGATTATGAAAACAATATGTATGTAATCTAAATGCATATATTAAAGTAATATAACTTTGAATGCCACTGATAAAAGGATTTTTTTTTTTTAAATTACCTGAATTAAACAAAAATATTAAGTGTTTCAACAAACATATTCGGTATCTAAAACTATGTGTATATTTACATGTTTCATATTTTCCCATTGGGAGAAAAAACAATTAAAATTTGGTCTGAGGTGTGTGTGTGTGTGTGTGTGTGTGTGTTTGTGTGTTTGTGTTACTCTGTTGACCTCAAAGAATATTAATAAAGCATCAACACTTTCCTGCTGTAACCGCTAATAAACACAACTTACTTTGGCAGCCTCTCTGATCTTATCTTCTAGAGTTCCTCCATCACAATAGTCCTAAAAATGGATAATACTAAAGTTTTATAACCAAGACCAAATGTACTGTTTGAATTAAAAAATTTCTGTTGTATACAGCATTTTACAAAATAAATTACCAGTAATATAAAACAAAAAAGACAAGCAGTCTTAAAAAATAAATTGTGTTAGAGTATTTTTTACCAAGAATTCAAAACTTATTTAATATTTAGCTGTTGATATCATAATATGTTGTTCCTTAAAGTACATCAAACAAATGGGCTCATCATTATTAAATAGAAAAGTTTTACAAAAAATTGACATAACTTTTAAGTATCTATAGTGTTCAGAATTTATCTGTAAAAAAAAACACAAAATACTGTTGATAGCATTATAAACAACTGATGTATTGAAATCAAAATGCATGATTTTAGCAACATATATTGAATAGCTAAACTGGGACAAAAGCAGTCAAGATGGTGTTTTATATGAATTACAAATTTGTCATAACAATATTTACCATAATACTGTTTGCTATACATGCTTCAAAAACAATTAAATTACCTGAACAATAAACAGAAATTCTTCCTCCTCATCAAAAAATGATTCATGGTAGGATACAATATGTGGATGTTTTAACTGTGATAGAATGCTATAAAAAATAAAATAAATAAATAAATGAAATAATGAATGAATGAATGAATGAACATGATGAATGAATGAATGAATGAATGAATGAATGAATGAATGAAATAAATGAATGAATGAATAAATGAATGAATTTAAATTGGTACAATTTGAAATCAAAAAATTAAATAAATTAATTGATTGATCATTTAAATAAAAAAAAAAGAAAATTTAATCTTGAACTTTACTGAATAGCACATATGGACTTTAATTTTTGTAACACATTTTTAAAAGTTAAACAGAGGTAAAACTTCTCAATAACACACTATATCAGGTTTTTTACATCTTAAAAATGTTTCTTATGTTTAATAACAAAATTCTGAATTTTAGTCCTTTTTCCAACAATTTGACTCTGAAGTCAGTAGTAATTAGTTTACAAAGTAAAACAAAGACAGAATTTAGAATTTATATGAAACGATTCATAGGAAATTGAAAATTCTAAATCAGAGAAAACAAAATTTTATTAACCTACCTGGCTTCTTTTAGAACTGCCTCTTTTGTCCTTGTTTTCTTTCTTTCATCTAATTCAATCTTCTTCAATGCTACCAACCTAAAATTATTTAAAAGATTTTGACAATTAAAAAGTTACAGTATTCAATTCAAGTTCAACAAGATAGCAAAAACTAACCAACAAGTCATTTACTTTAATAGTACAAGAATTTCTAAAATATCATAATAACTGCGGAAATTTAAAAAAGACAGCATCAACATTATGACTTTTATACTGTTTTTCAAGGAACAAAATATTGATGATGGAAAAACCACACCAGTACATGTACTCTCTTATTAGATAATAATTCTTCATCAATACATCAAGTTTCGCTGTTTATGTTTTATTTTCAAAATTTTGTAGTAGAAAGTTGCAGAACTTGAAGCTATAGGAATCTACAGTTCATAAAGTACAAAAACTATAAATAAAATTCATTCCATTGGTTCTAAAACACAATGATGCAATGTAGCAGTGATAAAAAAACATAAAGTGAATCCCGAAAGCTACTCTTTCAAAGCAAGAAGTTAGTATAGTTAAAGAAGAAAAGTCAAATATAGAAAAAATAATTTAGAATTGTTGCAAAACATATTATGAAGAACCAACCTTTTTGTTTCTTTACTTCTGGCTAAATAAACAGCCCCACAGGCTCCTAAACCAAGTCTGTGAACAATTTCATATCCCTCCATTATCTTTTATTACGGTTACTCATTCCTGTTTTAAAAAAAAAATAAAAACAAACAAACAAACTGAATCAATCATTTTTATTAGGTTAAACATATTTTATTGTCATATAAACAATAGGATTGGATATAAGTTATCACAACATTATATAAACCTCTTCTAACAATCGCACAAACATGCATTTGTCATAACGGACAAACACACACACACAAAAACATTATTGTTAGTGTTGAAAATAAAATAAAAAAGATGCAGAGAAGAGTGAGGTAATATGAAAAGAAGAAAATAAGAGATATAAGTTATAGAAGGGAAACAGACAGAAATAGTAAAGTTAGGTGTGGTGACACTCCAAAAAATAGAGTAGATATTACAATGAAGTTACTTGAATCAGGAAGTTTGTTTAATAAAGAACTGAACATAAGAAAATATATGAGAGCTGATGGTGTCTGATGACAATATATCACCATAAAGCAATATTTTCATAAAGGCCGACAATATTCACACGTACGGTAGAATAACACATGTTGTTGGCTGGCATTATTCACACGTACGCATGCGCAGTACGATAACTTATATCAGCCGTATACGGACAAGGTGTATGTTCAATGAAGTATATCGGACTATTTAATACGCTTATTATTATAGAGAACACTTAGCCATGAAGTGTTATTATATGCAATATTATATAAATTATATAATAATTATTGATATATTTATTTATTTATTTAAATATTTATCATATTGCTAATGAATATTTTTGTAATATTTGTATAATATTGCGTTTAATAACTTTTTCAATATTATAGAGAACACTTAGCCATGAAGAGTTATTATATGCAATATTATATAAATATTTATAAATTATATAATAATTACCGATATATTTATTTATTTAAAACATCATATTGCTAATGAATATTTTTGTAATATTTGTATAATATTTCATATAATAACTTGTCATGTTTCCAGATCCCACGAGGATGTGGTTCTCACGGGATCCATTTATTTGATTAGTTATCCATCCCGATGATTTTGATTTAATAAAAATTTACTGTTTATTTTGATTTTTTTTTATTGTGTTTTGTTTAAAATGGATAACCAATATATGAAAAAAAAATTATGGACAATCAATATATCTGAAGTTGCACATAGAATGTGGATCTCACGAATAAAGTCGCAACTGATCACCTCAGATAATTAATTGTGCTGGCTTTACAAATTTATTTATGAAATAATTATTTCAAAAATCACTAAACTACTATTTAAATATTTACAAGGAACTAGATCTACTTATGATGGTCAATTAATATATCTGAAGTTACACATAGAATGTGGATCTCACGAACAAAGCGGCAACTGATCACCTCAGATAATTAATTGTGCCGGCCTTACAAATTTATTTATGAAATAATTATTTCAAAAATCACTTAACTACTATTTACAGAGTACTTTTAATATTTAATTCAATTGTTTTTCCATATTACAAAAATCGCTGCAAAAATAAGTTGAATCAGACTTTGCCAAAGACTCAATTGGTCCAGAATCTACGCAAGATACATGGAACCATTCACCGCAATTAGTACATTCAACCATCTTGTCAGTTTTCTAGCCATACATATTCCTGCAACGGTAATATATTTCTATCTTTTGCCGACCATGTTTTGTTATGTTACGTCTATTTGGCTTTATGAAATGTGGAATTGGGGTAAATTCAGATTGTTCTAAGCATATAACCAAATGTGCTCTCATTTCTTGTTGATAAAAGAAGAAAGTTGCCGCATCTTTTCCTAAACAGATAAAAAGACTGAAACTACAATCCAATGTCCTAAACTATTGGGACCTTCAAATAAAATTTGAACCATAGGACCAGAAACGGGTGTGAATAAGTTTATATTTTGTGAATGCAAAGTTGTCTTGAAACCCTGAATTTTAAATTCAGATTTTAGCAGAGATTGTGTCGCCGTCAAAACCTCGTCTGTGAGCATTCTGCGTCAATTTTATTTTTGTGTTCATTTTCATGTTCAAAGGTAATAAATTACGTTGACATGAACGCTCCAATAATTACTCAGCATCCTGTGTTCAAGGCGCTAATTACATTATTTCATTAGCAGACTCCTGTGATCACGTCCTTATCACCATAGTAATCAAAGTGAACGATTGAGTTAACTAGTTGAATACGATTCATGAACACTTTTCATAAATTAATAACTTAATTTTTTATTCGTACACACGTCTTGATTTGATTATGTCTTTAAATTTTAATTTTACTTAATAATGAATTATTTTTCTTAATTAATAATTTGTAATAATTTATTTTTAATTTTAACTAGTGTATTTCAATTATTTTTTTTTAATTCTATATATTACATTTTTAATATAATTAGTATTGTCGTTATCAAATTTTTCACATTTAATAATCAATTTATTGGTTTTTATTATATTTTAATGATTTTTAATCTTACTTAGTATATTACACATAATTATTTTATTATCATTCATGATTATTTTATTCTTATACATGATTTTTTAAAAATATTATACATGATTATTTCATTATCATTCATGATTATTCTATTCTTATACATGATTTTTTTTTATTATACATGATTATTTTATTATTATACATAATGATTTTTAAATTCTATACATATTGTCGTTATCAAACTTTTTATTTAATAATAACTTTTTATTTAATAATTATTTTATCTTAGTATATTAGATTATATTATTATTATACATGATTTTTTTTATTTTTTTTTTTTTTATTATACATGATTATTTTATTATTATAAATAATAATTTTTTAATTCTATACATATTGTCGTTATCAAACCTTTATTTAATAATAATTTTATCTTAAATGGTTTTATTAGTTTGATAATTTATTTCATGTATTCCTATATTACTCATCGTATCGTATTAAATCATTGGACCATAGGTCCGATATACTTCATTGAACATACACCTTGTCCGTATACAGCTGATATAAGTTATCGTACTGCGCATGCGTACGTGTAAATAATGCCAGCCAACAACATGCGTTATTCTACCGTACGTGTGAATAATCACTCCGTTTCATAAAACATCTAATAAAATTTATGTAATACTAAAACAAACATATAATAGATTCACTGGATAAATTTTTTTCTGTCTGGGCCAGAATGCTTTCCTTGGTCACTAAAATTAATAAATATGGTATGCAAACATATTATCTGACAACATGCAGTTCAAATTTGCCTAGTAAAAGTCAAAATGGTTTGAATATTACCAGTGTAGGAAATGTTGACATTTCATTTAATTTTACATTGATACCCCAATGTCAAGACAAACGACTTGGATCTAGCACATCAATCAACAAATGCTGTTAACATAATACAAACATTTGCACATTATCTTCATCTTGTCACTGGGAAACCATGAAGAAACAAACTTACAAAGTGTATACTACATTTTTTAAAGTTTTAGGGAATTTCCATTTTTTTTCCAATTGACATTCAGGATTCTGAATTAAAATTTTGGACAGTCCATCATTAATGGACAACAACAGCATCAGGCTGTCTGGTTATTCTAAAATTAACTTCATCTGGATGAAAACAAATTTACCTCTGCTCGTACAGCATCTTCAACTTTCATCATGCAGACATGTTTTGTAAACAAAATATCCGGAAGTACAGTACTTTGTCGTATCTGCCAACTTTTAATAGGAGCACTTTTCAATAGTGGATTGAATTATCTCCCTTAGACCGCAATGTTTAAAATGTAGATGACGGATAACTACTTTAATCTTGGATTACAAAATTATTACAAAATACTCATTTTGGTTAAATGTCATTGTTATACTTGTGTAATTATAATTAAATTTTGCATTTAGAGAACGGATAACCACATATCCCTTGTCTAACTGTGGTTATTATCAAGTGTATAACGATAATGAATAACCATGTTACACGTGTCATTGGTTATTACCAAGTACATGTAGAGAATTGACAAACGTGTTACACTTGTTTAACTCAGGTTATTACCAAGTAAATTTAGAGAATTGACAACCATGTTACACTTGTTTAACTCAGGTTATTACCAAGTAAATTTAGAGGATTGACAACCATGTTACACTTGTATAACTGTGGTTATTACCTAGTACATGTAGAGATTGACAACCATGTTACACTTGTATAACTGTGGTTATTACCTAGTACATGTAGAGATTGACAACCATGTTACACTTGTTTAACTGTTATTATTACCAAGTACATGTAGAGATTGACAACCATGTTACACTTGTTTAACTGTGGTTATTACCAAGTACATGTGGAGAATTGACAACCATGTTACACTTGTTTAACTGTATTATTATTACCAAGTACATGTAGAGATTGACAACCATGTTACACATGTTGCACTGGTTATTACCTAGTACATGTAGAGATTGACAACCATGTTACACTTGTTTAACTGTGGTTATTACCTAGTACATGTGGAGAATTGACAACCATGTTACACTTGTTTAACTGTGGTTATTACCTAGTACATGTGGAGAATTGACATCCATGTTACACTTGTTTAACTGTTATTATTACCAAGTACATGTAGAGAATTGACAACCATGTTACACTTATTTAACTGTCATTATTACCAAGTAGATGTAGAGAACTGATAACAATGTTTTACTTCTATATGACTATGTAAATAACCCTTACACTTGTTTCAAATAACTATTGTTATTTCTATATAAAGATATTGATATAGAATTGATAAGCATGTGACCCGTGTGTTATTGTGATTATTGCCAAGTACATGTAGATAATGGGTTACCACATTATTACCATAATAAGTGCATTGTAAAAACTGGATAACCATGTTGCACTTGCATCAATGTGGTTATTACAATGCACTTGTTACAAGAATAGATAACCATGCTACACTTTTGTCACTGTGGTTGTTTACCAAACACATGAAGAAAATGGATAACCATGTTGCACTTGTGTTACTGTGGTTGTTACAAAACACGTAGAGAATCGATAACCATGCTACACTCATGTCACTGTGGTTGTTACCAAACACTTGAAGAAAATAGATGACCATGTTACACTCATGTCACTGTGGTTGTTTCCAACACATGTAGAGCATGGATAACTATGTTGCACTTGTGTCACTGTGGTTGTTACCAAACACATGTAGAAAATGGATAACCATGTTGCACTTTTGTCACTGTGGTTGTTACCAAACACATGTAGAGAATGCATGTTGCACTTGTGTCACTGTGGTTGCTACCAAACACATGTAGAGAATTGATAACCATGCTACATTTGTGTCACTGTGGTTGTTACCAAACACATGTAGAGAATGGATAACCATGCTACACTTGTGTCACTGTGATTTATACCAAAAATATGAAGAAAATGGATAACCATGTAACCCTTGTTTCACTGTGGTTGTTACTAAACACATGTAGAGAATTGATAACCATGCTACACTTGTGTCACTGTGGTTGTTACCAAACATATGAAGAAAATGGATAACCATGTAACCCTTGTGTCACTGTGGTTGTTACCAAACACATGTAGAGTACAGATAACTGTTACTCATTTGTAACTGTGGGTATTACCAGAGACAGTAATGGATAATCACATAATTAATAAGTGCATTGTAGATAATGGATAGACATGTTATGTTTATGTAACTTTTGAGTTTACCAAGTATGTGTATATGAAGAGAATAGATAACCATGTTTCCCTTATGTTATAAGGACATCATAATTCAGAAAAATGCATATCATTATTAATAAAAACATAATAAACTGTTGTTACATGGGAAATAAAGTGGAGTATGAAGTTTTAGGCCCCATATAAGATTCTTTATCTCAGTTACATGGAGGTGGTCAGTTCAGGATTGTTGAGGGAAGCCAGACTGCCTGGAAAAAACCACCATAAATCTGCAAGCAAACTGACAAACTTTCATACACAAGGATTTGCCATGAACAGGATCTTAACCTAGGTGTGGAGAAGCATTGTAATCCGTAAGCAAGCACACACACACACACACACACACACACACACACACACACACACACACACACACCTGGACCCAGTTTCACAATCATTCACTCAGCTGAGTGTAAACTCATCTCAAATTTGGGAATATTTAAATGCTAATTTCTAAGACATTACACAGTTAAAATTGAATATCTAATGTAATATTTAAATTGTTTAGTGTAGCATTGTTGAACAAAACATTGTCTCATAAAACTTAAAATTTTTAAAATACTGATGAGAGAAAAATTGGAATATTTGAGATGAGTGTAAACTCAATTGAGTGAATGATTGTGAAAATTGGGCCTGATATTTTTTCCTTTTTTTATATTCCTTGTAATCTTTATATATTTTACCAAATCACCTTGGGGGTTAGATTCCTTTTAGTTAACTTGTTGATTAGTTAAGCACGCGGTACTTTTAACTACTATCAAGTATATGTATATGTTTTTCAGCTTGATATGCACATTTCATATTCCATTTTAATTTGACAGATGGATAAAAAGCTGACCAGATGTTTATGGGGATTTGGTGACACCTACACAAACACAGAGATATTATTACAACTGTTTCCAATAATAGTGCAAATAATAGCAATAAAAAGTATGTTGGTAAAAATAATCAATTTATTAAGAAAAGTTCTTTCTATAAATTTGTAAGAAAAACAATAAGAGAACTTTGTCAAAATATTCTTAAAATACATCAACACAGTCTAAAACAAAAACACACAGACTATTTGACACTAAACATGGATTATGACAAAATATGAATACCTGCCAATGACAGTGGTGTTTTAAAATTCAAAATTTGTTAAAACATACATGTTATAAGAATTTCATGTAGATACTCATACTACAAATCAAGTAATCAAGTATTAATAATAGAAAAGGAATAAAGAATTCCTTTAAAATGGAAAAAACAGTGAAAATTCTAAATTTAAACATTTTAAATTACATGCACATGTAGAAGATTTCATATCCCTGTCTGTGCCAAAAACAAGACGTTAACTGAGTATATACTATATAGACTATATACAAATGATCACAAATATTATCAGGAACTGAGATTTTTTTTTTTTTTAATTTTTCACCATAAGTAATGACTTTTTATAATAAATTTTAGACAATACTGCTTTTGTTTATAAAAAAAATTATAAAAATTTCATTTTGAAACAAATCATTGCATTTCAGAATGTCTTTAGTTTGAGTTGTAACTAAATAACGTTTTACAAATGTTTATGTTCCATTTTTATACCTTTGAAATTTTAAACAGTTTAAATTTGATGTATTTTATAAATACAGAAACACAAAAAATGCCTAAAAAAGATTAATCATAAGTATAAATGTCTAAGTTTTAAATCCAAGGAATCTCGAGACTGCCATGCAGTCAGTTTGATTGAATCAATGAAAAACTGTTAAAAACCAGTTTAAACAATTACTTTATCCAAAACTTCATTTTTGACTCAAAATTAAAACCCAACAGATAAAAGTGATTCTCTAGAATGAAGAGCCAACAATGATATTTTAATGTACTGCTAGAACAAAAGCCTGATGCTTAAAACTTGATTTATTAAAACAATTTTTTACTGGTATTCAAGATTTGAAGCTTGTATTTACCATCTTTCTTGAGATTTTTTTAACGGATAATTAGTGAATAGAATTTTTGTCAAACTAAAGCAAATTGTGTAAAATTTCATTGATTTCATAACAATACATTTGTATTTGTTTTTTTTTTATTTGTGGTATCCACTGAGTAAACTTATCAAGCTTTGAAAGAATGGACCCTTAATGGAGAAACCTTTTAACTAGAGCTAACAAATCTGTATAATCACCACAGAAAACCCCACCTACTTCTCCTTATGAGAAAAAAAGATATATTTTTACTTACAAATTGTGAGAATTTTACTTAAGTTATGCCATACAATTTAACTTCATTATATATACACAAATGTACTATGTCCAGAAACACAGTCTTCTTAATAAATTGGCATTCATAACACATACTGTAAACAAACTAATTTCAGCAATTTTTGTGCTAGGACAGTAGCGCTAATTTAAATACACTGCTAGAATATAAGTTTGACTTATAGTCTGTTTCTCAAAAGTTGTCTAGCGCTAATTTAGTCAAGAATGTAAATTGAGCTAAAATACCTGTTTTGACTTATAGTCTGTTTCTCAAAAGTTGTTTTGTGCCATTTTAAATCCATGCAAATGAGTTGAGAATGTAAATTGCGCTAAAATATGTACAGCCTAAAGTTAGTGCATTTATAGTATTCTTAATAAATTGGCAAACATAACATACATAACTGGAGAGATTTGAGGAGAAAAAAGAAATCAAAAGCTACCTACACAATGATACGTGTATATAAGCACTTTGGAATAATTTCATTCAGTGAAACCTATTCCTTAAAGTTGGGGAATATTCATTCAGCTAAACCTTTTCCTTAGAGTACAGGAATATTCATTCAGCAAAACCTATTCCTTAAAGTAGGGGAATATTCATTCAGCGAAACCTATTTCTTAAAGTAGGGGAATATTCATTCAGCGAAACCTATTCCTTAAAGTAGGGGAATATTCATTCAGGTAAACCTATTCCTTAAAGTAGGGGAATATTCATTCAGGTAAACCTATTCCTTAAAGTAGGGGAATATTCATTCAGCGAAACCTATTCCTTAAAGTAGGGGGAATATTCATTCAGGGAAACCTATTCCTTAAAGTAGGGGAATATTCATTCAGCAAAACCTATTCCTTAAAGTAGGGGAATATTCATTCAGCGAAACCTATTCCTTAAAGTAGGGGAATATTCATTCAGCAAAACCTATTCCTTAAAGTTAGGGAATATTCATTCAGCAAAACCTATTCCTTAAAGTAGGGGAATATTCATTCAGCGAAACCTATTCCTTAAAGTAGGGGAATATTCATTCAGCAAAACCTATTCCTTAAAGTAGGGGAATATTCATTTAGCGAAACCTTTTGATTAAAGTAGGGGAATATTCATTCAGCGAAACCTATTCCTTAAAGTTGGGGAATATTCGTATAGCGAAACCTATTTCTTAAAGTTGGGGAATATTCATTCAGCTAAACCTATTCCTTAAAGTAGGGGAATATTCATTCAGCTAAACCTATTCCTTAAAGTTGGGGAATATTCATTCAGCTAATCCTATTCCTTAAAGTTGGGGAATATTCATTCAGTACAACCTATTCCTTAAAGTAGGGGAATATTCATTCAGCGAAACCTATTCTTTAAAGTAGGGGAATATTCATTCAGCGAAACCTATTCCTTAAAGTTGGGGAATATTCATTCAGCAAAACCTATTCCTTAAAGTAGGGGAATATTCATTCAGCAAAACCTATTCCTCAAAGAAGGGGAATATTCATTCAGCGAAACCTATTCCTTAAAGTAGGGGAATATTCATTCAGCAAAACCTATTCCTTAAAGTAGGGGAATATTCATTCAGCAAAACCTATTCCTTAAAGTAGGGGAATATTCATTCAGCAAAACCTATTCCTTAAAGTAGGGGAATATTCATTCAGCGAAACCTTTTTATTAAAGTAGGGGAATATTCATTCAGCGAAACCTATTCCTTAAAGTAGGGGAATATTCATATAGCGAAACCTATTTCTTAAAGTTGGGGAATATTCATTCAGCTAAACCTATTCCTTAAAGTAGGGGAATATTCATTCAGGTAAACCTATTCCTTAAAGTAGGGGAAAATTCATTCAGCTAAACCTATTCCTTAAAGTTGGGGAATATTCATTCAGCTAAACCTATTCCTTAAAGTTGTGGAATATTCATTCAGTACAACCTATTACTTAAAGTTGGGGAATATTCATTCAGCTAAACCTATTCCTTAAAGTTGGGGAATATTCATTCAGCGAAACCTATTCCTTAAAGTAGGGGAATATTCATTCAGCAAAACCTATTCCTTAAAGAAGGGGAATATTCATTCAGTGAAACCTATTCCTTAAAGTAGGGGAATATTCATTCAGTGAAACCTATTCCTTAAAGTAGGGGAATATTCATTCAGCGAAACCTTTTGATTAAAGTAGGGGAATATTCATTCAGCGAAACCTATTTCTTAAAGTAGGGGAATATTCATTCAGCAAAGCCTATTCCTTAAAGTAGGGGAATATTCATATAGCGAAACCTTTTGATTAAAGTAGGGGAATATTCATTCAGCGAAACCTTTTGATTAAAGTAGGGGAATATTCATTCAGCGAAACCTATTCCTTAAAGTAGGGGAATATTCATATAGCGAAACCTATTTCTTAAAGTTGGGGAATATTCATTCAGCTAAACCTATTCCTTAAAGTAGGGGAATATTCATTCAGGTAAACCTATTCCTTAAAGTAGGGGAAAATTCATTCAGCTAAACCTATTCCTTAAAGTTGGGGAATATTCATTCAGCTAAACCTATTCCTTAAAGTTGGGGAATATTCATTCAGTACAACCTATTACTTAAAGTTGGGGAATATTCATTCAGCTAAACCTTTTCCTTAAAGTTGGAGAATATTCATTCAGCTAAACCTATTCCTTAAAGTTGGGGAATATTCATTCAGTACAACCTATTACTTAAAGTTGGGGAATATTCATTCAGGTAAACCTATTCCTTAAAGTTGGGGAATATTCATTCAGCTAAACCTTTTCCTTAAAGTTGGGGAATATTCATTCAGTGAAACCTATTCCTTAAAATTGGGGAATATTCATTCAGCTAAACCTATTCCTTAAAGTTGGGGAATATTCATTCAGCTAAACCTTTTCCTTAAAGTTGGGGAATATTCATTCAGTGAAACCTATTCCTTAAAATTGGGGAATATTCATTCAGCTAAACCTATTCCATAAAGTTGGGGAATATTCATTCAGTACAACCTATTACTTAAAGTTGGGGAATATTCATTCAGCTAAACCTATTCCTTAAAGTTGGGGAATATTCATTCAGTACAACCTATTACTTAAAGTTGGGGAATATTCATTCAGCTAAACCTTTTCCTTAAAGTTGGGGAATATTCATTCAGCTAAACCTTTTCCTTAAAGTTGGGGAATATTCATTCAGTACAACCTTTTACTTAAAGTTGGGGAATATTCATTCAGCTAAACCTATTCCTTAAAGTTGGGGAATATTCATTCAGCTAAACCTTTTCCTTAAAGTAGGGGAATATTCATTCAGTGAAACCTATTCCTTAAAATTGGGGAATATTCATTCAGCTAAACCTATTCCTTAAAGTTGGGGAATATTCATTCAGGTAAACCTATTCCTTAAAGTTGGGGAATATTCATTCAGGTAAACCTATTTCTTAAAGTTGGGGAATACTCGTTCAGTGAAACCTATTCCTTAAAGTTGGGGAATATTCATTCAGTGAAACCTATTCCTTAAAGTGGGAGGAGTTGTTGATACCAGTATAGTATGGAAAGACTGATTGATGCACAACAGCAAAACAGTATAACTGTTCTTATTAGGTAGGGTTATTTTGGTTGGGGGCACAGTTTTGCAGCAGCAAGACTGAGGTTGTTTTCACTGCAGTGTTGGTATAAATACAGCTTAACTTTGCATCTATGGATATCTGTGACATCATATTCTTAAGTCTGCATTTACAAAGTGGGTTTGGTAAATACCAGAATTTATGCTGTTTTACAGATGAATTTGGTTTCTGGAAGAAAGCATTACAATTTGGGTGTAACTTGGAAAGGTAGAATTCTAACACTTGTACAGGACATCTTACTCTATCCTGGTGGTGTCCAATCTTTCCTTCTCTACCATTGTTGTTCCAAGATGCATCTGGCCTTATTTCATAATAATGTTTACCGTTTGCATCAGTGCATAATATAAATGAATTTTTTTTCAAAGACAACATAGCATCAATCATACTCTTCCAATGCTCATTCAAGAAAAGCGTGACTTCAAACCAGACCTTTCTCTGGAGAGAAACCGGGTCTAAATCACTGAAAACCTGTGATCTGTATAGCTTTTTAAAATCATCAGTTCTGATTGGTCCTTTTGTAGTAAAAGGACATTTTTCATTGGTTAATTCTTCAAACACTGCATTTGAATACAGCAATCCCTTGCAATTATTCGTACTTAATTGGTTTGATGATTCAAGATGTTTAATAATGGCATTTCTTATGATATGTAATTCTCCAGAAAACAGGGTTGAACACTCCTGGCTCTTTATGTCTGGGTAGAATTCCATAAGTACATCATCCAATACCTCTATCTCCATGTATTCGAACAATGGGGAAAGTCCTTTATGTATAAGCCATTCTGAAATGCGAAAAAGAAGATATTATTAATCAAATCAAGGGCTTAGAAATTTCTTGAATATTTTAGATTTTATATTCCAATCAGTATTATTTCATTTATTTCAAGGCATCACTGACACAGCCTTACTAAGAGGGTGATGAAACAATTTTAACCTATTCCACATACTAATGTCACTGGATCACAGCTACTGTGACACAAAGCATCATTTTAAATGTCTCATTAGAAAGACCTGTAACATTCATCTCTAAATGTCAGTTAAAATAAATAAATAAATAAATAAATAAATAAATAAATAAATAAATAAATAAATAAATAAATAAATAAATGTCAGAAAAGGATTGCGACTTTTAGAGGTCTCAACAAAAAAAATCTCCCTTAATGCCAGTAGAAAAATATGTTAGAACAGGACAGCGAATTCCCGTAGATTAATTTTGAAATAGAAGTCCATATACTGTTTCCACATCTAAGACCCTGCAGATTAAATTTAACAGGAAAGTAACAAATGCAGCAGCCATGCTGAGACTCAAAACCCAGACCTTCCCAATACTAGCAGGATGCTTTACCAACTGAGCTACCTGGCAACATATCAAGCCTGGTCCACCCTACATTTTGCAGGTGTAAGTAGAAATTAAAAAGCAAACCAACTGGGTGATCAGAATGAGTAAGATCATAACATATAAAACTACCTCTAAAAACTCCAACTCCCCATGATGTTGGAAAGGGAAATTTCTCTGGATCTTTGATTTTCTCTTTAACACTATTGGCTAATAAAGCTAATGGTGTGGTAGATGGTATGACACGACTATCTCCTGCTCCAGAATAAATTTGACCTGATGAACTGTTGGATACCATGGCAACTGTAGTTGTGACAACACTGTTACTTTGCTTTACATTTACAATATGATTTACATGACCTTGACCTTCTGTGTGAGTTCCATTTGTCTTCTCTTTATTGCTGTAGTTAGCTGTGTAATAACTCTCTACAGTGTTGATATTATTTGGTGTTTGTTTTGTTACGCTGTTGTTAGTGATTTTATTGTTGTCTCTGAACCTATCATTCCATGATACTTTCTTATGTTGTTGTTTACCCATAGCACTATTGTGTCTATTTCCTTTGACATTCATTGTTATCATATTCCAATTATTTTTTATGCCAGTGTTATTGTTTTCTGTGTTACTACTTTTTTCTTCTTCATATTTCACTACTTTGTTTAGTTTAGACTTTTCTTTTTCACTGACATTTTTAGATCCTTCCCTGCATTTTGAGCTCTCTTCATTACTAGTGTCCCCATTCTTTGCAATGCTTGATACATCTATGTTGTTTACATATTTCTGTTTACTAGTAACTGTCCCTTGTTTATCTTTAACTGATGAAGGTTTGTTCTCATCTACATTTTTCTCTGCAGTGGCTTTCGTTGTTCCATTACATCTAAAGTCATTATTCACACTACCGCTATTCAAATTTTTCTCTTCCCTGGAGTGCAAATATATTTGCTCATAACCTGAAGATTTATTTCTAGATAAATCCGAGCTTTGGACAGGAAGGCGAGAAATAGAAAGTCTTCTTGTATTAATGGTTTGAGCTCCAGCTTCAGTTTTTTGTTTCCCTATGCCTGATGATACTGCAACATTTACATTATTTTCACAATTACCATGTTCTAAACCTTCATTACTTTGTTTGGATTTATGTAATGATGGTTGTGTATCAGCTGCTTGCTTTTTGATTTCAATATTTTGAAATACTTTACCTGATGGTACTTTGTTTTTATAACTTTTGTATCCTGAACTTTCATTACTTTGTAAGGATAGGTTTGATTGTAAGCTTTGCTGTGTATCAATTAATTGCTTTTTATTATCAATTTTACCTCTCAAAGCACTTGCTTTCTCTTGATTGCTTCTTACTGAACTAGCTTTCTCTTGATTGCTTCTAAATGAACTAGCTTTCTCTTGATTGCTTCTAACTGAACTAACTTTCACCTGATTGCTCCAAACTAAATCAGCTTTCTCTTGATTGCTCCTAGCTGAACTAGCTTTCTCTTGATTGCTTCTAACTGAACAAGCTTTCTCTTGATTGCTCCTAACTAAATCCGCTTTCTCTTGATTGCTCCTGCCTGAACTAGAATTGTCTTGATTGCTCCTCACTAAATCAGCTTTCTCTTGATTGCTCCTAAATGAACTAGCTTTCTCTTGATTGCTTCTTAATAAATCAGATTTCTCTTGATTGCTTGAAACTGAACTAGCTTTCTCTTGATTGCCCCTCACTAAATCAGCTTTCTCTTGATTGCTCCTAACTGAATTAAGTTTCTCTTGATTGCTCCAAACTGAACTAGCTTTCTCTTGATTGCTCCTCAATAAATCAGATTTCTCTTGATTGCTCCTAACTGAACTAGCTTTCTCTTGATTGCTCCTAACTGAACTAGAATTGTCTTGATTGCTCCTCACTAAATCAGCTTTCTCTTGACTGCTCCTCACTAAATCAGCTTTCTCTTGATTGCTCCTCAATAAATCAGATTTCTCTTGATTGCTCCCAACAGAACTAGCTTTCTCTTGATTGCTCCTAACTGAACTAGAATTGTCTTGATTGCTCCTCACTAAATCAGCTTTCTCTTGATTTCTCCTCACTAAATCAGCTTTCTCTTGATTGCTCCTAACTGAACAAGTTTCATTTGTTTTTGTCTGTTTATTTCCATTGACTTGACTTGTTTTCAAGGCAAATTCAGTTTTACTATCATGCATATTTACTTCTTTTTTTACAGAATGGTAAGATTTACTTGCATGATTACTTTGACTCTTTACAGGTGTTACACTACATACCAGTTCTTGGTTTGGTTTTTTCCTAAGAATAACGGCACCTTTTGTCTTTACTATCATTGGAGTAGGCTTATTGATCAACATTTTCTGTACATCTCCTGGTGTTTTAGACTTTTTACATACAGCTGTTGATTCTGATTGATCAGTTTTTCTTTGTCTTTGATTCTCTTTTTTCTTACTGTTATCCTGGTCTACTCTTGAAGCTTTTTTAACATCTTGTAATCGTTTCCCAAATTTTTGTAACCCTGATACAAGTTTTTCCTTCACACTTTCTGACAACCTTGTCTTATTTAAAGATCCAGATGAAAGTTGACTATCCCCATTTGACTTTGTAATTATTTTTCGCAATTTTGGAACACTACATTCCATTGCAGTGTCAGCTGAACTTAAACAATTATGCTTTCTTTTCAATGATTCAGTAGTGGTCTTTTTATGTTGATGGTTTGATGAAGATGGAATCCCTGTTTTTTGTGCTAAATTTGATTGGTTAACACCTGTCAAATGAGCATTGGTTTTCTTTATCATGTGACATTTATTTTCATTTGATTGATTGCTTTGTGACAAACCTGCCTGGACTTTTTTACTTTTATCTTCTTCTTCAGATAAACTTACAGGATCATTTGAAACTATGCCTGATTTCTGACTCTTTGATTCCACTACACTTTTGCATTTGACCTCTAATTCAGGTACTTTTTGAACTGGCATCTTCATATAACTAGTACAATTTATATTGACATCCTTGATCTCTGATGTTTCTGTGTTCATTGACATTTGTTTGTTTTCTTTACCAACTCCAGATATTTTAGTCTCTGTCCTTGTATTTTTGTAAACATTTTTTTCTGAATCAGAAACTAAAACAGGCATTGACAATAATGGTAATATTTCAGGTTCAGAATTTGTAACAGCTGAATGTAAATTTGCAGTATTTTCTCCAACTGGCTTTTGACTAACAATAGATGGTCTTATAACAGATGTGTTGTTTGGTATAATAGTTGCATGAGAACATAGTGTTGAAGTCAAGCTACTCTGTCTAGTGTTGAGAAGGGATACTAATGGAACAGAAGTACTAGGTACTGTTGTCTTAGTTAGCTGATCCTGGCCTCTGAACAAGGTTTCATTTATTTCTTTTGTTTTTGACGCCGATTTTGGTATTTCAGATGACAAAGTATTTTTTGGAACTACAAATGACATTGGCTGTAGCAACAATGGTCCTTGGCTGGAAAAGTTGGTAGATAATACATTTGGACTGTTTGCAAAAGAGAATGTTGATGGCATCTGTGTATTTTTCAATCCTGATGATGCAGTTGGACATACAATAATCTGTGGTGGGGCAACAGGCAGAAACATTCTATTATTTGGTGACAAAAGCATGCCAGGATTATTTGGACGATACATATAAAACTGTGAACAATTGTTTTCGGATGCTGATCTCATAGATGGAAGGAACAGGTACTGTCCATCATTCCTGGTTAAACCTACAACAGGAGCTGAAGTAAAGTGACTGGTTTTCTGAGAATTAACCAAACTGCTTGTTGTTCTTACAATGTGAATGGTTGTCAACTGTGGGTCTGATTTACTGGAATTCTGTAAATGAGTCAACGCACTTGCTGGAGTTGACACAGAAATAACTGCTGTAGATGGTTTTGCGTTCTTGTTATATGTTAAAGTGCATGTTGTCATGGCAACAGGAAATGTTTTTGACTGCATTACTGACTGAATAGAATTCCGGGAACATGTTACAGTGCTTGTTGTCAAAGGCATAGCCATTGAAGTTGTTCCATTTCCCTGAGCTGGCAATAAAAACCTTAGCTTTTTTCTACTTGAATCCAATGATGAGATAGAATTTACTTGTATTGTGACACTAGAGGTCTGTGTAGAAGTACCATTAATTTCACTGACTAAGGCAGTAGGCTGCCTTATCGGTAACTGATGGTCAGTTGTCTTTCCCTTACTTGTGATTTTATTAGTAGATAAATGATACTTGTGATTGGAAATATTAGTTAGGTTTGATGGATTCAGACTGGTAGATGGTGTTAATGTTGTCTCAGTTCTGAAATAGAAAAAATATATTAATAATCAAGAACCACATGATAGAAGTCAGTTATAAACACAAGAACCAACATACAGACCAAATATCTTACCCTAACATTTAATTCATCATTAAAATCTTATATCAAAACTTTAAATTAAAAGTGAACATAAATAATGACAGCCTGAGTCGCTGCCTGACATTGAGTGTGGTTTGGTATCAATTCTTTTGTATTTAGGAAATAAAGGGTTACAAGAAAACCTTAAATCATCACCACCATTTGATCAATCAATTTTAAACAGGAGATCATTATCATTGCAATAAAACTGAACTTTTTTCACTTCGTTAAATTCATAACTAAGTAAAATTTTAATTAAATTTTTCATGTCCATATGTCTTCTTGCAATAACAAGTCTTTATACTGATTATGAGATAACATTTTACTACTTCTTAAAAATTATGTAGTATCTGACTATTTGCCCATTTTTTCAATTTTTTTTAAATTGTTTTAACTGTGTCATGTGTTTATTGTTATTTCTTTTTTTCTCTTTTAGACTTTTTCGTAACACTAATTTTCACCAACATGACCTACCAGTATACTATATTCTGTACACACCTTCTGTAAGTCACATGACTTGATATTTAAATATATCCTGTGGCATCAAATCCTCAATCTCTTTCTTTATATCTATTTACACTCATATTTCAATAACAAGATGAAACATAAAACACAAAAACAGCAAAAACCTTCAAATAGAACATAAAAAAAACAAACATCAACCAAAATAACAAAGATAATGTATAAAATATCATAAAATCTAAAATCTAAATGAGAAATGTCACTGACAGGTAGTTTGTAGGAACTGGTATTACTATTAGAATAATTACGGTAACTATAAATGAAAATATCACTGCTTAGTTTTGTAGCACTTTTTAAAAAGTATGATGATTGTAGAGTGAGAGATAGAAACAAGGCTTTATTTCTCAATCAAGATCATATCAGTCATTACTAGACATCACCAAATACATGTAAAGCTGTTGTAATTTATAACTTTGCTATATGTGCTTATTGCATTTTCTCTCATTCTTTACTTTATGTAATTCTTTCCATGGTAGAGGACATGGTTACTAGTAGTTATATAGATGGTCTAACCAGAGGGACCCTGTAAACTTTCTTTAAATGATGATTGCTTGATGAAATAACAGTCATTACTCATTTGTAAGTTATATATCTAAACATAATTGGAATTATACCTGGATTTTCAACTTACTAAGCAAATACCAAATCAACTGAGGTACCACAATTGTTTGTAACCTCTCCCCCCCCCCCCCAAAAAAAAGTTTTTTTTTTCCACATCTAAATATCAGTATATTAGATTTAAATCAATTGGTCAACCTAACAAATTCACATTCTTTAACTTTTTATCAGTGACAGTTCTTATATTTAATACATGTACAAGCAAAGGCATAACTTATTGTTATAGTTTGGGTTACCCAGTTTAAACACTTGGAAGCTAACTTCAGTTAAATACTATTTTTATATAATTTCATCTTCTTGTTAATTATTTGTTGAATCTGTTAGGTGATGAAAATGGTTTGACTTGTCTGTCATGATAACTCTGACAGGATTTCAAGGGATCCAAAAAAAGTAAAACTATGAAAGAAAATTGATGTCTTGTTTCCCTGTCTGTGCAGGTGCCTCAACCAATCAAATTATCTGTTATATAAATGAGTTACACGTAAAATAAAAAAATATACTATACTAGTATTTCTTTTTATAACAGATTTAAGGTATTTAATGCAGTCTGTAATATTTGGAGTTTCACAATATATAAGTTATGCCCTTTACAGAATTTGACTTAGCTTAAAAATTTAACAATGTAACTCGTAATTTATAAATTGAAATAACATGACTAATGATTTTCTTCACGTTAAAAAACAGGAAACAAAACCTAACTATGTAATACTGAATGAAAATGCACAAATTTTACTGTTTTATGTCACTCCAGATGACAATAATGCTACTTTATAATTCAGCACTTTGTTTTGCACATTACTACTTTACTATTGTCATCAATATAATAGATATTTGAGGAACAGCCTATTTACATGTTGCAAATAACCCATTTGTAAACAAATACAATACAGTATACTATTTGTTATTCTGATAAAAGAGTTCAAGTTAATAGTTATAAACAGGTTTCTTTAGTCATGTTATAATTAAATAATTAATATTTATATGTATATTATCATCCTACAATGCACAGATCAAGGTGCACATGCAGCGGAATAAATGGCAATATTGATTTTTCCCTTGCAAACTTAAGGTTGCTTAGTTGCAATTCAGATCATGCATTATTGAATGATAAAATACAGAAAATGTTCATTATTTTTTAAAAAATACTTCACCTATCAGAAAATAGTTTATGTTGTATTAAAGCCAAATAATAAAAAAAAAATTATAAAAACATTCGACTTGAATCAAAATAACAATTGAACAACAACAATTTAACTAACCCATTATGTGTTAAAGCACTTGTTACATATACTGTTGTATGGCCAAGTCTGCTGTCATATTTATAACTGGGTACATACTCTGATACATGATCTTGTCTGTTTTCAGATGTACAACTTTTTATCATCTTTGAATCACAAGTGTAAGAGCCTCCTGGTTGATCAATGGATGAATCTTTACTTGATGAAGGCAAACTTGATGTGATTACACAACTTGACCAAGAACTGTCTTTATTAAACTTCTTAGAACATATGGAGTATATCTCCATGTCTGACTGTGGTTCTTGTTTGATACTGTTAGTGTTAAAGTAAATAGGTCTTGAATCATGATTATCTAAAATGTTTTGACTGTTACAGGAGTCTGTAAATGAAGATACTGGTACCTTTACATATGTTTCATTTGACTTGTCTGATTTATTGGGTGTTAGGCTCATCTGGAAATTGTCAAACTTTCCTGGTTTTTTCTTAATTTCTTCTGTGCCATTGACGTTCTCTTGAAAACCTGGTTCATACTGGGAATGATCATGTGACTTATTTTCTTTTTCATGCAGTATCACATTATTCTTTATAATTTTAACGTCTGATAATTTCGGAATAAAACTTTCTACTTTGTCATATTTGCGCTTTCTTGTTTGTTGAGGTGTATTATTCAAAATGCTTGCTCTTTGAGGACCTTTTGTTTGTTGAGCATTATTACCCAAAATGCTTGCTCTTTGAGGACTTCTTGTTTGTTGAGCATTATTACCCAAAATGCTTGCTCTTTGAGGACTTCTTGTTTGTTGAGCATTATTACCCAAAATGCTTGCTCTTTGAGGACTTTTTGTTTGTTGAGTATTTTTACTCAATCCCTTAGCTCCTTGAGAATTTCTTGTTTGTTGAGCATTATAACTCAAAACTCTTGCTGTTTGAGGACTAATTGTTTGTTGAGCAGCAGTACTCAAACTTCTTGCTCCAAGAGGACTTACTTGCTGAGGTATATTTCTCAAAGTTCTTTCTTCTTGAGGACTTCTTGATTGTTTAGATGTAAGTTTCAAAGTCGTTGCTTTTTTGGGAGTATTATTCACAGTCCTAGTATTAATTGGAGTATTAATCAAACTTCTTCCAATGTAGTTTTCTGGAGTATTTTCTTTACATGTTATCACTAGTGTTGATTTCCTGATGTCTATATTATAAGTTGTAGGAATCTCATCAGAAGGTGTTATTTCATCAGTGTCACTTCTCTCAAGAGATCTCAAATATGAACAGAATTCCTGACAATATTTTTTAACTTTTGGAACTTTTAAAATGTTTGCAAGTTTCTCAATTTGTCTAAAGTTAGTTTGATTAAGGTTCAATTCTCCATGATAAAGATAAGATAATAAGCTATTCAGGGCATCAATTCCAACATGATTAGGTAGTTTGATTTCCAAGTTGGACACAGTCTGCTCATCTTTTCCTAAAAGTGTCGCAAGCCATGGACATGAGGCCACAAGCACAAGTCTGTGAGTCTAAAATATAAATAAAACATAAAAGATTTAAGTTGAATTGAGTTGAGTAACACTGTTTTACACCCAAGTCAAGATTCTGTCACTCATATTGAGCCAATCAGTTCTGGGATAATGGAGGATTTTGGAATGCCCAAAAAAACCATCGACCTTCGGACAGTGAACTGACAAACTTTCTTATACTAGTATCTGCCCTTTCAGGATTTGAACATAGGTGTTGAGAGACGCTGTGATCTGTAAGCGCACACTTTAGACCACTCAGTCACTGAGGCTACTCATAAAAGATTTGGATTTTTGTTTTGTATATGTATATGATCATGTATATGTACCAGTACATATTTTACATTGTTTGATTTAAACTTTTACATGTGCCCTACATATTTTACATTGTTTAACATGTACTTTTACACATGCTCTACATACTAGTATTTTGTGACTTAACTTCACACTATAACTAACCTCTACTGGAAATTCCCTACCAGTTATTTACTTAAGTTACAATAAATAAATATATCATTCTCTACTAGACAGATTACATGTAATTGTATATTCTAAAAATTCAAGATAGTCCTAAGCCTATATAGGCCCAAAAAGCCTGTGGTAATCCCAGATTTAGTGACATGGAAGAAAGTCAAACAACTTACAGTTAAAAACTCCCACTTAGATGGGACACTAGTCCACTGCACCATTATCTTTTCTGTTGGCACTCATTAATCAGCTGGGTGGACTATAATCATCTTGTCAAAGGTTCTGGTTATAGTTGGTTGATTGATTGGTTAATTAAATACTGTTTTACCTCAAATAAGCAATTTTTCAGCTACTGGTGATGAGACAATTTTCATTTATTCTGAAGATTTAATTATCTTAACACAAGTGTGTGTGGTGTGTTAGTGTGGAAGCGTCTCTGATCTATATCTGTGTGTGTTAATGGTGACCTTGAGAGTGATAGTACACTCACCAGCAATGTCACAGCTAAAAACTGAAGACCATTCAGTCCATTGTACTGGTACTGAGAGAAACCAGTAAAGGCATATGACAAGGAAAATTCTTCTTTTACTTCTTGTCGACCAGGGTCAAATGGTGAGAGGTCTTGGGTTTAAAGGGTTAACGGGGAGTTAGCATGTACCACAAAGACTGTTCTGGACTTCAACCACAACATTTGAATTGTTACTTTAATGCCTTAACTACTTGGACATGTGCCTCTGCATGTATATATAATTTGTATACAATTACTCACATAGACTTTAACAGGTCCGACTTCTATGGTAGCATCACAGAGTAATTTAGATTTCCATAACTCTGATATCTGTGTAAGAACTTGATTAGAATGGTCTAGATTTATATATGACTTCTCAGTCTGCATTCTGCTTCCTGTTACATTTTAATTCCATTCAGAATTCTGCAATAAACAAATTTGAAACATTATGTTTTAATGTTAACAGAATCTTTCATTATGTTTCACTGAAATCCTTTCACAATTTACAGAAGATATATATATATATATATATATATATATATATATATATATATATATATATAAACTTTGATCCTTTGACCCATTTTTGCTACAACATAAATTACGATTTTTATTTTATCCAAAAAACCCTTTTGAGCAAGCCAAATGGAAACTAAACATTATAATTGTGGCCTTTAACTTGACCTAGATGATAGAAAGCATCATTTACCCTGTTTTAGTTAATTTTAGGTTGGCTGTTAAGCAGAAATACCACCCATCCAGCAATCTACCAAATCAATTTATCAGTCAGGTACATTGGGCCATTTATAAGAATAAAATATCAACTGACTAAGTGAACAGAGTTAACAAAGTTAAAGGTTCTGGTTGCAACATGGCAAAGACATAATTATAAAATGCAAACACATGTAACATAAAATATGAGATATATCTTCCTGGTGACTAAGGTAGATTTTAAAGGATATAAACAAATTAATCATTTGAAATAATGAGTTTAAAACAATATATTAATGAAGAGTTGAGTAATAGTGTTTAACATCCCAGTCAAGAAACTTTCACTATATTTTCACCAGCTATATGCAAAAAAGTAGAAATTCTGCCTTTGCGTTGCACTGATGGCATTATACAGCAGGGTTCTTTATTGTGTAATGCCTACCATGACACAGGACCTTGTTTAATTTAAGTTCTCATCTGAAAAAAACTGTGACTTTCATTTCATAATGCCGAGTGCTTGGCAAAAGTACATTCACTACCAACTTTCAAGTCTTGGGCCAGACCAGGTCAGAATTCGTACCCATGACCTCCCACTTACTAAGCGAGTGCTCTACCAAATCAGCTACCCCAGTGGTATATAAATGAAGAAAAATAATTTAAAACATGATATACAGCATAAGGTAAATTATGTAATAAATTAAATTTTATGTAAAAAAATATAAATATTTATACATGATTTAGTAATCTGAAATAACAAAATGAGTGTTTGGTACATATGTGTTTTAAAATTGAAAATTTGAAATCAGAGAATTTTTATTATTTTACTGAAATTTTCTCTCAATAGTGTCTTTTTGGTTATGAATTCCAAATCAGTAAATAACCTTTTTCATTTTTTTTATTTTTGGTATGACACTTTTTAAAAAAATATTGTTTGTCAATTCTAAAAGAATACGGATCACCGCGGAAGTGTCATATATGGGGCAGTGCCAATGCATTTTTTTTTTGTGTTAGAATCCACCTCAACTATTTAGTTAATCAAACTCACAGATTTTGCAAAAGATGTAATTCATCTCCCTAATTCTTTTTTCTGCAACCGAATCGCCATTTTTAGGGATCTCCCCTTTTTCCTTCATTTAGGAGAAGCTATTGGTTTCCATAACCAAAGGGTTTATACATACAATCGAAAAATTATAACTAAATTATATCTGATATATGCACGTGAATTTTCAACATAGTAAAAGTAGATGCTTCAATACTTTTCGCAAAGAAACGACTGTTTATTTCAAAATCAACTTTTGTAAAATATAAATACATAACTGCTCCCCTAGAAACCTTGACATCTGTACGTCATGCCGGACTGGTACTTATGAATATGCAAATTAAATATAATTCGTTCAGCCCCATTTTATAATGGAGAAGAGAAGTCGGATATTGTGCGATAAATGACATAAAAACATTTGCATTGGTAAGTATGGCAGGTATTTTTTTACCAACTGTCATTTTACGTAAAGGAAGCATTTGTTGGTAACGCGCGATTTTGTTAATGAAAAGGTCTCCATCGTTTTATGGACACATCGTCTTGTCGGGGAGCCATATTGGTCTCATAAAACGTAATATTCAGTTAATACTACAGCTATTACATGTAAATCCGCTTTCCTCCGATGTTTTTATTCATGGTACATTGAACATGGACTAAATTCGCGTGATTTTAAAATTTCTTCATCATTTAAAAACCCGAAGTGGAGAGCGAATAAACTTATTTGATACAAAATATAATGGAGTGTGTGTATGAGCTGTTGTCTGTTTTCAAGGTCAATCCCTTTTCTGTAGTCCGTATTCAAATTCTTTCAATGGTGCACAAAATATTGCATTGCTAATCAAATGCATGTAGCCAATTGAATAAATTAACAAGATAATTTTGGGAAATTTAATCACGATCTGTATTTGTGAACGCTGTTGGACATTTTTAAAATTGTTTATAAGCTTTGTTTGTAAGCAGTTCCTCTGAATAAAGATTAATAATATTGACTATAATCCAGCTATAGTCATTTTTCATTATTTAAATTTTATATAGTATTCCAGAATTGTTTTATACATATATTAAAAAAAAAAAAACTGTTTTTTTTTTCTTTTTTTAAAAATATGTCAGTAGTAATTTTACCATTTTATTTTACAACCCTTACTTTTGATGTTAATAGTTTATTGTTTAATAAAATTAAAAAAAAAAAAAAAATGTTCAATCTATTTTACTTTTAGAAATTTGTTTCAGGTTAACAGTGAATAGGTTTTTGAGGGCTACAGTGTTTTGTGATAACATAATATCTAAAGTTGCCAAAAAACACCGAGTTACTTGTTGGATTTGTGGTTAAAACTTTAGGAATATTTTAAATAAATTTTTATTTAGTTTTAACTGGTCAGCCAGCCGAATATATGTCATGGTGAAGCATGAATGCATTAATTAATATGTACATGCATGCAAAAACTAATTTATTCTGAAACTATTAAACCAATTTGTACCAAATTTGCTATCTGTATGGTCTTTGGATAATGAAGATTAAATTTTTTTCTGGCATGTTCATCCTAAAGTCAAGACAGCCCCATCTAGATAATAGGCATTAAACATTTATATGTTGTCTGCTTATGTTCATATTTGATCGTGTATCCATTTAACAATTTACCATTTACCCACTTTTATGGTTTATGTAAATGGGGTGTTTTTTTAAAGCCAATTCTTTAAAAATCTTCTTGACAAATGAAATCAAATTTGGAAAGGAATACCCTTGGTTGATTTAGATTAATTATTATATTGACATTGCCATCCTGAACCGTAAATGGCCACCATTACTATAAATAGAGAGAAAAAAAAATAGCCATTGCACATTTACTTTTGGGATAATTAAGTTTAAATTATATATATATATATATATATATATATATATATATATATATATATATATATATATATATAAAGAAGTTCATGGGTAACTGTTTCACATATAACCTTTTTTGATAAATAGTTATAGTTACAGTTATTCATTGGCTCGCTTAGTTTAATTTCATATACATGTATATCTATATATAAACAGGTAAATTGCTATAACATATATTTTTATTACTGATTTTAGTACATTCAACATATGTTTTGTTGACCTTATTTTTACGAAAAAATATGCCAGAAAGGTGTTTCTTTTTAGCAATCTTTCAAGATCACTTTCACAGGGTGCCCACTTCCTATAAAATCCTATAAATTCCTATAAAATTGGCAATTCCTATATTTTCTCAAAAAGACCTAAAATTCCTATATATTTCACACTATTCCTTTATTTTCTGGGACGTTTTTGTTTCTATTTGTGTTAGGACTTTTTGTGTTCACTCACACAAAGCAGTGACTGGGGTTGTATACATCATTTTTAGTTTTTCTAAGAAATCATGGAATGTCTTGAATTGACATGCACATTGAAAAAAGAATTCCTATAAAAAATAAAGAGGAGAGGCTTGAACATGGAATGGCAGTGAGGGGTGTAGGAGGCCATTGTAGTCGTCAGTGATGTATAAAATCCCAAAATTTCTTTCAGTTTAGCAATTCATTGTTTTGAAAATTCCTGTTTTTTTCCTATATTTTCAGTCAGATTCCTATAAATTTCCTATATTTTGGAAAAAAATTCTTATATTCCTATATTTTTGACAAAGAAAGTGGGTGGGCACCCTGCTTTCATAAAAACTGGGCGAAATTGCACTGAAAGCCAGCATTATATAATGAACTTCTCAGATATTCTTTTCTACATTTTGTAAACCATGTGTTAATGCATGTTTTTGAAATATTATTATTATTTTTTTTTTTTCTTTTTTTTTTTGTCACCAGCAAATAATTAGTGTGTTTTTTAACTGTTTAGAGTAAACTCAGTGTAAGCATGCAAATAATTCTTTACAAGATTTATAAAGAATTCCAGACTTTAAAAATGGCAATTTACTTTTTAAATGACCCCATTCATTCTTATTTTCTAAAGAAAATTATTAAAATAGCAATAGACTACTATCGTTTCTTTATTTTCAGTTTAAAAATGGACCACACAGGTCAACAGAGTTTTCATCAGATGACCAATGTGGTGTTTAATACCCAAGATAATAGACAGTCAGCTGACCAAAGGGATTCTGGGAACATTCACATGATGAACACTTTCAACCAATCATCAGAGAGCATTCCTGGTTTTACAACACAACCATCACACATGATAAGTTTTGGTTCACCATTGAATCAGACAAGTTCGGTTTGGTCTAATGAAACCAGTAGAAGTCTGGGTATTTTGGGAGGAACTTCTGTGAGGCGAGTGGCAGAGATTGAAAGTAACAAACAGCTAGAAAAAGTGTTACATCATGCTGATTTAAATCTATTACAGTCTAATGACCTTCCCCTTGGCAATGTGCATGCAAACATTGAAACTAAAGGTCAGATTGATGATGATTGGCCCACAAAGACTGGAACAAAAGATTATACAGAGAAAAATTTGCCAAGAGAGTTGATGAGTAAGATGTTTGGTTTACTCAAAGAAGGAATGTTTTGTGATGCAGTTTTACAGACAGGGAATAAAGAAATAAAAGTAAGTATCATTACAACAACAATGCATCATGGGTAATGTTTAATAAAACTCATAAAATACATTGGAATTTTGATTTACATCTGCTACAGTGCTTAATTTTGGCTTTGTTCCATATTTTTGTACAAGAGCAGAAGGTAGTGGGTTTGAACCCAGACTGGGTCAAAATAAGACATTAAATTTTGATATATATGTATTGCTTCCTTACCTGAAGCATGACACAAGAGGATAGAGTGTTGACTGGTTCATCCTGTGCGTGGATAATCAACTGGGGGAGTGGTATGCTTGTCTGTGGCATATTGACTTGGTGAGCTAGCACCTTATTAAAAAATCGCCCTGAGTGCGCACTAGTTTACGACAGACCATAATACACAATCTTGCATCACATATATATACACAAACTTGTTCTTATATTAATCCTTAAAGATTATTAATCTTGCTGTTGTCACAAATAGCTTAATTAGCTGATGCAATGTTAAACAACATTACAACAACAACAACACATTAATGTAATTGCTCTTGCTATTAGTAAATAGCATACAAATTTGCAGCAAATTTAGAACTTCATTTCATCATGACTTTGATTTTATTTCAGGTTCATAAATTGGTGCTTTTGGCTGCATCCCCATTCCTGCTGACAAAGTTACCAAAGCCATTCACAGCACAGGTACTCAGACTACAGATACCTGAAAATATACCTATAGAAGTGACATCTCAACTAGTTCACTATCTGTATGATGGAAATGTCTCCTTGACAGTGGACAATGTTGGACAGTTTGCTAGAGTAGCAAGTCTTTTTAAACTAGAACATCTTCTACATATTTGTGAAGATTTTGTCAAGTGTTTTAGTCTTGAAGACAGCCTGTTGGATGTTTCTGAAGAAGATATTGTTGTTCTTCAGCCTCAGACATTAGATTCTAAAAGTCCACCTGTTACAACACCTGTAAAAACGCCCACAGCTTCTGTTAAAGAAACCACAAAAATTAGTCCAAAGCAGAAGAATAAAGGGAAAAGAAAATCAGAAGAAAAGGGTAGTGCTAAAAAAGGAGGAACTTCCAAAGTAAGAATAGAAGTTTCTCCTCCAAAAGTTATTAAAGTCAAAGAAAAAACACCGCCAAAAGTTTTGCATCTGTACGGGACTAGGGCAGCATCTGCAGCAGCTGCTACCAAGGGAGATAATATCAGTGGTTCAAAATCGAAAGCTAGTGTTGAAAATGAATCGGATAAACTGACAAGCAATATAAGTTTGACTAAAAATGAAAAAGAAGTTGGTGGTGTGAATACTACAGAACGAAACATAGATTTAAATCCCAGAAAAAGAAGATTAACACAAGCTTTGCTGCAGAAAGAAGCTGAAAACAAAGTTGAAATTGAACAAGAAATTGATGATGGTCATGAAGAAGATGAATATGAAGCTGAAAGTAGTGTAACTCCAGAGAAAACAACCCAAAGTGATGTGCAGAAGTCATTAAAAAGAAAACCTGTCAAAACATTAAAGAAAATGAAATCTGTTTTATATCAGTCATACAAGAAAGGGCGTCAGAAGTAAGTATACAATTTGTAGTTACTTTGTACAGTGGATTGTATGCAGATACATGTATATACAAAAGCTGTGATAGAAATGACTGGTCTTTTTTTATGATATACATTACCTTGTGGGCTTTGTTGATGGCTACTTGGTTGTAGGCTTATGTATCATTGAAGGATTTGGCTAGTACTTGGTTGTAGGCTAGTGTACCATTGATGGATTTGGCTAGTACTTGGATGTAGGCTAGTGTAACATTGATGGATCTGGCAGGTACTTGGTTGTAGGCTAGTGTATCATTTATGGATTTGGCTAGTACTTGGATGTAGGCTAGTGTAACATTGATGGATTTGGCTAGTACTTGGATGTAGGCTAGTGTAACATTGATGGATCTGGCAGGTACTTAGTTGTAGGCTAGTGTATCATTTATGGATTTGGCTAGTACATGGATGTAGGCTAGTGTAACATTGATGGATCTGGCAGGTACTTAGTTGTAGGCTTGTGTACATCTGTGTAACATTGATGGTGCTGGTTAGTGCTTGGTTGTAGGCCAGTGTAACTAGGCTAGCTTTTAAACTCCTGGCTCCTAACTGCTGTGGGTTTGACCCTGGTCAACTACATGTAAGAAAGGAATTACCATGTTTTTGTCTGTATAATGGACTGAGTGGTCTGTGATGTTAATCTGTGACATTACAAGCAAATGTAAAGCATTCAAAATGTTGCAATAAGTATGCACTAGTACAGTGCAGAACAGAAACACTTATACACAAACACACCACAAAAACTTATGAACTTATGTTAAGATCACTTCACGAGATGAATACAAAATTGTTCTGTTGTGAATAGTTGAAAAATTGCTGATGTGATGTAAAATAACATTCAACCAATCAACTATTTTATATTTGAAAGGCAATATCAAATCTCTTAGCTGGCAATTATCTGCTTTATAACATCTTAATTATTGGAACAGTTACAAATAATATATTTAAGTATTTCCTACTTTGAAAATTGTAATAACGAAAGTAAAGACATTGAATTTTGTTAATAATATTACAACTTGTTCCAAAAAACTGTAAAAGTTTGTTTTAGGAAAAACAGTTCTGAATACTGTAATAGTTCATTGCATAAAAAAGTGTAAAAGTGTAAATTTCCATTTATAAGGATTTACTTACATGTAAGATCATGCATGTTCTCTTTTCATAGTTTATTTTAAAGTTATCCAGTAGATTTCTGAACTATTTGCCTAACCAACGACTAAGTCAATGATGAATAAATACTACTGTAGTCCAAATTTTCTCTAACCCTAACATCCTGTATTTTTGCAGGCTGTGTGAAGGGTCAGAACAATTTCTATATCAAAAACACAGGATTTTCCAGTACCAACTTATGTTTGAAGGGGCACTGCCTCATTTAGCTTAAGAATGAAATTATAAGTGTAAATGTAGAAAATATACTAACCTCGATCGAAAGGTGAATGATTTGTCTTCCAAAATATTTTAACATGAGAGTTCTGCAAGGTCATGCAGTCTTGTTTTGAAAATGGAAGAAGTTGACAAACATCAACACCAATAAGCTAATCCAGATTCTGAAACCAGCGGTGATGACATTTTGAAATACATGTACATTGATATTGTTGAAAGACAAATCATTAGGCAGCACCCCTCCTGATACCAGTTGGTATCCAAAAATCCCAGATTTTTTATATAGAAATTGTTCTGACCCTATACATATCTAGATCTGGCAGGCATAAAGTGTGTAAGGGTCAGAGAAATTCAGACTAAATAAATACATGATTGATATTTTACTGATACAGTTTGATGTTATTGTGTAAATACATGTAGATTTAAATTAAATCACTCAAAATGGTGTTTTCCTTTTTTTTTTTTCCTTCCAGAAAATTTCAAGCTGTGCCTCCACCAGCAAAACCAGAAATCACCATGAGACCACCTCCAAAGAAAAGGGCAAAAGAATTTACAAATTCAGAAGAAATGTCTGCTGTTCAACATGATCCAGCCTCTGAGAGTGCTACATCTGACAGTAGTCCAATCAAACCACTAGTAAAAAAGAAAAAGAAGAAATACTCGGTCAAACCAATCGTTGTAGAGAATATTCAGCATTTAGTGGCTGAGTTAGAAAGACGTTCAGCCAGTATCCCTGAAAATGAACGACAGTTTAAATGTGACCTATGTAGTAATGAGTTTGTGTTTCCTAAAAGGAGCATAACCCATGTGATCAAAACACATGATGTTCATCCAGCAAATGTTTATAGTTTTATTACTGTTAGAAAAAGGGAGAATACTCCAAAAGTTTGTGATATTTGTGGTTATACAACAAAGGATCAAAACTTTTATTACATCCATTACCATAAATATTTCCGACATGGAGTTCCACTGCCACAAGGCTGGAAGCCGTATAAATGTGAAATTTGTGGAAAAGAATGTTTTACAAAGTTTCAGTTAAAAGATCATAAATTAATTCATATAGAAGATACTCCATTTGTTTGTGAAATCTGTGGCCAAGGCTTTAAAAGTCGAACTTGTTTGAATAGCCATGTATTTCATCGCCATAGTTCTGTCAGGAAGCATGAATGTGGAGAATGTCAGAAAACTTTTAAAACAAAGACACAGTTACTAGTTCATCTTCGAACTCATACAGGGGAAAAACCATTCCACTGTCCTGAATGTACATACAAAAGCACGACTCGTGGAAACATGCGTTTACATCTTACGAATCGTCATAAATTAGACTCTCAAGATATTAAGAATATGATGTATCAAATTCAAACAATGAGCAAAGCGTTCACTACACCCGATGCAGAAACTAACGAAAACATACTTACTTCTGAAAACCAGGAGGTGGCAATTATTGAGAATGTAAGGCTTCCTGTAATAACTGTAGAAGGGCCGAGGCAACAGGAAACTGTAGAAGTAAACCATTTAAATGCTACATTGGAGAACATAATATCTACATCACAGCAGTCAAATCAAGTTGTTTACAGAGAGCCTACACTGGCTGAAAGACAAATTTTGTTTCAGTCTTTAGGAGGACACCAACCAGGTGCTGAAAACCCTTTAACTCAAGGTCAAGGTCAAAATCAAGTGGTTTGTCAAGAACAGGAAGTAGCCCAACCAGAGCAAGAAACACAAATTATTATGCCAGAGCATCTTCAAAACCATCAAATTATAGTTCAGCATGATCAAGCGAATGGTGATGGAACCCTTGTTTGGGATACTGCTAGAGCAGCTTTTGTAAAGGTTAATAATGGAAGTATTGCTTTAATTCAAGATGCCAGAGAACTTCAACCCCAAGAACCACAGACTGTTCAAATTCTTAATGCTAGATCTATAATTCAAGAACAGCACCCAGAGGTCACAAGGACATTACAAGAACCAGACCATATCTTAGCCAACGAAGGCAATAGATTACATAGTGTTCAAGGTCAAGGTCAACAGTTTACAACCGATAGACAGATTTTAGATCAAGCACAATCCTTAATTCAAGGGAGGCATTTTGAATTTCAACAGCAGGATACAAATATTATTAATAACCAGAAACAGGATTCACATTTACACACTGTGCAACAAAACCAGTTACATATTAACCGAAACCAGTTAATTGAAATACCATTGGAGGTGATTGGGCGACATACAGCGGTCAGTGTCCAGTCCCAACTGGCTAATAATAGACACACAGAAATACAGACACAACAGGATCCTACAGTTCTAGGTGATGCAGGATCACTTCATTCACAAGAACAAACACAGTCCATTGTTTTTAAAGATGATCAATCATTGCTTGAAGGAGGTGCACAAAATACTACAAAATCTGCTGTTGGACAGTCACAAGTGCCATTGCCAAGGAAACAACAACTTGCTACTCTTTCATTGGGTGGTCAGATTACTTTGAACTACCACACAAATGTCCCTATTACTTCATCAAAAACACAAACTTCACAAACTTATCTAGTTGACACACAAAATATCATCACAAGTATTGCTAGTGGTGCTAGACAGATCAGTCAGCAGAGCCCCGCCCCCTCACAGTCTAGTTCTCATTCATTAGACACAACAGTCGCACAACAGACCTATGATCCTGCTACCACATTATCATCACAGAACTATACTGATGCCAACAACATGATATACCAGTATTACCAGCAGTATCAACAGGGAAGCTAGCAGTATCAATGTATCTTTACCGATATATATTGATGCAAAGCAGCATGGTATACCAGTTGTCAGTAGTGATATCACTACTGCTAGCAGTATCACTGTATCTTTACAGAAATATATTGATTCAAAGCAGCATAATATATCAGTTGTCAGTAGCAACATCACAACTGCTAGCAGTATCAATGTATTTTTACAGAAATATATTGATTCAAAGCAGCATAATATATCAGTTGTCAGTAGTGGTATCACTATTGCTAGCAGTATCACTGTATCATTACAAAAATATTGATACAAAGCAGTATAATATATCAGTTGTCAGTAGCATCATTACTTTTGCTAGCAGTATCACTGTATCTCCACTGAACTACCTACACTAATACAAAACAACACATGAACCTGTTGTCAGCAATATCACTATCACAACAGAACTACATACCAATACAAATATCATAATATATGAGTTGTTAGTAGTTACACAGTGGTAGCCCGCAGTAGCAGTATATATGCATCTCAAAACTTAAAAAGCTTATAGTTAATGCATGTAGTTTTTATTTAAGCATGTTTTTTGTTGAATGTTATTTATGTTACAGGATTACAAATATTGTTATATACTTGCTAATTAAATAAAACCATGACAACTGATATTCCTTTACTCTGTCTGTTACCAAGACTTGATGGGTGGTTGGTGTGGATGTCAGGTATCAAGACTTTGTTATAAACCAACTGTTTTTGATGTAGTCTTAAAAGTTCTATACAAAGTATTAATCTTTTACATAATTAAAATGAAATATAGATATCTGTACTTTGTAGATAAAAATATTTACACTTGATAATTTTCATTGATAAATGAGTAACAGAAGTACCAAAAATGTGAAATTAACAATTTATTAAAATGCAAGAAAACTTGACAAAATAAAAACAAAATGATGTTGAGACAACTGATTATAAAAGTTTAAACTTAGAAAATTTGATTGATTAAATGGTGTTTTACATTCCAGCCAAGAATATTTTACTTATATTGAGACATTGCCAGCTATATGGGAAGTTGTAGAGAACTTACAGAACCACTAGGTATAATGACAGTACGATATTCAGAGAAATAGAATTTATTCCTTTAGGGAGTCTTAACTTTAACTGCTTTATTCTTATCATACTCATATTTCAGGTATATGTGATTGAGCTTATTGAACAAAGAGAAGAACATGTTTTGTTGATTCTGTTGGAATAATACATGTACTATGACATTGTTTTATAGTTTAGCACACGTACTGTTGAATTAATATAACTAGAACAGTACACATACGGATGTACATATACTGCTAAACCTCTTACAGCTCAGAACATGCACTACTCACTTTATTTTACAGACGAGTGCAACATGAACTGTTGACTTGCTGGACAGGGGGCAATTTTTTCTTCAAATTAGCACATGTAATGTTTACTTTGTTGTACAGATAATAATATGTACTGTTGACTGTTTACAGTTTTTGTCGAGACACGCATCGCCAAACGCGAGATTTAGGTGTTACTTTTCCGGTGTCGGCGGCGGCGTGTGTAAATGTGAAAGTTTATGTTAAAGTAATGTATTTTCTACTCGATCGAATACTAACCAAGGCGAGACATTTAAATCCGTGGAAATTCTTGTATAACTGTACTATCATTGTGGAGATACCTCAATATAAGTAGGTTGGTAGAGTGCTCGCTCCGTAAGTGGAAGGTCGTGGGTTCAAACTCCGACCAGGTCTGACCCAAGACCTGAAAGTGGGTAGTGACTGTTCTTTCGCCAAGCACTCGGCATTACGAAATAAAAGTCACGGATTTTTCGGATGGGAACTTAAAATAAACGAGGTCCCGTGTCATGGCAGGCCTGGGACGATAAAGAACCCTGCTGTATCCATCAGCGCAACGCACAGGCAAAATTTCTGCACTTTCGCCTATAGCTGGCGACGTTTCGATATAAGTGAAATATTCTTGACTGGGACGTTAAACACCATTTTAACTCAATATAAGTAAAAGATTCTTAACTGGGATGTTAAACTATAACTTCCATTCATTTTTATTCCTTTGATAAAGTATCAACAGGCATTTAAATCAGAATCATGCATAAGATTTAGAAACAAACTATTACAGTAGAACGACAGACTTTTGAAAATAACTAAATATACATCCCAGTTATTGAAGCACCAGGTGCATCTGCCTTATGAATTAAAAAATTCAATCGACATTTTGAACTGAATTTGAAGTATCCACAACTTTGTCTAACATTCTGATAATATTGGAATAGGAGTCCTGGCCCCGGTTTCACAATCTCACAATCGTTTCTTAAAGTTTTTTCTTGTTTAAATCTGGCAAATCTGAAATCTTAATAAATTTGTTAATTGTTTAGATATTTAGAAATTTAAAATGTCATTTTGAAGATCATTTTAAACTTGTAAGATCTGTATTTTGTTTTATCAAAAAATGTTTACATGTATTTTTAAATCAAAAAGAGTTTGCCAAAATTTGCAAAATTTAGGTTAAGGGAAAACTTAGTTAAGTAATGTTTGTGAAACCGGGGCCTGCTATGTTTCAAATATTTAACTGTTCCATTTCATACTAGCGCAAGGTCGCGTTGGTCGAGTGGTTAAGACATAAGATTGGAGACCCAGTTCGTCAAAACGCTTTGGTTCGACCTTGGTCCACTGCAGATGAGTAAGGTGTTTTTCCTTGTATAGGCCTCAACAGGTTGGAACAATAGCGGTATAATAGGTTATCTAGTTTGTGACACAGGGGCTTGGTGTGAGGATTTCGGTATTTTTGTTTTAAAGATTATTTATTGGTGTTTTTATTACATGCGAGATTGGTACTAGTTCATACATATCGATAACCTTGCCTGAAATCCATTTTGAACAAACTTAAAAAAATTCCGAAATATATAGTGTCTGTCGTTTGCATCAGATGATCAATCAATTGCCGGCTACATGTTTTTAGTTGTAAAACGCTTTCTTTCTTTTACATATCAAGATATTTAAACAGTTTAAATCCTCTAATCGGAAATTCAAATCATCATGGGATTCGGGATAGCATCTTGTTAAGAGCATTGTGTTCAAGGATAGATAAAGAGCATAGCTCGTTCCAGCAATTGAAAAGACATAACGAAGAAATAAGGCAGGGAATTTATTACATATATATCCGAAGAATCGTTTTTACTTCAATAAACACAGATATACATCAATTTTCAAATGGACATTTTCAATTTCTGTACAAAGAACTGCAAATATGCTTAAAAAACAAAAAGTATTGCATATACATTTTTACTTGTATACCGGTCTTCATAGTTAACAAGATACAATGGCGATATACAGTCATTGAAGCAAAGAAACAATATATTTTAAATAACTTCGAAATAGATAAGAAGATCAATATGGTTTTGAAAATTATGAGCCCGACTTATTACAAACAAAAATACTAGAACAAAAATAGAATCAAATAATTGTTCATTTGCGACAAAACCACAAGCTTTTTCGATCATTCTTCATTTTTTGTCAAACTACGGTATCCAATCGGCAGTACAATTTGTTACCCAATGTATTATTTAGGAAACGATTTTGATTGGTTTTCAGTTCTTACAACATTATAAAAGAAGAAAAAAAGAAACGGGGTGTACAAATATAAGGTCAAATATTTTAACACGTAACCGAAGATGTCACCATCACTGTCACGGGTCATCAAATGTACACCAATTATGCTTAAGATGAAAAGTTTTATATTAAACTTAACAAAAATATTCACTTAGTTTGTTACAAAAGTTTATGATAAGAGCTCAATAAAATCTGTTCATCACACTATTGAATTTATATCAAAATATAACTTTTAATATCACAGCTGAAATATGGGTCTTCTTAACTGTCATAGCAGTCAAGTATAAAGATCCCGGAGAGCTTTGTAGAAACAACAAGCCATCGTTAGTCCAAATAACTGAAATAAATATAAAATATACTGAATTTTAATAGCTAAAAAGAAATGAGAAAATTTCATTTTTATACAGTTTAAAGTTCACTAGTAAATTATTGTAAATTTGGTTTTGATTTTCTGTTATAAACGTTTGTATAATTTTGCGCTGGACTTAAAAGTACAGAACATAAGGCAGGAATTCAAAACAATGGTCACGTGTACTTGAAGTTATAACTCAAGTAACAGCAAATAGAAAAAAGTCTTTTTTTCCAATACTAAACTGGTACATGTATTCATTTTATTGTCATATAAATATATTTATTTATTTATTTTTTAACATTATGTTTTGAATTCATGTATACATATTTACGTTTATCATTCAAAAGGTCATATTGTTTTCGTATATGTTGTACACGTGACACATGCAAAAATATAAAATATGAATGAAATTTCTTAATATTTATAGAACAAAAATTGATCAAGGTATGTTCCATTCTGTTGGAACAGACATAAAGTTACAAATTTCACTTTTTAAAAAAATTATTTAACTCAGCACCATTATCATGAATACTGTTCCGTGTGGTGAGCAAAACAAGTCCAAAACTATTTTGAAAAGAAAATCATTTTTAGAAGTAACCTCTTTTACCAACTTACCTGTAGAGAACAAAATCCAAAACTTGTCCATCCCATTATTAATAAGTTATCTCTAACCCAATTCTCCAAAGCAATTCTACAACCCTAAAAAAATATAAAGAATATTCAAAATCCATTTCATATGCTTCTTTTGATTAATTTACCCACGTATTTTGTATTGTATATATATTGTATATAAAGCGCTAGTTGTTCTTTTTAATATTAACCTTTTATATATATGCTAATACCTTGGATGTAACACGGGAGTAATAAACAATCAGTTTTTAGTTCTCTTATTACATTAAAATTGCCGAAATTGTCAATGAAAAACAAGGAAACAGAAACCGATGTGTAAAACACCGTTACCCTCTTTCTGAAGCCAAGTAAAAAAGTAAAAAAGCTTTAAGAGTGAGGTTTCCTGACCAAAAGTAAAAGGTCAAATCGATTGTGTATATTTTATCTTATCAATCTTATCAATATATAATTATATATATATATATATATATATATATATATATATATATATATATATATATATATATATATATATATATATATATATATATATATCGTTCAAAGGTACGAACTTCTTTTAAGAACGGTGGCATGGTTCATAGATATGCATTTTTATTATTGAAATGAAGTAATCTTGTAATAATCATATTTGAAACACTTATTTATGTGCTTCTTCTTACAGTGCTTCGTGAAATTTGTGAATTTGTCTGCAATTTGCATGATCAATTCGTTAGGAACTTCAAAAAAGAAAGTTTATTAAACCATTTTCTAAATTCTACCTGTTGAAATAACTTGTTGGTGTACTGTGCTACGTTATTAGCACCATCATTACATTGTTGGTTGTTGGTTTCATAACAACAAGACAACGGAACTACATCCGGGCCTCTTTCTAATGCATATGTGACGTCATTGTAGTATCTAGAGTATTGCCAATCGTTGTATCCAGAACTTCCACAGCAAGCTAACTGAAGAATAAAAAAATTATAGATTTGTGGTGGGTCCAAATGTGTTTTTGCTTTTTCAAAATCATATTTTTACTTTTCCTATTTCTTATACAAACTTTTTTTGTATTTTTTTGATTGACTGTGTTCGCCAACATGACGCGTGATACGTTTTTGCGTGGTTACTCCAAATATGTTCTTGCCTTTTTAATTATAATCATGTATGTCCGTTTCTTTTATCAACTGTTATTAACGTATGTTTGAGGTTTATGGGGTTTGCCAACATACCACGTGATACGTCACAAGTTTGGTTGGTCCAAAGATGTTTTGCCTTTTATCATGTTTGTTCGATTCTTTTTTCAACTTTTATTTATGCATGTTTTTGTTTTTTGGATTCGCTTACATGTCACGTGATACCTCAAACGATTGTGCATACATCTTTTTCCATTGGGTATGAATCACCATAAGTTGCCATTGTCCCGTAAAATCAACGTTATTAGAGGACTCTGCGATATAAACGTTTTCCGAAATGTGCCGCCAAAACGTTAAAAGGTATCACATGAGAGAGAGAGAGAGAGAGAGAGAGAGAGAGAGAGAGAGAGAGAGAGAGAGAGAGAGGCAAAAATGTTAATCATGATAAAGATCTTTTAAAATCAGACGAGATATACTGATAAAAATTTAATTTAAATTCAATGAATGTAAAACCTTAGAATTATTTACTTAAGGTAATAATAATAATAACAATAACAATAATAATAATAATGAAGATGATGATAATAATAATAATAATAGGTAGATAATCTCTCTTTACACTAAAATAAAGAAAATAAGAGGGATGCTTTTCACACTTGTGATGATAACAAGACATAGTATAGGTGCCTAACAGTCGGTTGATAAAATTGTTTCATCATCTTCTTCCATACTATGTATCATAACTAGCTGTGATCCAGTACCGGTATTGCAAAGTTATTTATAATAAATATCCTGTGTTAAATTAAGATGGAATATAACAATGCCCCTGTCCTCTGCATATATTTAACATTATCTTTATCATTTTAATCAATTTGAAATCAGTTTCTGCAATAATGTTTCAGAATAAACCGGAACCTAAAGTAATTTCATAAAATAGTAGGGTTTATTGCTTTCACAATTTTAAAAAAATCAGAAACAACGTACATGTAATTTTATTAAGTGTTCAAATTGCAAAATAGAAGAAAAATAGGGTAAAATCACCTCGTTAATAATGTACAAGTACCAAATGATGTTGAGGTAGAGAGCAGAGATCAAAGAAAATGTTCCCTTATAAAATCCCAGGATGTTGAAATTGATGTCATTACAATCTTTGTAAAGAAAGCAAAAGAGCACATACATTGTTAGTAGAAAATTAACGCAATACCTTTCAAATGACATCAAATTGAATGCGTATGAGTTCAGTATCAGAGTATTCAGAAAATCAATCATGCCCACCATATACTTTTATATTTTCTTTTTGCATCCTTTCTTAATTGTTTTTTTAAATGCATCTATGAAATTGTCATTATGTTCCTATCAATTGAATTCAAAATAGCTTTTATTTAAGTTAAAATAGAAACCGATCTCATATATCATTTAAGTTTTAAAACCAATGACATTTAAACGGTAGTTAAAAGACAATAATTTATTTTCTAAATTCTGTTATGTCATACTTCAATACAAATACAACGTAAAAGCACGTGCTCGTTTTTCTAATAAACTACGCAACCATAGCAACGATACACGTGAATGGCGTGACATATGACTTTTTCCATTTCATTGGCTGAAATTGTTTGTTGATGATAGTTCCAACGCGGAGAAATTTTTTTCAATTTTAAAAAAATCAAGAATAATAAAACAAAGCATTGTTTTATGTTTCAGTTTAAGTGTTTATAATTAAATTATAAGGAATAATTTGTGTTTTTAACAAGTTTAATGAGTCATAACATGAAAAACGGTGTGCACACTTTTTCATTACGTGCGTTATGAAGCGTGCACAACGTTTTTCAGGTTATGACTTAATAAACTTGTTAAAACACAAGTTATTCCTAAATAAAGCGTCATCTTTGTTTCTGCTGGTTAAAAGCTTGAACAAATACTTTTCGAACAATACCGGATATAAAAAGTATCAATGTAGTTTAAAGTGAAGCAGCAAGTAAACTTTTTGCCTACAGCAATAGTATAAGGTAATCCTTTTGAATTTTGAGATGGTCTTCACAAATAAAGTCAAATTTAGTGTGTCCCGTTTGTACAGTTATGTATATATGTTACCGCGTGTATACCACCAAACCTTTATTGGTGAATAAAGAATTACCAATTGCCATGGTAGGCAACAATGAATATATAATGAATATTTATGCAAAGATTGAAAAGTTTATCAAAATATGAATATATATTATTTCATTACCAGTATCATCATAACTCACTCATTTAAATCACAGATAAACCGGATTAAACGCAACAAACAGACACGATTTCCACTGAGCCAAGGGGGGTTAAATAAAGTGTACTTCTAGATAGAATGATTAAATAGATGTTCATTAGTTACGTGCATGGCGGAAAGAATTTTGTAACAAATATATGATGTTTAATTTTCAATTAACTGATCCTTCGTAAAGCCACATATCAATTAATTGACGCAATGTTTAATATACACTTGTCATAAGCAGATTTAATCATTTTTTCGGTATTTGAAATAAACACAGGTGCCTCATTGAAAGTAAGGTAATGACTGTTTTTAGATGAGTACATTTAATAAATTGGGCATATATTTCGCAGAAGATTTTGTCATTTAAATCACTAATAAGAACACAAGCATTGTAGATAGACCAATGTGACGTACTCTCTCTCTCTCTCTCTCTCTCTCTCTCTCTCTCTCTCTCTCTCTCTCTCTCTCTCTCTCTCTCTCTCTGTGTGTGTGTGTGTGTTTTACTTACATCTTGTTGTATTGTATTCAGAGTCACTGTAGCAGTATCGCTGTACATAAAGGCATATTTGACTGTATAATTCAAATTATTGATAATCAGTGACGAAACCTAAAGATAAAATTTAAAATTAATATATCATTTTTTCATTTTAAAAACTTAAGTATAAAGCAAAAATAATAGATAATTTATACCCTATAAAGGGCAGCTATAGTAACAATAAATGTAAAACAAAAAACATAAAATAATTGATTTATATCCACAAAACTACTGAATTTATCCAAGTTGAGATTTAAGAAAAAAATGCAAGATACTCCTATAAAGATTTTGCACAAAGGTTACATATTTGCTCTGTCATAAATAGTATATAAGTATATCAAAGTTATAATTTACAAACACGATCTAGAAATTCTTCATTTTACACGTGCACAGTTTATTCATGTAAACCAAATTCATGATGTAAATTTCTCCGTATGTGATTTATGAACTTGAGATTGTTTATGCGAGGTTATCAGATAGGGTCCCTATCAAATACGAATTACAATAAAATGAGAAATAATCTAAATTTTATATCCTTTCAATTCAGGAATTTGTAGAAAAAAAACTTAACTTATATCATATGAGGTCACCAAATATCTTTAACGAATTTTATTTAATCTTTTTTTTAAAGACGACATTTGTTAACACATTCATAAATATTTCGATCTATATCATTTACAATATAGCAGCTAAATGTGAAAAAAGTTTTGTTTTTTTCCTTCAAAAAGCGCAGTACGTTTGACACTTTTCGTAAAAGATGTCTCGTAAAGAATATATTGCATCTTTCCAGTCCTTTCAAGATTCTCTAATTCAATTTAATTTAATTAATTTAATTTAATTTAATTTAATTTAATTTAATTTAATTTAATTTAATTTAATTAATTTAATTTAAATAAGATAAAATTAAAAAAGAATAATTACTAAATAAAATATAATTGTTTAAAAAACTACCAATTTCTTTAGGTCGACGGACATTTCGTCAAATAAGGGTAATTAAGGTCATTTGTCAATTAAATACGGATTTTTCATTGAGAGTTTAATAAGAAAATTTTTCCGCTGTCCATTTCAAAGATTAAATTTAAAGTAAATACAGGTCTTTCCTGAGAAAAAGTTGACATATCGTGTTTCTGAGGCTTAAAAACAAATTTACATAAAGCAGACAACAGGTAATGTATTTCACAAGTTGATAAAAGATTTTGATAAGAAATTGACGAATTTTTCAAGTGATGTTACTTTGACATTTAACTAACCAAAATAAAACGGATAAGTTTAACGTCTTCAGTGTTTCCTCAAGTTTGCCGGATTTTAACAATGTAGATAAATGCATTTTAAAAGCATAGTCATTAAAACATTGCTTTTTTATACAACTTATTTAGATCTGCCCTCTTATCTATCCTAAAACAAGGAAAATTAACAAAACATTTCCCTGACTTTTAATCTTAAGTGTAACATGGTTGTTTCTTGAATCATTGGGCGGTTTCTGTGGGTTCTTCTTGGTAACGTGGAGTGAGTAAGTTATTGTGAACTTCTTGATTAGTTGATGGTTTGAATGTTCTTTTACGTCACACCAGTATTTTTAGCTATTTGTGACATAAAAATTTTCAATAATCTCAGGGATCCATCTTAACACAAGTTCATATGGCGAGTGAGTGTGCAAGTGTTTCTAAAAATGCAATGTACTAATGCGCACTTCTGGCGGTCATTACAGTGCCAGAACACTCGCCTACAGTGTCGCAGATAAACATCGAAGACTGGTACCGAACGAACCGGTAAGGAACTACGACAAGGCAAGACCTGACTTATTTGCGGTCGACCGGGATTGAACCCTCTGCGATGAGACGCCTTGAGTTTGAAGACTAACGTTTTAATCCGGCACTCGGTCACCACGGGCCTTAAACATCAGTTGAATGAATATTAATGCCAAATGTTGATTGAATAAGGAAGTAGACGGAGGAACAGTGTTGAATAAGTCACTTTCTCTTTTTGCTTGTAAAAAAAAATAATAGTGTTACTTACCTCATCATAAATCAGAAAAGATTCAACACAGGCAAAAATCTCAAAGGCGAAAATAATAAGTAATGACAGGAAAAACTGAAATATAGAGACAATGAAAAAATCCACGTATTAATGATAAAGCCAAAGTAAAATATAGTTTAAAGAATAAGAATAATCTGGTAATAAGTCCAGATCAGTTAAGCTACTAGTAACTGGCTACTTATAGAAGAAAAGTTAGTAAGTAGTAGCCAGTTACTTGTAAGAAAAGGTCAGTTACTAGAAGCTAACTTTACCGATCTAATAAGTCCAGCATTCTTATTCTTTCTTTGTTTCTTTAAAATTTTAAATACGTGTGCTTATATTTATTACGAATATCAAAATTGCAAATAAGAGTTTAAAATTTATGTATCTAACATATGTTGATGAAATTTGAGTAGTTTTTTTTAAAAAATGTTATAGACACCGACAAATTAACAAGTGTGTATGTCAGCGCACTACGTCATAGACACCTTTTACATTTTACGGAAGGGTCAGGATTAGCATATATAATATGAAGTATTGGAAATCCATTTGAAATGTTTGTTCCACACGAAGACTATGGGATATCTAGTGCTACGCTGACAAACATTGCAAAAATCTAGCCAGCGATTGTAATTAAACATGTAATTTGTCTATTGTCTATTGCTTCAGACAAATGATTTTAAAAAAAATTGGTCACAAAATAACAGAAAACCACTACGACGCTAAAATAAAAACATATGTTTGAAAATCAACTACATACGATTATTTCATATTCTATTGCTTGTTAAAAAATTAATTAAAAATTCTCTCACACGTGGTATTGTACACTGTACGACAAATTAATAGTAGATAACTAATGTACATGTAAGCATCTTATGTACATGTTTCCAACTATCAACTAATTTAATCTTTTTTTGAGTCATAAGTTTGAAAATTTTAAAAGGAAAATACTAACCATTCCTATTAAACATTTACTTTCATTCACGGCACCCAAACATCCGAAAATTCCAACTAATATTATAAATGTCCCGACAGCCATTAAAAAGTAGGCCGGAAGTGCGAATGCTGAGGTATCCACCACTGGACTGTACGTTCCAAGCTTTAGTAAGAACCATATTCCTAGTCCTAAGGTTGCAGGTCCCGAAAACTACAATAATGAAATATCGTATACATCTTTTGTTTGTAAGACTTCTATTTATGGGGATATTGACCTTTGACCTTTGACCTTAGAAAATCGAGGTGTTGCCAAGTGTTTCAACTTTAGTTATCTTGCTTTTCATTAATCTTCGTTTTCTTATTAAGACAAACAGGCACACGTGCGTTGTCATTGTCGTCATTCGTTATGGCGAATATAAAATTGCAGGGTCAAGTATGCATGTATATTCTAAACCTCTTATATTTGGGGAGTATGCAATACCAAATTGATTCTTTCATGGTCAGCATTGTTAATTTTAGAAGGAGCAATTGTATGTTGTTCTGCTTGATTTGTTGAGCTGTCTGACCTCTGACTACCCGGACCTTGGTAATCTTGGTAACTGAAACATCACTATGTAATAAACTTTTAAAAAGCTTGATCTTAATAACGGTACATCCTTTTACATACAAATTTTTTTATTACATTGTAAAATATGAAAATAAATGAAAATAATAAATAAACAAATATCTAAAATACACAAATAATTCAATAAACCAACAAAGAATTAAGATATGTAGCTCACTATACATGTATATCATTTGCGAATGTTTGACAAGCGCTTGGTTATTTTATATTAAAAGTTGTTCTGCGTTCTGCTGTGTGCTTATGTTTTATCATGCGTTTTGTCTGTAGACTTCTTTATATTTATTGGTAAACAGAGAGGTATTTTTAAAAAAATGAAAAATAAGCATAATGTTTAGGTATTCTGTCGATGGTTAGGTTCCTATGAGAGATTGAGAATGAAAGTTCCAAAATTGTTTGATAAACCATAGCCCAATTATGTAAACCAAATGACATAACAGTTTGATCGCACATGTTAATAAAGTCTATAGAAATATATAACCGCACCACTGTATTCTACTTTGTCATTATAACCAGTGCCTGTCCAAAGCTGGAGATTTTACAACTAGTGGTCTCTATGTGTTTTACTGCCCGCTTTATGTATTTTATTTGTTTGCTGTTTTTATAGGCACTTTGCTTATTGTAAAACATGTGTGTCTTAGCAAACGTGCAGAATTATGATTTTTAATCTTTTTTATTTCACTAAACAGGTCTATGTCCAGTTTAAAAGGAAAGAGATCCCTCTTATAGTTTCTCGTCAAAAAGACAGTAAGGCATTGTTGCAATGCTTCTCCACAACTTTGCCATCTTGCTGTTTTCGACCTAATTTTAAGGTCACAGAATCATTTCCTATTATGTTTTTTTTAAGTCTTATCAATTTATCACCAAAACCCATTTTAAAGCCAAAATATAACAAAACAAAATCGCGACAACGATGTAGGTGTCACTGTACCATTCTCCAATACATAGAAGTATTCATCCAGATAAATCTTTGCTATCATTTTCTTCTTCTTTGTACCATACGATGACACGAGATTACAGTAATAATTTATTTATAAACTAAAGATAATCCAAAAGATTTATTTTGAAGTATCTTTATAGAACAAACAGATAAGAGCGCATGCTTAAATTTTGTTTTATTTTCACAAAGACGCGGGTCCTTAATTACCTAGGTAACATGAAAACAAGTGGATATAAGGAAAGCTATAACTTTGAACTTGGCTTCAAAGTTTTATTTATCAAGGTGTTACTGAAGAACGAGAAGAAGAATGAGATGACAACATAGATTATAGATAATTATATGTTAACAAAGCTACGCATGACGGATGCCAATGTCGCATTCCTTTTTGAACTGTCACTTTCATATCTTAGCTTAGCAACATATATTACTCACAAAAAGGTCGGATTTGTCAATCTTGTACCAAGCTTTTTTGGCTTAATGAAATGGGTATTGAAATATTGAAACCCATGTTATAGTTTCAAATCTAAACGGTAATGAACTCTATTTCTCCCCCTCTCATTGCCCAATGAAATGGGTATCAAAACCCATTGGGTTTCATTAAGATTTCATTAGGTTTGATATTAGAGTTGGAAAGTTTGTCAGTTCGTTTGCTTAGGTCTTTGGTTTTATCCAGGTCCCAGTTTCACAATCATTCACTCAACTCAAATATTCCCATTTTTCTCTCATCAATATTTAATATTTCTAAGTTTCATGAGACAATATTTTGTTTTGTTCAACGTAAACTACACAAAACAATTGAGATATAACATAAGGTATTCAATTTTTACTGTGTAATGTCTTAAAAATTGAAATATTCCTGAATTTAAGTTGAGTGTACACTCAATTGAATGATTGTGAAACTGGGGCCTGATCTCCTCGATATAAAGTCGAGAACCCGGACTGGGAAGTACAAAACTATTACTTCACTCCACTTCTTATATTAAGATAGCTGGATTTGTGTTATAAGTGTCTTCACTATTAACGATATTGAAACCAATTTCTTAAAAGAATGTTATCAACTTTTCAAGCATGTTTAAAATATGTTTTGTCTTTATAGATTTAAAATTATCAATATAAATTTCTCTATTAACATACCAAGCAAAAATATTATTGGGTTGGGTGAATAAGTATAAAGTTTTGCAGAGTAAACAGGATAATATTTATCTAAACTGTCAATTAAACGCGTGTATAATGTAAGTAAAACAAAATTTATAAATCTTAATATTTAGAAAAATTATGTTTGAAATATTTTTAAGAGAGATTAATGTTTTTTGTTAGGTAGGTATTTTGGCAAACTACTTACATTTACAAAGAAATACACTTTCTTGTGTAAATAAAAGACTGTTATACCGGACATTAAATCTGGACCGTAGACGAAGTATTTATATATAGATTTATCTTATTAGTGAACCGTCTTTACACGAATCTCTCACCCCCCCCCCCCCCACACACACACACTTCATTGTCTAATAAAGTAGAACAATAAAGAATCCGTAAATGTCTCACCTGCTATTTTTTAATTCTTTATTTAAAAAAAATAGAAATGACCCAAAATAGATTTCTTATAAGCTTCTTGGCAATAGGCATAACACATTAAACAAAACTAAAGAAATGAGAACCAAGATACAAGATAAACAATATTAGACTTAAACTGCCGACTTTGGACGTACACTATCGACTTTGGACAAACACCGGACATAGTGACAATACTTCATCCAAAAACAATGCTTTGGTTCGAGTGCTAGAACATATCGTTTTGAAATTCTGCATTTTCAATCTGTTAAGTCACCTGGAACTATTCTGTTTTCCAAGTACGCACTATATGAGCAAGTTTCATATTGTTTTTTTTTTTTTTTTTTTTACTACATTGAACTTTATATCATAGGGATCGTTGCTTTGCATCAACTCAATACGAGTTTTATTCAGTGAACTTAGTTCATATAAACCATTTCGTGTCTAAATAATACTGACCAAAAATGAACAACTACTAAAATGGCCAATTTACTAAATATTTTCTTACTGTTCAACATCGAATTTCAAAAATCACTTAATTAAAACTCAAAACAATATTAAGATCAGACCATGTCACTTATATTATTACTAATATGTGTTCAATTTTTAAAAATGATGCAAGTAAAATACGTCTTTAAACTGTCTAATTTATAGCTCAGTTTATGAAATATGCATAATATATGAATAAGAAACAAATAAATGAATAAATAAAAACAACAAACTTATCGAAGAAAATAATAAAAATTACTCACCCAAAATATGATATTATAAGCGATTAAACCCCACCGAACACATTTATAAGAACAACATTCACAGCTTTCTGTCATTATGATAAAGCGCTTTATTTAGCCCAACATTTTGTAAAATATTTCGGTAAACGTCGCATCGATAATCCCAATTTATGTAAAATTTCCGAAATTGTCTTTTTGTCTCTCTTTTTTCACATTTTTATACGATATATGGATCTAGTCGTTTTCTGGCAAATGTCGTTTGTTGTTAGACAGGTGTTAACACAGGTGAGAGCGAGTTTAATATTTATCTGGTCAAAGTTTGGTATATCGTAGTTGCTATTTAAAATCACACCCAGTATTAGTTATACGCAAGGTTCTTAATGGATTTTAATGACTTGTTTGTCAATCAAATCTGCTGAAATGCACGAACCAATTGTATAACTTATTTTTCAATTATGATCAACGTAACGTCTGATATAGGTATAACAGTATATTATTAATTATGATTTTATCTATTTGTATAACAAGGAACTAAATAGCAAAATCGGTATCTTTAATTCCGAGTAACGACATATTTATATGGTATGTTCATTGCTAAATTCGCCTAGTTACATTAATCTAATTTACAAAAATATTGAAATTTCAAATTAAATATATTTGTGACGAACTAAATATTGCAAATTGTGTACCCTAAGGAAAGCGTGTATCAGGAAAGATTCCACAAACTCGAACTGTTTGTGAAAAAATTTCTAGAAATTAGTGCAAATCAAAGGGAAAAAGGCGTTTCTATTACCACACGCTTCTTAGAGAATCTCTATTAGACTAAATGCGTGTTGAGAATACATTGCTTTATTATAAATAAATCAATAAAATTTATAATTGATACACAGAATTTAACAACAGATTCTAGTATTTGTACAAATTTTGCGTCCATTTTCTGTCGTTACACTGCATTAATCAAACAAACTCATCCTCATCAACCTTCTTACACAGGATCATTGAAAACGTCATCCCGAACAGCTGAAAAACGAAAAACGACATTAATTTTTTAATGGAACAAAAATTATCTTTCGTGTAGAGAAGGGTTTTTAAGAAGTGAATTTTTGTGTGGTAACATAAAGTCACCAAGTCCAATAAATTTGCCCCTACCTTGGGAAAATATGACGTAGATGACTTTTTTTAATATCAATTGGACTCGCCAGTGTACCACGTGATCAATACCTCATAACGTTTGTGCGGAAAGAAATGGATACTGTTTACGTCAAATATTCCCGAAAAAACGTCGTTATTACGGGAAAACGTCACTTTACGCAATTCCATTGTCAATAGAAATAGTTGTCCCGCACAAACGCTATGAGGTATCACGTGGTACACTGGCGAATTCCATTGATATCAATTATTTATCCACTGAACTGTCTAGAGGCGTTAATAACAAGCCTTATTCAGTTTGCTTTACACGACAATGAAAACATTATAACCGCCGTTTTTAGACAGTTCAATGGTTATATTCACATTTTGCATTTTTTTAAAAATAATATTTTTGGATTTTTATTTCTTAAAAAAATCAAAACGACACGATCGCTTATAAAATGTATGCCCAGTCACTGGAGCAGCCAATATAATTATGACGCCACATATGAGTCAGAAAAAAGTCACCGACGTCATATTTTTCTTAAGTGGAAGAAACTGATTTATTGGACTTCCGTAACTTTATGATACCATACACATATTCATTCTTCAAGTGATCTCAGGTAATTATAGCTCATACAAATGCATACATGTATTTCTTAGAACAAAAAAGAAAATATAAATTTAAGTAATTATATATAAACATATTTACTTTTTCTAAAGGATGATTCTTAAAAAACCGAGGCATCCGCCTATAGAATTCAAAATTTAAAATTTGTCACAATAATATTTACACTGTAAGCGAGTAAAAGAGAGTACCAAAACTAAACGGTTTTGAATATTATAAGTTTGATAAAACATTACATTATGTGTTTAAACATACATTTCAGAATACTGCATTCCGTATACTTCCATACTAATACGAAAAATTTGATAGAAATAACCGTGTTTTTCAAGTAATACACATAGAGAGCATTCCTCTCCATCAAAGATATTTTGGCTACTAAAACTTCTTTATTTTACCTTCTGCTTTGCAAAGTTTGGTTGATGGAGAGGGATGCGCTGACATTGAAATTAGGGGATAAAGATAAAATACATCACCCCTTAATCGCCCCAAACAATAAACATACTTGGTATTAGCTAGCAAACAATTTCCATATCATCTACGCTAGCTGTGTGGTATAACGTAGGGAATGATAACCCCAAAGTTTTGGGATCGAATCTTATATGTCATCTGTTTTTTATTTGTTTTTATATATTTTATAGTATTTTATTTTTCATTTTTACAATATTTTTTTTCATTAAAACGCAGTGTAAGTGCTTTATCAACAAATAAGCCAATTAAATTATGCTTTGCTCATCTGAGCTTATTATTAAAATAGTTTTAAAACATGTTGTATATATCTAACAACGTTATGATCAATCATCAGGCCACTGGTCAATACACGTGCGTTTCTTATACAAGTTTAAGGTATACAAAGCAACATCATAAAGCATGTAACACGGAACTACGTGTATTATCATTGCTGCAATATAGGCGCCGCATTAGTTCACAGGCGAAAATCATTTATTGAGAATTTTGCTCTTCAGAATAACGGGTTATAATAGTGAGAAAATGACTAATGACACATTTTCATTTTTTTTTTATAGTAACAATTTTGAGATACCTTTATTATGTTATTTTTTATATAGGTACGTTAGGCTAAAATTAATTTGCATTTGGCCTTAAGTCGATGTTGGATATACAGATCTCCCACAGGTGTTCCCTTGTTTCTTGGCATTTTTCCTATAGGCGGATCGCTCGGCTTTTTGAGACTCATTCTTTAAGAGAACATAAAATATTTTAATATTGTATGATTCCAGACTATGTGTATTAAGTGACATTTAATGGGCGTTTTCCAGCACAATTAAGTGTATGTTATTGTATGTTTAACATAACGATGTTGAGCACCTTATATCAATGAAATACACATGTATACTTGACTTCAAATTGATATTGTATATGTATACATATCAGTAATTCTCCTAAAACTTTCAAACATTGAACTTCAAGTATGAAAATGTATTTTCTGAACCATGTTCTTGGGAACTTTTTACTTCCAGATATATTTATTACATTTGTTTTTATCACGTTCTATACATTCATATTGCTATGACCACTTGGCATCTAGGCGACATTATTATCTAGATAGTTACAGATACTAGTCTATGTAACAATGCATTCGGTAATAAGTCTACATTTGCTGCAATACCTAACACCGTTGTTCTATTTGATATCGAACTTGAATTTCAGCAACTCTTGTAGCCATGCATCAAACATGCTTCTATCATTGATAGTAATAGGCTACACCAATATAATAGGAATGCCATAAAACTTTCTTATCAAATTGACAACACCACAAAACAAACTATGCACTTTGACCTAAAAAGAAACACCAAAAAGTCACTCTATTGTCTAACCAGTGACAGAAACACGTCATTCTACTGTCCAACTAATGACAGAAACACGTCATTCTACTGTCATTAATGACAACATCACCAAATCATTCTCTTATCTCAATGGCAATACCAAATGACTCCATCTAATATGAATGACGACACCACTAAACGGAACTTCATATTTGATCGAAATGGCTACAGCAGCAAAATTCACACCTCTATAACGACTTGACAACATTACCAAACACTTAACTATCTGACCTGAATGACAACAGTAACAGTAACCCATCTAAAAACTTAACCTGAATGATAAGATTACCAGCGACATTCTATTTTCTAAAATAAACAACATTGAAGCCACACCTCCTACAACTTGACATGAATGACAATAATACCAAACGACAACCTTCTATCTTACCTAATTGAAAACAACAACAAAAGTCACGCCCACGACTTGACCTAAATGACAACAATACCAAACGACAATCCTTTATCTGAACTAAATGGCAACAACACTAAAGTCACGCATCCAATAACATGTCTTCTACTACCTCTTATTAAACATCCTTTTTTGTCTTACCTGAATGACAGCGACACCTATGGCTACCCCTCCTACAATCTTTAGGTTATTTTGAATCCACCCTATAAGTGCATCAGCACAACCCTATAAAACAGACGACATCAATTGTTTATATATAATCAGTTAAACGCTTAGAAGAAGTGTACATATGTGGTTATGTACATATGTATCGGAATAAGTTGAGATATCTTACACTAAGCATAAGCAATTTTTGGTTGGTTGTCCGAGGATTAAAAAATCGCTGCTATTTCAACTTCATTTATTATATCTTTTTACAGTAATGAAACATTGCAATATAGTTCCTGTGCCTAAACTCTTTGTGAGAAGACACATAGTATACACCACAGTCAAACGCTTAAAAGGGTCTTCTTACATCAATGCTGTATTCGTGACAAAACTTCGATGTTTTCAAAATTGTTATGTCATCAAATAAAAGAAGCAATTGGAGTCTCCGCGTTCACTGTTAAAGACGTTTAACCCATGTCGGTGAAAACATTTTACAGGCATGTTTTTTTTTTTTGACAAGCCTCATAGGAAAATATGTTTTAAGATTAATACAGTCAAACTTGTCTACAAAGGCCACCCATGTGAATTAGTAAAAGTAGTCTTTATGGACAGGTAGCCTTTATATACAAGTTCAAATAATATAATTAAAGTGCAACTGGGATAGAATTTTAATGGCTGTTGTAAAGATGTGGCCTTTAAGGAAGGTTTTACTGTATATATAATTTGCGTTACTTGAGAAGAGTTATGATCTAACATATGATATACCTTGGTGTATGTCTTATCAGCGTGAACCACCGTGTTACATCCCACTTCATTCTGATCCAGACAACAAGATGTCGGTACTGCCATATTAGTGCTGTTAAAATGAGCTGAATTCAGCCAATCGTCAGGACCCGCTAATCCACAACATTTAAACTGAAAATAATAAAAATTTTGTTTTTTTTATAACAGGCAACATAAAATCAGCTAGCATATTTGAAAGATCCGAAGGAAAGGTTCATTCAAAATCATTAAGAAAATACTTCAAATTTATAAAGGTTTTATAACAATAGGTTCATCTAGTATTTTACTTCTTTTACAAACTCTATCTATCATTAAGATGCTAATAATAGAGATGATCCAAATAAGGCTGTTATTGATATAAAAGGTTATTTTTAACTGAAAACCATTTTACCTTTGGTATACTTCAGAAAAAAAATTGCAAATACATGTAGTTCTTGCTCTAAAGGGTTAGAGAGCGAAAGAGCAAATTTACAAAAAGTAAAGAAACCGTTTCTAATATAAAATATATGTATCACAAAATATGCGTCAACGAAAAAAAAAAAAGAACAGAAAAAAACCCAAAACAAAACATTAATGAACAATTTAATTTTTTTGCGTTTTAAAAAGTACTCTTCTAAATGTAACGACAAATTTATTATAATCATATATTCTGCAAATTAAAGAAAACGGTGCATTTCTTTAAAACCATTTAGACCAGCCCCCAGTTTCACAATCATTTCTTAACTAAGATTTTCCTTAACTTTTATCTGGCAAAGAAGTCTTAATGATTTTATTACTTGTTCAGATCTACAGGAATTTTAAGTGTCATTTTGAAGATCACTTCAAGCCCATAACATCCATATTTAGTTATGTAAAAAATCTCCATTCATAGTTATAAAAGAGAAAGCTGAAATTTACTAAATTTAAGTTAAGGGAAATCTTAGTTAAGAAACGATTGTGAAACTGAGACCAGTTACTTAAAAAATAGACATAAAGCCACGTTAAATGCATACATGTTATTTTTCATGTGTGATATAGTGACAGGCATTCTTTAGAATGGTACATCAATGGTATTTTAAAGCATACTGTAAAAAACAAAGAGTCCAAAAACCCAAAATATTATTTAATGACTAACTAATAAGACACAATGTACGTACCTCTCTATGCATCATGTCGACTGCTGTGTTAACGAGTTTATAGTTACTGTCACCATAGTTCTGTCTAATGGGAACTCCAATAAACAAATTAACGTAATACAACGCCTGAAACATAAAATTAACAAGATTTAAGCTGCATGCCCCACTTTTTGTTATTTTGTTATAATAAGAAATAGAGAATAAAATTTTGTATGAATAACATTAACTTTGTATAAACCGAGGAAACAACAACAACAACAACAAAAAAAAAAAAAGAAAAAAGAAAACCAATAACTGTACAACAAACAAACACAACAAGAAAACAAAACATACTATAAAACATAATTATTCTTGTCTATGGACACATAACTACAAAACTACATTTGATGAAATACCATCAGAGATATTTATCCGAAGAAAACATTAGAATACCCCCCCCCCCCAACACACACACACACAAAGAAAGAAAGAAAGAAGAGAAAAAAAAAAAACTACCTGTAATAAGACATAGGCATACAGCATTTGTTAAAGTCGCTAAAATACCTTCAATTTTTTTGTTCAGTCATCCATAGGTTTACGTCTTAAAAGGATAAATGGGAAAGGACGGTTAGTTTGAGTGAAAACGACATGTACGTGCACGGTTCCTGGATAATTGGAAAGTCCAATGGAAAAAAGCATATACTACGGAATTTGGACCATTTTGAATCTTTATTGATACTTCCATAAAGCTATTGATATTATGCAATTCAGCAAATGCCAAATGCTTAAATACATTTTCCCTTTCTATTGTAACTAAAAGTGTTTGATGGCAACTGAAAACATTTAGATATTGAAGGAACACATGTTCTATGAAAGCCATTTTTCGATTTACCTGATCGTAGTAGTAGAAACCAAGTACGCCGGCAGCAGCTTCAGCTAGGAACAGTACTAACAAAGTACTAAAGTACTACAAATATACAGGTATAAAATTATAGTAAACCATGATGAAAGCACGATATACAGCTAAAGTCTTAATATCAGCGAGAAACAGTTTAACAAAGTACTAAAATTACTTGAAATACCACAAAGTTAAAGTGTGTTTTATAGTTTGCTAGTAACAAGACAAATAAAAACAACAGGGTTTGTAATGTCTAAAACACCACTGAAATTTTTTTTATTGATTTGATTTAATAGGGTTTCACATACACACACAAGAATATTTCACACATATCGAGACGTCACTAGCTATGGATGAAGTGGCAGAAATTTTTATCTTTTGCGCTTAGAGCAATGTGCAGGGAGGGTTCTTTAGCGCGCCACGCCTGCCGTGACACGGGGTATTGGTTTTTAAGGTCTCCTCCAAAGAAACCCGTGACCTTCACTTCCGAGTGCTTGACGAGAGAACAGTCACTACATATCTTTAACTCTTGGTCAGACCCCGCCGGGATTCGAACTCCGACTTCCCACATACGAAGCGAGCACTCCACCAACAGAACTACTTTAGTGGTGTCAACCGAAAACAAATGTACAATATAAAATCAAACCGCTTTTAAAAAAAGTAATAACTTCGATATATAAATTACTGCCAACCAAGAATCGTTAAGTTTGACTGCAAAGGTTACCTCGCATTTAAATGTTGTTCGCGTTAAAACGCTTTTCCTTGCTTCTGTAATAATGTGTAAGCGTATGAAGACAAATAAAAAACCTTGCCTTTGTACCCTGCCTTGGAATAACGGCCAATCTTACTTCAAAACAGCCATCACTGAAAATGTTATTTTATCACAAAGATACTTACTATGCCTAGAAGCGCTTTACTCTGAGATAGAGCACCAAAACATCCGGCTAGCGATATTAGAGATATTACACTTCCGGCTCCAATGAGAACATACGCTGCTATTGGCAACAAACTTCCTCCAATCAGTGGGTCGAAAAAGGCCTTATCAACCAGTACAAAAATCCCGAGGGCAACGGTACCAATGCCAGATATCTGTAAGTAAGAAATAACGGTAAGAAATCAATGAAAATAGGTTTTTTAAACATTTGTTCCAAAAATTGTTTGTATTTTTCATTGTTTTAAATATGTTAAAAATTTTAAAATTTTAGTTGTTCTGTTCTCAAAGACCTTTATTATTATCTATTTATTTATTGCCATTTATTCATTGTTGTTACTTTGCATCTCTATGCTACGTTAACTCAATTGTATTTAGTGTACATGTTCTTATTTATCATAAATGTGTAAACATTATTAATTAATACCGTTTTGCCTGTGGTCTGTTGCCTACGTTCTATGTTTACGTAGAACAGGTAGATTTTAAAAACATAACGACAATGCTAATGTACCTCATTTATGAAACCAATTTTTGGAATGGGAGAGAAACAATCCATCATGAGTATGTTCAAGCAAGGTAGAGAAATTTTATCCGATAGGCTGAAAGTTCGGTCAGAGACTTGGCAAACTTGACTGAAATATTAAAATCATCGGACATCATTTCCGTATCTCTCATTGATACTCATAATGTTTAACTGTCATGATGGTTTGTAATTTGGCGCCCAGAGTGTAAATTATTCAGAGTGTAAATTGCTCCACAGTATTGCCAAACAGCTAGTGAATTTAATTGTTCGAAGAATCCATAGGGATAATTTTGTCTTTTAACATACAAATTTTTAGATGTAGACAAAGTTGCATTTGTCTTTTACTAACATTAATCTTTAGCCTGAGTACCAAACTTTTAAAATTTGTCTTATTGGAGAGAGAGAGAGAGAGAGAGAGAGAGAGAGAGAGAGAGAGAGAGAGAGAGAGAGAGAGACTTACCAATATTAAGACGTTGAATGCAACAAAGGTGAATTTGATGCACTGTTTCATCTTTGCTGAACACCAACCCCGTTGTTTTCGTTAAATTGTTTTTCAAGGCCTTCAAAGAGAGGATTCAAATTGTAAGCGTTGACATAACACATAAAGATAGTTGTCCCTAATATACAGGTCAAATACCACACAGTCTGTGTCTGCTGTTGACATAGGGTAACGCTATAGACAGATCAATTTCTCATAATACTAATTCCATAACGCCAAGTTTGTTATTCGTTCAGAATTTACATGTAAAACTTGTTTTAATTAGTAAACTGTCAACAGAACATCGTATAGGAATCAATACTCATTCTGTAACCCTGGTGGAATTCCTGTTGCGTTCCTTTACTCTAAATCAATCCAGGTCCATTGGATTAAAAAGAATGTAACAAGTTAACTCTAATACCGTTAAATGAGACGATTTTCAGTGTGCCTCATTATCTTTTTGATAAAACACCGATGTATCTTTCGGAAGCTCCTACACAGAGTAAATTATGTTTTCATCTCTGATTAGTACTAATTTTGAAACGAACAACTTTTTTTGATATGGTATTAATAAACCATGAATTGGAGCACGGGGGAAATTTTGTAAATGGCAGTTTAACTGTGTAACAGGAAGGAGATAAATGTAGGGTCGGACCGGGGATAGAACCCGGGGCCACCCGCACTCGATCTATAGACCAGTGCTCTACAGACTAAGCTACCCATACCGCTACATTCATCCCCTGATATTATTGAGTTTCCCATGATCCAATAGGAAATCTCACCCTAACTAGTTCTCTCGGATGGATTTATATGACCCAGCCAGGCCACGCTAGAAACCATACTGTAACAGGAAGGAGAAAAATGCAGGGTCAGACCGGGGATTGAACTCGGGACCTTCCGCACTGTATGCGAGTGCTCTACCAACTGGGCTATGCTGGACCTCTACAAGTGTACCTGCTGTCAACACCGTTGTAAAGCTTTGTTTGCCATCAACATCTGATGTATACTGCATTGTTACACTGAATTAGATAAATAGTTTTCTGTTAACAAATTTTTAGCTTCAAGATATCATGACATGAATAGATACACCACCAGTACCGACTGTGTACATACCATTATGACATAATGGTGTATGTTTACATATAATTATGCTTGAACAGTTATACTTTGTTGCGCCTGCATGGCGGAAGGATTATTTTTACCAGTGGATAATTTTTTCATAGGAAAAAGATGCGACCATCTCATTGTTACCACCAGCTGCTAAACCCAACGCAGCATTCTAACAAAGCAGATAAGAGAAGTCGGAATAAGGCGTCTGTAAGCTTATTGCAATACTTGTAAAGTATATTAATGAATTATGGACTTATACAAATGTTGAAAAATGCGTTTGATTTAGTTATTTCAGATACCACACAACTCACCTGATCGTCCCGAGACGTCAAAAGTTTATGAAATTTACAACGTAACCGATGACGTCATATTGTGACGAAATACGCACAAAGAAAAACGCCATCTGTGACATTGGTAAGAACGGCAACTCTATTTTTGTGACACTTGCTTTTATATAAGCTGGCATAAATTTCATTTTGTATTTCCAAGTTTTATCTTTTTCTCTGCGATTATATATACAAAAAACTACATCAAAATTTTAGCCAAAACAAACATCTCCAGTAAAACACCCCAGTAGAACTGGAGATGACCAAGTCCCACTGAGTTCCACAATCATTGCTAAATTAAATTGAGTACACACTCAACTCAAATATTCACATTTTCTCTTATTAATATCTTAAATGTTTTAAGTTTTATGAGACAATGTTTTGTTTTATTCAACAAACCTACACTAAACAGTTCCAATGTAACTTTAGCTATTCAATTTAACTGTGTAATGTCTTTATAAAATGACATTGAAATATTTACTATTTTGAGTTGAGTGTACACTCTTGAAATTGGGTGAATGATTGTGAAACTTAGGCCTTATAGTGACTATATAACCTAGATCATTTTCTCCACTTCTCATTTGAAATGTTTGAATAATACAGCGATTTAAAAACTGTCCGTTATAGTTGCTATATTAAGTAACTATGCGCTCTCGGTAACCCGATTCTCATACTGCAGAGTTTAGCCCGAGACTTAAAAAAATGCTTACACGTACACACATTTTGAAAAGTTTAAGACCGCGTTTTTTAACAAGTAAAGTGAATCAAAACTATATTCCGCGATGTTTTAAATTTCTTTAAGTACCGAGCAGGCGAAATTGATGGTTTCTATGTATGCATGTTTTGGATTAAGGTTTGGACAAAGAAAGGTGAAACAAACTTCATCAATAATATGAAATATGATCGCCATAGAATCGAAACTTGAATGGTTGTAAGTATGCAGTCAGAATCGCATATCAAACAATTAAGTGCAAAAATACTGAATATACGCTTTGATAATAATAATAATAATAATAGGCAAATGATAATGTCATGTGCAGAATTTTAAATTTTTACAAAGAGAAATATTCAAAATTCTGCACATGACAATAATAATAATAATAATAATAATAATAATAATAATAATTATTATTATTATTATAATTTGCTCGAACTATTAATATATTAAAAATAACAAAAAGATTGAACACATTACTTTATTTAGTCTTATTTTAGTTTACTCTTAGAATATATAATAAAAGTAATAATAATAAATATACATATATATACATATGTACAAAATCTTATTAAATTTAATGTTTAATCTCATTTTAATAACATTTTAGATTGTTTGTTTTTTCTAAATTTTTATCACTTCTATTTCTGTGTATTGTTGTCGGTGATATTCTATAAAGATCTAAATCTGCTTTAGAAAAACGGTATTATATACGACATCAAATCGATAATGTCTCAAAAATGATTGAAAAAACATACATTGCGGCTAACTGTCACTTCCGTTTTCTTTTGTAGTATCTTCAGCAGGATAAACGCCTTTTTTACAAAAAGATTCACAGAGAGTTCCATTCCAAGCACCTTGATCCACCATACATATCACACCACGACACCAATCTACACAGATACAACATGGGAAAAATAAACTCACACAGTACCACATACAACATAGTCCACACATCCGTGCCAAACCTTTATCCCAGGGGTAATACCACCGTTTATCCGTCCCCGTTATCACACCAGGTAGGGAGGCAACACACCCCCATCTGTCGCTGGACATAGACATCACTGTCAAACGACAATGTTTCTTGTTTTAGTGCTTTGGAGTTATTTCCCTTTGGTTGTTCTGTGACGGTTTGATCCCTATGCTTCTGATCCATGCTCACGAATAAAGATTGTTGTAACAATACAAAGTCTCAATATACTACAAAACAATAAAAAAAAATTAGTAAAAGCTACAAGCTAAGCATTATTTTCACGAATCTGACGTCTCCACCAATTACTAAATTACATATATTTTAAACACTGTCATTCGCCATACTTTCGTTTTTAATTTGTTTTAGCAACGAGGCTTGTTGCTAGGTCATTATATAGAACGATTTTCATTTAACCCGGGGTATATATACAGTTATATGTATGTATGTTCCTCGCAGTGTGCGACGAAATGTTTTCAGAGAGATATTTAACAATTCTGCATGCCAGCTGTGGTTTCACTATTTATTTATAATTTACAACTGAAGCAATTGCATTTTATGAAATGAAGAAAATATTTTGCTAGTGAAGGTGTGCAAATCGAGCCCACTACATAAAGAATTTCTCGTGTGTGTGTGTGTGTGTGTGTGTGTGTGTGTGTGTGTGTGTGTTGTTAAGTTAAGAACACTGTATGTTCTAGTCTTGTTTACAAGTGTGTGGTCACATGATCATGGGTAAAATTTATTTACTATGGGAATTTGTAAAAATTTTATTTCTGCGCGATGAAGACATATTAAGGCTTTAAAAATAAATTATTCTCATAATTGAATTAATTCAGGCGACAAAATATCCGCGAAATCTAAACTTAAACTAATCTAGAAAAAAAATCAACTTTTGCGATAAAATTAAAATCAATCAAACTGTAGAAGTAAAGCGATAGTTAGAATTTTAAATTCAAGAAAAGTCCATAGGAATGGAATAATTATGAAATGATCCATAAAGTTTAGTTTAAACAGTTTAAACATATTTTATTGTGAAAATTACAAACCGGATTGGACATAAGTTATCTCAACATTAGTAATTGTCCTCTCCATACATTCTAAGCTTAACAAGTAATCATGACTGATGGAACTTATATAATTAAATAAAAAGAATTAGAACTAAAAGGAAAATATATAAATAATTAAGTAAATGTTAAATGAGATTAAGTAAGAAGCATAAAGTAAGTAAGTTAAAGTTAGTGACACTCTAAGAACACCAAGAACAGATGAAAATCAAAGTTGAGTAACTTGTTACTAAAATATAGAAGATTCTTTAATGTATAGCTGAACGTAAGAGAATATACGAGAATTGATAGTGTCTGATAAAAGACAATCACCATAAAGTAATAGTTCGAAGTGTAACAGGATAGATGTTAATCTGGTTTAGAGAAGCAAATAAAATATTCCTCTGATATATATATATTTAGAGCAGTCAAAAAAGTAGTAAAGGCATTTTCAAAGTAATAGCCACAACTACAAGAAGGATCATCCACTATGTTTACACGATGAATGATCGCCATTCAAGGAGCTACAGGAGTTTCGTAACCTGGAATGCAGAATAGTAAATTTTCTTTCACCAATGTAATAGAATTTAGGAGCTGTTGCACGAGTTATATTAGATATTGATTTTTTGAAAAGATTTAACGAAGTCACAGATCTGCAGTCAACACCGAGATTGTTCCACAATTCAATAGCGGAAGGAAGGAATGATCATGTTTTATAGGAATCAATGTCTGCAATTTGGAGTAACAAAATTAGCATTATTTCTAAGATTGTAAGGATTAAATTGTGAAACTGTAAAAGGAAGTAATTCAGAAAGATATGATGGAGTCATGTCATTTTTTATTTTGTACATCATTATCAATTTTTTCTTTTTCCTCCTTGCAGTCATAGTAGTGTCTCCCAACCAGTTTCAAAATATAAGGATTCTCTGCTAGAGTAAGAAGGAAGACCAGTAACTATTCTGGCTGCTTCCAGCTGTACCTTTTCTAAGGAATTGTAGCCTCACCAAATGTGCATTCCCAACCCATAAAGTCAAATAATTACTCTATGAAATCTGCGACATTTAGCCACTGATGTAACATTTGCTATTTTTATCTTTTTTAATAAAAGTAAATTTTTATTGGTGTAGCTTGATTTGTTAAAATGTTTCATATACAACCAATTTCAACACAGTCCATTTCTCTAACGAAATGAATGTTATGCACTCACTGTTTCCTCTCAGTTTTGAAAAAAAACACTAAGTCTGTTTTTCTAAAAATTCTTTCTGAAGTTGTTATTGTTGTTGTGTTTTTATTTTTTTATTTATTTTTTCCCCCTTTGGCCATCACGACAGCGTCATATAAAACAGTTAAATTACAAACTTTTGTTTAATCGTTAACATGATACTTTTCGACAAAATTAAAATTCCCGCCAAAAAATTCCGATAGCGTTAATGGGTTAAAAGGTCAAGGTTTATGACCTAAAAACCGAGAAAGAAGAACATGTCAGCTGTGCCTGATAACTTAGTTTATTTGCCGTTGTCCATACTTGACCGTCTGATGCGGTAGTCTTACGTTGATTTAAATCTTTTTTTTTAAATTTTCATATAAATACGTGTAAACATACACACGGCTAGCCATAAAGTGATACGCATAGATACCGATTGATAGCCGAACTGCACTAAGAAAGATGCACACTGCCTAGCATGTTTTGAATTATTAGCGATTTCTGTTTTTTGATATTGTGTTAAACGCGTGATATTATATATAATGCCTTCAGAGGAGAAATTCGACTTCAAGTTGCAAAGCGGATATGCTATGCCAGGTGTTGGATTGGGTACATATGCGCCTAAACAGGTAACTATATATTGTGCAGCTGCACGTATATTGCATATGCATTGCAACACACTTTAAAATTTTACTTGAAAGATTAACTGCTAAAAACTGCATGTAACTTGTATCATATAATATATACTAGCATTTTTTATTCTTTGGAATTCAATGTCAAAGAATATTTCTTTACAAGGTCACTATGACCTACTTGATGGTAAAGGCCAGATACCAGTTAAATATTTCCTTATTTTGTGAACTGGGGATGTTAAATACTTCATATTTTATAACGTAATTTTACTGGAGTGGATTTTAAATATCACCTAAAGATAATGGAGTGCAGTTATGTAGCAAAGGTTTTTAGTTCCATTTGAGATTCTTTCACTTACATCAAGTTGTTGATTTCTGCAGTGGTTGAGAAAATCGGAGTTACCAATGAAAACTACTGACCTTTGGCTAGTGAACTGAATGTTTCTCGCACAAGGGTCAGCACAAGTGGGATTCAACCCTAGTAGTGGGATTCAACCCTAGTAGTGGGATTCAACCCTAGTAGGGGGATTCAACCCTAGGAAGCGAGAGGTTCTGTGGTCTTTAAGTTCACAATAATGATTAGCCACCAATCTAAAGTGAGATGGCACCAATAAATAAAAAAAAATTTTCTAAAGTAATATTGGAATGTTTTATTAGAAGATTCAGACTTTACAGACTGGTAGAGAATCACTTTAGTAACTCTACTATTTACAACACTAATACACCATGGCTAGCTCAGTTGTGCTATGGGGTCTCAGTGATTGAGGGGTCTAAAGCATCATTAAGCATGTCCTTGTGAATCGCAGTGCCTCTCACCACTTAAATTCGAATCCCACTTGTGCATTTAAAAGTTTGTGAGTTTGCTTTCTAATGGTCAGTGGTTTTCTCTGCCGGTTTCCTCCACCATCCCAGAACTGAAGGCCTCAATACAAGTGAAAGAATCTTGAATAGGATGTAAGACACAATTGCTGAACTCGACACAATTCAGCCATGCTCCTGCCCTAGTTGAATATAGCATGTTTCTCGCTAATGTAAAAAGAAGAAGGAAACGCTTGAAAAATCTACTTCCTTGCCGATTGCCCTAGCTTAAAATAGAGCCCAATCATTTTGGGTGAAAAGCAAGTGTTTTTTACATGTTGCAAAAAAGACACATGGAAATTCAATATGGCTTTACCATTTTATTCTATTGACTATATTTTCAGGGTGAAGAAGAGGTAATAGCTGCAGTTAAAACGGCCTTAAAATGCGGATACCGCCATCTTGATTGTGCTGCTATTTATAGAAATGAGCGAGCAGTTGGCCATGCAATAAAAGAGTCATTTGTTGAAAACACAGTTAAACGTGAAGATTTATTTATCTGCAGCAAGGTAAGAGAATAAATCTAAATCAGCAAAACTGTATTTAAATGTCCCTTCATGGCCTGCTAACTTTACCACTGTACCAGCTGTTCACATATGGACCCAACTATTTTGAAGTCCTTACATCCATATCTTCTATAAAATTCCATTGATTTGTTGCCAAATTCCATCAAAAGGCCAAAATGTGAGTGAACAAAATGCAACAATGAATTGAGGTTTTACGGCCATTTTCTTTATGATATTTCTGATCTAAGGAATTGGTTTCATATATGTAGCAGACTTGATTAGAAAATTGTTCTGATGCTCACCTATTTAAGTTGTTTACTCTGCTATGACCACAATAGCACTACTTACAAACCCCTCAGAGGCATCTTTAGTTTTTAACTGAATTATCAACAAGTCATTATCATAATCCCTTTCCAAAGTCTTAAGACAATATTTACTAAGTCATGGCTTAAGTTTGAATGTGTTGGCTTTTGGCTTTGACAACCAATAAGTGAGTTACAAAATCAAAAGGTAAAGTTGTTACCCCCATTGATTGGCTTTATGGTAACACCTGCCTTATAACAAAAATAGGATCAAGTTACGTCGTCCGTAAAGAATTCAGTGAAAGCACTTAGAGTTCCAGTTAAACCAGGTTTAACTTGACCAAGATATTGCAAATCAAACTCATTATCATAGCACCAACAAACACAACCATTAAAACATAAAAAGCTTGATAAACACCATCTAGTGGCACTAGTCCTTACAGTCCATACCTTGGATAAGAAAAGGCAAATGTTGATTTTAAGGCAAAGGGTTTGGTGAAAAGTTGTGGACCCAAGTGCAGTAATGAAGTTTCACTACCCAGTCAAAGGTCTTTAACTCATATCAAAGTAGAGATTGTGGAGGAAACTTGAGCACCTAAAAAAACCTACTGATATTCAGAAAACAAAATGACAAATTTTCTTACACTAGGTTGTGGCTGAGCTGGTTTTCATTCTACCTCCAGGCAAAGTTTGGCAATGTGATTTGTAAACTGTGATTTTAGGCCACTTAGATACATTGAAAATGTGTTTTTTTTCAGTTATGGAACACCTGTCACAAACCAGATTTAGTAAGGGCAAGTTTGAAGAAATCTTTGGATGATTTGGGATTAAAGTACCTTGACCTTTATCTAATACACTGGCCGATGGGATATCTAGAGGGTGGAGAATTTCATCCAAAAGATGAAAATGGCAAAATTCTATTCTCAGATGTAGATTATGTTAAAACATGGAAAGTAAGTGATCTTTTATGTAATCTCTACAGACGAAAGTTTTTAATATACATATATACACACACACAAGATAAACTGTTACCCTATGTATACAAATTGTACCCCAAGTTTCCCATCTTCGAGTTGTGAACACAGTGTTGACTGTTGATATTTCATCTGTGTTGAATAAAAAAGGCTAATGATTTTTGGTAGGTTTCACAGAGAGCAAATCCTAGAAATAGCAAACCAAAGAAATAATTTACTCGGTAGTGAATGTAGGTAGGTGGGCGGACTGAGAAATGGGGCCTCTAATTTGTGAAATCATCCCGAACAACAGTTTTCAAGCAAGAACCTTGATACTTTACAGAAATGTTTCAGTATTCTTGAAGATGTGTTACATCTCACTTTGTGTGATTATTTAAAAACTTTTTCTTAACATTACAAAATCTTGGCAACCCAAAAATTTAAGTTTTTGACTTATTATTTTATTTGTAACATAATAGTACCAAAAATAAAGCACTGCTACATAGTTTTCATTATATAATTAAAATGTCTGACAGTTTAATAAAATTTTTAAAATTTACATTTTGCAACTTCATAATGGTCTCACTGGTAAATTTTATTGTTTTGGAGAACGAGGCATCACACGCAGGTGGTCATTGCTGTAGTTATACTGGTCAATAACAAAATGTTAAAATTTGGGTGTTGTAATTTGTTAGAAGTGGAAATATATCTTTTAGGCCACACTTTTCATTTGCTAATCTATCTCTGGTTGAAAATTTGAACTTACTCAACCATTTTTTACAATGTGGTAAAGATAAAGAACAGAGATAATTTATTGTGTTAATAAATGCTACACAGGATTATGGAATCTGCTTTTAACGGTCTCATCCTACAGGAAATGCACATTTTTTTTCCAAGTGTAAATAAAATTAACATTCACCACCTTTTAAATTTTTTGTTTGACCAGAGTAACCGTCAAGTATCAGCCCAGGTTATGGTGGTTGTGACTATTTGCATTTTTGCCTGTGTTACCAACAAGTCTAGATGAAGTAAAATTACTGACACAAATTCATTTAATGTACATTGTATGTTCATTTTAGGCATTAGAAGACTGCGTTGATGAGGGACTTACCAGATCAATTGGTTTGTCTAATTTTAACAGTAAACAGATACAGAGAATTTTAGATGAAGCCAGAATCAAACCTAGCGTAGTACAGGTATGCTACAATTTATACACATTGGTATCACAGATATCAATTATCAATAAGTTAAACATATTCTGGGTCCAAGGTTTTTGACGTTTTTACTGTGTTCAACTCTTAAGAAAGTTTAATTTGATGCTTTTATGACTACAAATTTTGTATTTATATATATAGAATAAATGATTAATTGATTGTGTTGGTGCCTAAACAATCTGCATTGAAAATAAGTTGAACTTTGAATGAAAAATTACATGATAGTGCAAAATCACTTCTGTATATCTCTCTTTCTCACTCTGTGTGTGTGTGTGTGTGTGTGTGTGTGTGTGTGTGTGTGTGTCTATCTCTGTCTGTGCCTGTGTGTGTGCTGTTATAAAAAAGTTACAAAATGCTGTAAAAATCAGTATTCTTAGTTAGTATATGTACCATGGTAGTATGAATGACAAAGAAAAAGTAGAAGAAAAAAATGGTATACCCAGTAAAACTCTTAATCTATGGTTCTCTTTTTGTTTTAATCATCGTCATGGTACTTGAATTTTGTTTTACATTATAGCACAAGTATGTATGATACACTATAATTACATTTTGTACTTTCATTATTATTATTATTATTATATTATTATTATTATTATTTTTCTTCCTTTCATTTTCAGGTTGAGTGTACAGTCCATTTGAATAATGACAAACTCTTACAGTTTTGTAAGAAAAATAATCTTGTTCTTACTGCTTATTCACCTTTAGGTTCTCCTGGAAATGACAGGTAAATTTAGATTATACAGTCAAACCTATCTTAACGATATATGGGAAAGACTCCCTTTTGTAAGATTAAATTCTTTGAAAAATTTTTGAAAATTATTTTTTATACAGAAATGTTCAAAATTATTTGATTTCATCATTTTCAGGCCACTTTAGTCATAAAAATTTTATTGGATGGTACAAAGGGGTCAAATATGTACTAAAAAAAGAATTTAAAAAAAATATTTAAAGTTTTGTTTTTTTATATTAAATTATATGTATCTTGTGATGTAATTTGTTACTTAGTTAAAAACGTAAGCTTAAAAAGGAAATCTGTGTAGTCGAAATATTTTGTGCTACGAAAAAACATGCTGTCATGAGTCTTTATTATTATCCATTTTAGTAAAATCAGACAGGGTAATGTGTAGGCAGGTTTTACTGTATTTGTAAAGGTTCAGTGTAGACATTTCCATTTCATTTAACTCAGACAGGGTAATGTGTAGGCAGGTTTTACTGTATTTGTAAAGGTTCAGTGTAGACATTTCCATTTCATTCAACCCAGACAGGGTAATGTGTAGGCAGGTTTTACTGTATTTGTAAAGGTTCAGTGTAGACATTTCCATTTCATTCAACCCATACAGGGTAATGTGTAGGCAGGTTTTACTGTATTTGTAAAGGTTCAGTGTAGACATTTCCATTTCATTCAACCCAGACAGGGTAATGTGTAGGCAGGTTTTACTGTATTTGTAAAGGTTCAGTGTAGACATTTCCATTTCATTCAACCCAGATAGGGTAATGTGTAGGCAGGTTTTACTGTATTTGTAAAGGTTCAGTGTAGACATTTCCATTTCATTCAACCCAGACAGGGTAATGTGTAGGCAGGTTTTACTGTATTTGTAAAGGTTCAGTGTAGACATTTCCATTTCATTTAACCCAGACAGGGTAATGTGTAGGCAGGTTTTACTGTATTTGTAAAGGTTCAGTGTAGACATTTCCATTTCATTCAACCCAGACAGGGTAATGTGTAGGCAGGTTTTACTGTATTTGTAAAGGTTCAGTCTAGACGTTTCCATTTCATTCAACCCAGACAGGGTAATGTGTAGGCAGGTTTTACTGTATTTGTAAAGGGTCAGTGTAGACATTTCTATTTCATTCAACCCAGACAGGGTAATGTGTAGGCAGGTTTTACTGTATTTGTAAAGGTTCAGTGTAGACATTTCCATTTCATTTAACCCAGACAGGGTAATGTGTAGGCAGGTTTTACTGTATTTGTAAAGGTTCAGTGTAGACATTTCCATTTCATTCAACCCATACAGGGTAATGTGTAGGCAGGTTTTACTGTATTTGTAAAGGTTCAGTGTAGACATTTCCATTTCATTCAACCCATACAGGGTAATGTGTAGGCAGGTTTTACTGTATTTGTAAAGGTTCAGTGTAGACATTTCCATTTCATTTAACCCAGACAGGGTAATGTGTAGGCAGGTTTTACTGTATTTGTAAAGGTTCAGTGTAGAAATTTCCATTTCATTTAACTCAGACAGGGTAATGTGTAGGCAGGTTTTACTGTATTTGTAAAGGTTCAGTGTAGACATTTCCATTTCATTTAACTCAGACAGGGTAATGTGTAGGCAGGTTTTACTGTATTTGTAAAGGTTCAGTGTAGACATTTCCATTTCATTCAACCCAGTCAGGGTAATGTGTAGGCAGGTTTTACTGTATTTGTAAAGGTTCAGTGTAGACATTTCCTTTTCATTTAACCCAGTCAGGGTAATGTGTAGGCAGGTTTTACTGTATTTGTAAAGGTTCAGTGTAGACATTTCCATTTCATTTAACCCAGACAGGGTAATGTGTAGGCAGGTTTTACTGTATTTGTAAAGGTTCAGTGTAGACATTTCCATTTCATTCAACCCAGACAGGGTAATGTGTAGGCAGGTTTTACTGTATTTGTAAAGGTTCAGTGTAGACATTTCCATTTCATTTAACTCAGACAGGGTAATGTGTAGGCAGGTTTTACTGTATTTGTAAAGGTTCAGTGTAGACATTTCCATTTCATTGAACCCAGACAGGATAATGTGTAGGCAGGTTTTACTGTATTTGTAAAGGTTCAGTGTAGACATTTCCATTTCATTCAACCCATACAGGGTAATGTGTAGGCAGGTTTTACTGTATTTGTAAAGGTTCAGTGTAGACATTTCCATTTCATTCAACCCATACAGGGTAATGTGTAGGCAGGTTTTACTGTATTTGTAAAGGTTCAGTGTAGACATTTCCATTTCATTTAACCCAGACAGGGTAATGTGTAGGCAGGTTTTACTGTATTTGTAAAGGTTCAGTGTAGAAATTTCCATTTCATTTAACTCAGACAGGGTAATGTGTAGGCAGGTTTTACTGTATTTGTAAAGGTTCAGTGTAGACATTTCCATTTCATTTAACTCAGACAGGGTAATGTGTAGGCAGGTTTTACTGTATTTGTAAAGGTTCAGTGTAGACATTTCCATTTCATTCAACCCAGTCAGGGTAATGTGTAGGCAGGTTTTACTGTATTTGTAAAGGTTCAGTGTAGACATTTCCTTTTCATTTAACCCAGTCAGGGTAATGTGTAGGCAGGTTTTACTGTATTTGTAAAGGTTCAGTGTAGACATTTCCATTTCATTCAACCCATACAGGGTAATGTGTAGGCAGGTTTTACTGTATTTGTAAAGGTTCAGTGTAGACATTTCCATTTCATTTAACCCAGACAGGGTAATGTGTAGGCAGGTTTTACTGTATTTGTAAAGGTTCAGTGTAGACATTTCCATTTCATTCAACCCATACAGGGTAATGTGTAGGCAGGTTTTACTGTATTTGTAAAGGTTCAGTGTAGACATTTCCATTTCATTTAACTCAGACAGGGTAATGTGTAGACAGGTTTTACTGTATTTGTAAAGGTTCAGTGTAGACATTTCCATTTCATTTAACCCAGACAGGGTAATGTGTAGGCAGGTTTTACTGTATTTGTAAAGGTTCAGTGTAGACATTTCCATTTCATTCAACCCAGACAGGGTAATGTGTAGGCAGGTTTTACTGTATTTGTAAAGGTTCAGTGTAGACATTTCCATTTCATTTAACTCAGACAGGGTAATGTGTAGGCAGGTTTTACTGTATTTGTAAAGGTTCAGTGTAGACATTTCCATTTCATTGAACCCAGACAGGATAATGTGTAGGCAGGTTTTACTGTATTTGTAAAGGTTCAGTGTAGACATTTCCATTTCATTCAACCCATACAGGGTAATGTGTAGGCAGGTTTTACTGTATTTGTAAAGGTTCAGTGTAGACATTTCCATTTCATTTAACCCAGACAGGGTAATGTGTAGGCAGGTTTTACTGTATTTGTAAAGGTTCCGTGTAGACATTTCCATTTCATTCAACCCAGACAGGTTAATGTGTAGGCAGGTTTTACTGTATTTGTAAAGGTTCCGTGTAGACATTTCCATTTCATTCAACCCAGACAGGTTAATGTGTAGGCAGGTTTTACTGTATTTGTAAAGGTTCAGTGTAGACATTTCCATTTCATTCAACCCATACAGGGTAATGTGTAGGCAGGTTTTACTGTATTTGTAAAGGTTCAGTGTAGACATTTCCATTTCATTTAACCCAGTCAGGGTAATGTGTAGGCAGGTTTTACTGTATTTGTAAAGGTTCAGTGTAGACATTTCCATTTCATTGAACCCAGACAGGGTAATGTGTAGGCAGGTTTTACTGTAATTGTAAAGGTTCAGTGTAGACATTTCCATTTCATTCAACCCAGACAGGGTAATGTGTAGGCAGGTTTTACTGTATTTGTATAGGTGCATTGTAGATATTTCCATTTCATTCAACCCATACAGGGTAATGGTTGAGCAGCTATTTTCCTACATCAGCATTTTTTTTGTTTTTGAACTTTCAATGAAGTTGTGTGTTTACTTTTAAATAGAGTCAAATGAAGTAGAATAAGTATGTTTTATACCCTAGTCAAGATTCTTCGACTAATATAAAAATAGTCAGTTCTTGGATGGTGGAGGAAACCTGATCACCTGGATAAAATCACCAATTGTTATCAAGCTACTTGACAAACATTATCACAATAATGATCTGCCTGAGTAGGATTCAAACCTGATTGAAGAAAGACATTGTTATCCTTATGCATACCTTAAGTCACTATGTCACTGAGGCATGGCTTCAAATAGAAATATAGGTATCATTTAGTGGAGATGATTTTATATCGAAATACTTATGAAGTAAAATGTGACATTAATTATCTCTCTTTGTAAACTGCATATTTTATTTTAGAAATCCTCAAAAAAGCACATTATTGATTATTAATTTTGTTACTTGATTGATTTGTGTTTTTATTTATTTATTCATTTTTTATTATTTTTTTTTTTTGAGAATACAATCATTAAATCATATACATTTTGCATAACACTGAAATAAATGTAACATTTTGTTGCTGGTCCATCTGTCCACCCAAGTGTTTTAGTTAGAGGGTAACACTGTCCTTTTGATGTACTTTTTTGAGAATTTTGTTCAATCAGTGTCTGCAATTATTGTCAATTTTACATACTGGTAATGTTATATTAAGATTGATTTTATTTTGCTTTTCAGTTCTTCCATTTCTGGTTTAAAAGAACCTGTTATTAAAGAAATTAGTCAAAAGAGAAATAAAACCCCATCACAGGTATGCATGATACAAGAAGCTTTTTAAAGCCTTGCAAGGGGAATATGTTTTTACACAGATCCAGTTTTGGTATTCTTAAATCTGTTCTTCCAGGATATTTTCTAATTATGATACAGGTGGAAAATTGGGACCCATTCCCCATTTACCAGATTTTTTGTGGTATTTTTGGCTGGCCTGCAAAAAAGCGATTGTCACTGCATGTAGATAATTTAAATGTGGATTTTCTATTAAAATTCTGTGTCTTTTTCAAGACTATTTCATAAGGGTACATATGATCAACTGGTTATAGAAATTGTCATTTATGTTAGAAGATGTGCATAGGACAATGCTTGGACGTCATGGTAACAGCATGTAGCAAACTAACATAAAGGTTTTTGTTAGTATTTCTGTCTGATTCCTTACTTTTTAACAGGGGATTTTAATTAAGCTTGCCATGGCTGTTTATCAATTTCCAAAGATATTTTTAAAAAACAGTGCTTAGAGGTTAAAGTCAAGGCCTTAGCCTGCAAAAAAAAAAAAAAATTAAAAAAATAAATAAATAATAAAAAAAAACTTTAATTAAGTGTATCTGATATTAGGTTCATATCCACTTCATTATTCTTTAATAGTGACAGATTTAAAATTGCTTTAAATGTTTTTAACTTAGATTTGCAAATCTATAAATATAAAACTTTTGCTTCAATTTTTAAGCAGATTTGTTATATATATTCTAAAAAAGTTTTATTTTATTTTTATGTATTTATAATATACACATTAATGTATAACATATTTCTATTTTGTTATAGGTGATATTGAGATTTCAGTTACAGAGAGGAATTTGTGTCATTCCAAAATCAGTCACAGCATCTAGAATTATAGAAAATTTTGAGGTAGATATTTAATTCTATAACTATCCAAGACTTTGAAATTTTACATAGGTTTTTACATCTTCTTTTGATTTTTGATAATATTTGTAATAAAACCTATATGTATTATAAATATTGGACTGCATTTGTTATGCAGCCCTTAACATACATAAAAAAAATATATCACACTTTTTCATAGCTACAGTTGCCACATAACACAACTTTTTTATCAAGTGACATAACACACCTCACAGTTGCCACATTACATAACTGTTTTATCATGACATGACACACCACCTTAAAGCAACAGTTGCCACATAACATAACTGTTTTATCATGATATGACCCACCATCTTATAGCAACAGTTGCCATATTACATAACTGTTTTATCATGACATGACACACAATCTTTTAGCAACAGTTGCTACATAACACAACTGTAATCAAGTGACATAACACACCTCACAGTCGCCATATAACTGTTTTATCATGATATGACCCACCATCTTATAGCAACAGTTGCAACATAACACAACTGTAATCAAGTAACATAACACACCTCACAGTCGCAACATAACTGTTTTATCATGACATGACCCACCATCTTATAGCAACAGTTGCCACATTACATTACTGTTTTATCATAACATGACACACCACCTTAAGGCAACAGTTGCCACATAACATAACTGTTTTATCATAATATGACCCACCATCTTATAGCAACAGTTGCCACATTACATAACTGTTTTATCATGACATGACCCACCATCTTTTAGCAACAGTTGCTACATAACACAACTGTAATCAAGTGGCATAACACACCTCACAGTTGCCACATAACTGTTTTATCATGACATGACCCACCATCTTATAGCAACAGTTGCCACATTACATAACTGTTTTATCATGACATGACCCACCATCTTATAGCAACAGTTGCCACATTATATAACTGTTTTATCATGACATGACCCACCATCTTATAGCAACAGTTGCTACATAACAAAACTGTAATCAAGTGACATAACACACCTCACAGTTGCCATATAACTGTTTTATCATGACATGACCCACCATCTTATAGCAACAGTTGCTACATAACAAAACTGTAATCAAGTGACATAACACACCTCACAGTTGCCACATAACTGTTTTATCATGACATGACCCACCATCTTATAGCAACAGTTGCCACATTACATAACTGTTTTATCATGACATGACACACCATCTTTTAGCAACAGTTGCTACATAACACAACTGTAATCAAGTGACATAACACACCTTACAGTTGCCACATAACTGTTTTATCATGACATGACCCACTATCTTATAGCAACAGTTGCCACATAACATAACTGTTTTATCATGACATGACCCACCATCTTATAGCAACAGTTGCGACATTATATAACTGTTTTATCATGACATGACACACCACCTTAAAGCAACAGTTGCCACATAACATAACTGTTTTATTATGACATGACCCACCATCTTATAGCAACAGTTGCCACATGACAACTGTTTTATTATGACATGACACACCACCTTAAAGCAACAGTTGCCACATGACAACTGTTTTATTATGACATGACACACCACCTTAAAGCAACAGTTGCCACATAACATAACTGTTTTATTATGACATGACACACCATCTTATAGCAACAGTTGCCTCATAACAACTGTTTGTTTCAAGTATCATGACACACTATCTCATAGCAACAGTTGCCACATAACATAACTTTTTATCAAGTGATATGACACACTATCTCATAGCAACAGTTGCCACATTACATAACTGTTTTATCTGTCAGTGGCAGCCATTGATCCCAATGCAAAAGACCATTCTTTGACACTGGAACATCCCAGTGTTATGTTCCAATGTACTTGATGATGAAGAATTGGAGAAATATGAGAAAGATATAAGAACATTTCAGCATAAAGACTTGTCAGTCTTTGAATATCAGGGAGAATAAATCACTGGCGGGGACAACATGATGTTTGTATTCAAGTTCCAACTATGGTAAAACTGTTTCAAGCTGTATTGTCATGTTTTCATGGGCCACAGGTTGGATCTTCATTCAACACTATGAATGACATTATTGACAGTAAATCTTGAAGAATTACAATTGAAACATACAATTCTATTCAGAACATAAAGTACGGATTAAAAGCAGCAGGAAAAGTTCCATCAGATTTTTATGAAAAGAAGGATTTCTTGCATGAAAAATTAATCCAGCTCTTTGCAGGAATATGAGGAATTCCTGCAAGAAATACAAAGCAGAGTTGAAAGAAAGGAGGGCAGTTCATGCAGTAAGAAAGGAGAAATTGAACATTAAAGGAGAAAAAAAATCTGTGTCAAAGAGAAAAGCCAAAGAATTATTTGATAAAAAAGCTAAGAAAGCAAGACTTGCTCACAGTGGAAACAATAAACAGTGATACATCATATTTATGTTTTACTTGAATTGTTCATGATTGGATCATTTGAATTGAACATTTCCTAATATTTGATAAATTGTATTATTAGTTCCCAAATCCCAATATGCAGGATTTCGGGGATTTTTTTGTCATAATGCTATTGACATCCTGTGATTTTATTTATGATGTGAAATATATATGTAGAATATCTCTTGAAATTGCTTCATTTATACTGTCTAAAACCCTTAAAACCATTTTCGGCCAGGGGCCTTTGGCACCCTGGACCCCTGAAGAAGAGTGCCGCCCCTTCTAACTCTGCTGGGGGAGGACCTAAACCCCCCCCCCCCCCTTTAGTTTTCAGCTTTTTTTCATTTTCACCTAAAACATTGTCTGTAATGACATGACACAACATCTCATAGCAACAGTTGCCACAGAACATAACTGTTTTATCAAGTGCTTTCCACACGATATCATAGCAACAGTTGCCACATAACATAACTGTTTTATTATGACATGACACACTCTCTCATAGCAATAGTTGCCACTAACATATAACATAACCATTTTATCAAGTAACATGACACACCTTCTCATAGCTCCTTTTGCCACATAAGAATTTAATCAAGTGACATGACATAATTTGTAATATTGTATAAGGCTGAAATTGTAAATTAGAAATGTAGAAATATACAATAGTAGTCATAGATATGCATACCAATTTTCAGTTATGACTAGCCACAAGTTGAGTGAAAAAATTTTATTTATGGTAATAGGATTTTTTATGAACTTTAAAGTTGTTAACTTAGGCTTTTGTTAAGAAACCTTGTTTTTTTTTTTTTTTTTCATTTTTCAATATGTAAAATCCCCATAGTGGAAACTTTCTATTGTGTGTAGAAATATACCATGGTAGTCGTGGATACACATAATAATTCTCAGTTATGAGTAGACTCAAATAAGTGAAAAGTACCCAACCTATTTAAGGTATTAGGATTTTTTATTAAATTTAAAGTTGTTAACTTAAGCTTGTGTTTATCATTATATTTCAGGTTTTTGATTTTGAATTAACAGAAGAAGAAATGAACAGAATTTATGCGCTAAACAAAAACCACAGAATAAATATTGAAAAAATGTGAGTATAAAACGAGTTTTAGAAGTATTTAAAAAGACAAATTTAGTATATCCCTAATTTAATTAGCTCCCATGTTTGAAGCATAAACAAGCTTGTGCCATACCCCTAGCATTGGCCTTGGTGTCTATTGTTCAAGGTTTTTGACTGACTATTTGTACCTGTGATCTAAACTGTTCTTTTAATGTAAAGTTGCATGAATGAAAATTCCTAAGAATTATGGGAAGCTAAATGACTTTTTTGTCTGCTTGAAACTGATATATATCAGTTCTGCAGTTTTCTGGTGCCTCATTGTAATGATAACATCATGTTAGTGTTTTATAGTCAATTAGCTTACTATGAAGTTGAGAAATGTGGTTTTACAGTAACATTTAAATTTATTTGGAAAAAGTGCAGAAACATGCTTGCTTGAAACCAACTCCACTTACATAATTTCGTTGCATGTGTTCTGAACAATGAAGGGTTATATTGACTTTTAGCTTAATTGATATAAGCTGAAGTATTAATATGTGATTAAATCAGACTGAAAAATTGAATGTGGATTTCATGCTCAGATATATGGGAACTAAGCTATCCGTAAACATTCCTATTTAACTTTTTCAAAATTGCTGCCTCCATTTTGTTCAACTTTAATAAACTAAACCAAGTTTCATTACCTGGAATAAATTTTAGAAGAAAACCTTTAACTTCAACAAGTAAACTGACAAATTTTCTCGCACTAGGATCTGCCAGAGTAATCTATTAAACATATTCATAACAGGTATATGTGTACATGTACTAATTATTTTTATTTATTATATTTTCAGTGCACTGGATCACAAGTATTATCCTTTCAATGAAGAATTTTGATAAACTTTACAAAGAAGCTATACCAAAGAATTAATTCCGCACCTAAATACATTGCCATCTACCAAACCTCTACGAGTTATTGATATAAATCGAAATGAAGTTGTATTTTGATACAATGTTGTTCATGCCTTACATTATTATTATTATTATTTTGTATTTTTAATGAAATTTTTAGAATGATAACTATTCCATTTACGGAATGCAACACACACACACACACACACACACACACACACATGCTATAAATATATAAGCACAACAGTGTGAATGTGTAAGAGTCTGAATTAATGCCATGCTTTCCTTGTGTGGACTTGTATATAATACACCAGTTTAGTAAAAATTGTGTAATTGTGTATATAATATACATGTGCATGGTTTGGTTTTTTTTTCCATATTACAGTTTAGTCATCTCATGGGAGACAAAGACTCTGACTTTTGTCCTCAAGTCATCTGTCTATTAATATTGTCTGAATGTAGAAAAATTACTGGTTGTATTTAAATATTTTAAAGGAATAACGCTTCAAGCGACATTTATTGTTTTAGATTTGCGTTTACACCTTTTCTATAGTCTGGTAACCAGATTACCCATAGAAAAAGGAAAAAAAAGAGTACCCATACAAAACTACTGGCCTTCAGCAAGCAGACTTAAAACTTGAATCTTTTTCTTTTGTGATTTTTGTCTTCAGCTGTTACTTGTATCTTTATCATGGTTGTTGTGTCTTCAAGTCTAATTCACTTACATGATAATAGATACTCTGTTTCATATAATTTTGTCATACTAAATAGATCCAGTTATATTGGACCTGTAGTATTTTTTCAATAGCTGGTTATTTAAATGCTGATTATGTTTTATTAAATCCAATACTGTTTGTTATATGCCTTGATTTATAACACTTTATTTCATTTGGAAGATTTAGAGAGAATGAAAGAGCAGTTTTGTGTTAGCTTTTTTCCTTGAGACTCATCTAAAACAAGGTTAATTCAAAAGATTTTCGATTTTATAGATTTTTTAGATTTTCCAAAACGTGCACACCTGACACATCAAAATTTAGCAGGTATTTGTTATATATATATATATATATATATATATATATATATATATATATATATATATATATATATATATATATATATATATGGAGAAACAGTTGAATTTAGTTAAATCTTCCCAATTCTGTAAATAGCAACAAACATCATTTAAAAAATTGTACAATTTAGAAAAAAATAGTGCTTTTAATCGTACTGGGGTAAGGAATTTTTTAAATCTTTGTTTACATTGTAAAATTTTCAGCTTATCAAACTTGGAGGGTAGCAACAATATTGCTAAATAAAAGTAAAAATTATATGCAGTTATTTTTGAAACAGGACCACTGTTTGGTAATTTTTCAATTACAATAATCTTCATGCTATATAACCATGTCAGCTATTCTTTCAAATAGCATAAAGCATAAGCAAAGACAATCCAGTCATGCTGAAGTTTGCCATGGTGGATGATTTAATAAATGTATCAATTATTGAATGCAATAAATATATTTTTGCCAACATTGAAATGTACGAGATGTAAATAAAGCTATTCAATTTTAGGTATAAATTTCTAAGTTCAACCTACGGTTATCAGTCTGTTTATATATTATCATTTCGTAAAGCATTAATTTTGTGTGTGTTTTTGGTTGTCCGGTAGATCCTAAAGCAACCAGATATTAGCATTGTCAAATAGTTATTGCATGTCATTTTTTTCAACTCCCCTCAAAGCTTTAAACTTAACATCTTTAAACTTCATTGAATCTATCAAAGATCTCACACTGATTATGAAAGATGTGACCTTCACTTGGAGTTGTATGAGCTTTCAACTATTTTCTAGAAATTTTGGAGCTTAAGTCACTTTAAGCAAACAGGGGGATCTTATTTTTGAAATCAAGTCTTCCTACAGCTTTTAGCAAACAAACTTTTTTTTTACAGAATTGTTCACCATACTTCAAAACTTCTTTAAAATGTTTGAAAATCTTTATTCACACTTTGCAGCTTTTTTGCAAAATTAAAAAAAAATCGAGATTGCCATTTTTTTGGTAACACCAATTGTAGATTGAAAGTGCTTGATTGATGCATATGTGCCATATGAAAAACTAATGTTTTGTAAAGTTTAATGGAGTTGAAAAATAAAGCTATTTTACATTTTTATTTTTTGCTTTGTAGTATTTGTTTCAATATACAGCCGGTAATCTCCTTGATGGTTGATTTGTTTATGCAAGGTATGAAAATTAACATTAAGGAAATCGGGAGGTCAGGGCAGTTTAATTATAATGATTGCATTGATTTAAAATCAACAGTGCCTGCAGTCACTGTAATTCATTTATAAGATTTTACGTTTATTTGTGTTTACAGTTACTAATAAGTGATCTATAGTTTACTGACAGGTTATCCGTTATGAGATTGTAAAGATATTGAAAAGAAAGTTTTGTAACTTTTTTGATTGATTACGGCATTGCATCATCTTCTCATAGCTTTTTAAAGTCTGGAACTAAATCAAAAACGTTTTAATTAGTCGGTCAAACAAGTAGGAGTTGCTTGTTTGGTTACAATATTTTTTTTCAAAGTCTTGCATCAATTTCATTTCTGGAATAGCAAAGTAAAAAAAATATTAGTTTTATAAGTAGAAAGGTGTTAATAATTGACTGTCGAATACACTTCAATAGAAGTAGGAAGGCAGTATCAAAGTTTCGATTGCCGCATGCTACAAACAAATGTACTTGATAAGATTAAACTATGTGCTTAAGGTTTATTAATTCTTTTCTTACAGGCCTGTTATTAATCTGCAAGTTGAAACATGAAAATTTCTTTACAACACACACAAACCCATCCACACACACACACGGTATTCGTATATGTATTATCTTATACTATTAGTCGTTATCGCATGGTGGTTTACTTTTTTTTATTTTGTTACCTACAATAACTACTTTGCATGTGCATTGTCATGGGAACATGCTCTGAAAAACAACCCGGATCTGAACGTTTTGTCATTATATTATGAAGATCTAAAGGAGGTAACAATTGATAGCATTTAAAAATAATCTGAATATAAGCAAAATATGTACTTTAGGAACTTTTTTTGAATAACTGAAAATCATATATATACAAACAGTCAACCTAATTGAGAACGCGTAGCATTTCAAGTAAATGAAACCAAACAAAACGATACAAGACTGACAATTTTTATTTAGACATTTGGTTAAATGCCTGACTTTGGAATTAGGCTATCGTATTGCGATAATAGTGCTAAACGGGTTGTCGCAGAAAATTTGATAAAATTGTAATTAGGTAATTTGGAGTTGAAAATGAAATAAATAAATGTTTTAAACAAATACACTAAACACGAAATATTACTAAGAGCAATTTTTTTTACACAAAACAGAATGAATTTAAGATAAAAAACACGAAGCAATACAAGTAAATGACAAAAGCAGTGCAAATCAGACTATTAGACTAATAGATCAAGCATTTTAATCTATAACCTTTAGTTTCTTTTTTTTCAGGATCCTATCCTATCTGTGAGATAACGAAAATTGCCAAATATTTAAATGTGTCTTACACTGAAAAACTCATAGCTGAAATAGCTGAAAAATGTAGCTTTAAAACGATGAAAGCTGGTGACAAGGAAGTCAGAAGACATGAATTGGAGATTTGGGCTAATGTTTGTCCTACCGTCGGAGTTTTTGACCCCAGAAGTAGGCATAGAAAAAATGTCAGATACGTATTTTAGGAAAGGTAAAGAAATTCTTTAAGAATAAGTCTTGTCCTTCTGTTTATCTTCTTGAAAAACTAAAGTTTGGTAGATGTATTCGAAGAGTAAGGCAATGTTTCGATATTTTATATAAACACATAGTTATCATAAGCATTTTTGTTTTGTAGGTAAATAATGAAATATAACAGATAAATGATCTTTAACTTCTTAGCTTATCACATCACTGTGCAAATGTGTACAACATTACACACAAAACAAATATAACAGTATAATAAATAAACTCACGAGTGGTATTTAAAAGCAATATTTATTATTTATACTTATTGGCGAAGAAAACAGTATTTTTTTTCCCGAAAAATACTGTTATTTACAGAGCAATAGATATCTTCTCATTATAAGTGTGGTATTTGTCTTATTGGTTTCTTTGTTTTAAAAATGAATGCAACTATTTTTAATCGTTCTCAAAGAAAAAAGAAATAAATAAAAATTAAATAGAAAAATTTAATTAATTTAAACAAGACGATCGTCCTCTTCATATATATAAAGTGCGATCAGACATAGTTATCTGTAGCTTCATGAACCACACTTATTTATAATGAAGATTTTTCATCTGTTTATTAAAACGGTTTGGCAGTATTAATCAATATAGAAAATATTTGATATGCACATGTAAAAAAAATTAATACTTTAAATCAAATAGTTTTGCCATGAATTTTAGAATTATATGAAACGTTTAATTTAGTTTATTAAATAGTTTCAATTTGCACTAACAATGCAAAAAATTATGATATAAAAGCTTACATTTCGTAGATTTGCTACCTATTTCATATTTATCATATTCTGTCTTTTCAGGAGTTGTTGGTGATTGGAAAAATTGGTTTACTGTTGCACAGAATGAAATTTTTGATGCTGTGTACAAGGAGAAAATGAAAGATTCAAAATTGAAGTTCAAATTTGTCCTTAAGAATATAAATTAGTTTACAATGTTGTTCACAAAGCTAGTTAGAGCTATAACAATGTTTAAAACAGCTGTTGTACTTTTGTAATTTTCATAAGAACGCTTAATTTACGCATAATTCGGGTCCGCTACAGTTTTTAAAACATATATCTAGCATTTATAATAAAGTAAAGTCTTCAGACAATAATAATACAAAACAACTCAGTAGGAATTTGTTTTAATAAACATAAGATCTAATCTATGTTTACAGAATTTTTTACCATACTTCAAAACTTTTTTAAAATGTCTGAAAATCTTTATTCACACTTTGCAGCGTTTTAGCAAAATTTTTAAAAAATCAAGATTACCATTTGAGTTATTTGCGATTGTTTGGTAACACCAATTGTAGATTAATAGTGCTTGATTGATGCATATGTGCCATATGAAAAACTCGTATCTTGTAAAGTTTAACGGAGTTTAAAAAAATAAAACTATTTTACATTCATTTTTAGTCATGTAGTATTTGTTTCAATAAACAGCCAATAATCTCCTTGATGGTTTATTTGTTTATGCAACGTACAATAATTAAAGGGTTAAGGAAATTGGGAGGTCAGTGCAGTTTAATTGTAATGATTGCATTGACTTAAAACCAACAGCGCTTGCAGTCATTGTGTTATTTAAATTAATGAAATCAACCAAAAAAATTTGTTTAAGTAGCGACGTTACGTCCCGTTTTAAATGTTAGTGGTTCGAGTTAAAAATTTATTTTTCTTAAAATGTTTGTTTGAGTTAACGAAAGTGATTTTTCTAGGATTTTTATTCAAGGGGACGAAAAAAATCGGACATATCCGAGTTCCAGGTAACCGGAGTTATTTTGGTTGAATAAAAAACAACTCTGTCCGGACTTTTATTTAGAAAGTTGGCCTTATCCGAAAGTTCAAGATTCAATTGCGTATATATATATATATATATATATATATATATATATATATATATATATATATATATATATATATATATTTCCTGCAACAGTTTGTATTATTTTGTATTATTATTTCTTTTTAAAAAGTTTTCTTCTCACATTAAATAGTATTATTACAGGCATGGGTCAACTTTTGGTTAATTATTAAATGGTTCCTGATAAAATTTTTATAATTCGTAATTATTACTGGCAAAAAAAAATATAAATACATCTTTTCAATAAAAGTTTTAAAAGTGAAATAAAAATTCTTTCTAAATAAATAACAAAATAACTTTTATTCCGATGTGCCATATATGCAGATTTCAGAAAGTCATTACTTATCAGTGACACTAGTGGTCGGGTTAAAAAAATGAATTACAAATAGAGAGGACTTCATTCCCTGCTACTTTTATCAAAGTCCTGTAGCGAAAATGCTGAATTTTGTCAAAGTATTAAGAGTATTTGTTTTCCTTTTTTAAATTGTCATCATCATAAATAATGATCTTATTGATAATGATTTTGTAAGAAAAATGTTAATCATTTTGACAAATTTTGTTTTTTGGTTGCATTTTCTTAATGCTAAAGGTTTTTAATACGTGTGAAAATATGTAAATTTCTAAGGATAATTTTTCAAATCAAATTGGTAAGGAAATAGCTACCCAAATCTCACAAAAATTTTTCAGTTAACGTTGCCAAGATATTTCAACGAAATTTGAAGAGAAAAATAAGCTTTAATTCACACCACGAAAGATCACAATTGGGGTTATTTATTACCTGTTTATACCTGTTTAAATGTTGAAATGTATTTCACAGGTGATTATATTTCCAAATGTCTTTTTGACTGTGGCCACAATTGGGGTTATTTATTACCTGTTTATTACCTGTTTAAATGTTGAAGTGTATTTCACAGGTGATTATATTTCCAAAAATCTTTTTGACTGTAGCTCTTCTATCGCCAATCGTCTTATAAACTAGTCACTTAGGAGACTTCTCCAGAACCTGTATATCAATCAGAATGGTAATGTAATTTCACAGGAATATTTCCTGACCCAAATCTTGTTGTGTCAGCGAAGATGATCAACTTTTAACATTCATTGATAAGATTTTACATTTATTTTTTACAGTTTCTTAAAAGTGATATTCAGTTCACTATGAGGTAATCAGTTTAGATTCTGAAGAAACTTATGTCAGTTTTTGTAACTTTTTTAATTAATAACGTTGTTGCATCTTCTTCTCAAAGCTTTTTAAAATAAAAAAGCAAATGAAAAAGCAAATACGTATCTTCTCTATTTAATTCTTTTGTTAGAGAAAAAAATTATAGTCATAGAGATAAATTTTTTTTCTATATTTTGTGCATTTAAAAAAAAATAACAAAAGATAAATTGATGATAAAAGCATTTAAAACGAGGACAATTTGCAGCTAAACTTTATTGCGATTAAAAGATATGAATCACCAAGCGAAAGAAATGCATATATATATATATATATATATATATATATATATATATATATATATATATATATATATATATATATATATATATATATATATACAACATGTATTAAAAACCCCTATTTGTTAGAACAATGAATCTATATATACTCGGGCCGAGACAATGATTAAATACCAAGACAGTGAATAAAAGAGAAGCTACTAAGATTGCAGTTTCATTCAAAATTGACATGATATGTACTTTTGTAATTTAACTAATTTCTTTAATCTTTCCGTAAGGATAAGTTTTATTCTGGATGTCATGATGCAATTTTCGATATTAAAACACCCAATTCTAACACAAACATTTATTAGAAAATTTCTGTTATAAAAATCCCCAACAAAAGCAAACTTTAAAGGCACAAATTGAAAACTGTCGAATAATAATAATGCAAACATTGGGTTAAGATTTTAATGATTCTACAGGATTTATTTTCAGAATAGTATTTCAGATTCATGTTTTTTAATATCTAAACCTTTTACTTAATTGCAATATATTACATGTATATTATTAATAGGAAGATACAAAACATTTTTACACGGATGTTAATTTGCTTTGTAAGTGTGCAGAATCATCCAAAACAAAAGGCGCGGTTTTTTCTGCAGCACTTCGTCTCACTTCTGCACTTTCTTGTATTGTGTTATATACTGAATAGTTTTAAATGACACGAATAAAAAAAACAATTTTATCTAGTAGTATAAACAACTCTAGATTTCTAGTCATATCGAGGGAGGTACGTAATGACCTTGGATGTGATTATATAATGAATACAGTGTGTTATCATAAGATGAAAATCTAGTACTTATTTACTTTAAGTTAAACCAAGAGAGACGAGGTAAAATTATGTAAGTTTATATTTATTTAACTTTTTTTTTTCGCAATATACCTTCTAATGTTGAAATTGACCTCTTAACATTGGTCATTTCAGGACATATTATTACCAATCAGATCTCTGCAATTCTGGATGCTTATGTTAAAAGATGGAAGGGAATGTTAATTGAACTTATATGCCTATTGTCACAAAGTTTCTCCAACGTGATTAGAACCTATAATTTTCAGATTGTCAGTCCGACATTCTGCAACTACACCAACTGTTGAAATACAGGCTGACATTTATATATAAAGTTTTTAAGTACAGCAATAATGCGGTTAGAGAAAATAATGGTATGGGCCATTTTGTCCTAGAGTAATATTACGGCTGTTTTGCAAAGTATATTGGACAGAGCAGAACAATTTTAGAAGAATTTGTTTTTGAAAATAACTATTGCAATACATCAAACAAAGGTAAAGAAAAAGCAAAACAACAAAATAAACTGAAACATTTGTCTGGATCATTTAAAACTACCAACTTTGGAAGATGAAAAATTTTGTCTGGTAGTGTGGTTTTAGTACAATATGCACAATATATAAATAATGTTTATTTAATTTGTAATGTTTCAGATAGAGACCTTTGGGTGACTTGAAAATGGCAAAGCCAATATATACTTGGGGTAAGACCAAATTTATCATTAAAATATGGTCATCTTTTTAGAATTACTTTCAAAAATTATCTACACATAAAATCATAACCTCTTAGCAGATAGTTCCTACTTAAATGAAAGATTTATCAAACAAAACATACTAGTCCATGTCAAAATCACAATCTCAATAACAAAGTAAAACATATGAAAAATGGCTCATTCATTAACATACGTGAACATCTATCAAGGTAGTGAGGCGGGTTGCTCCGAAAGGGTAAGCACCTCCAGTCTAGCTACCTACATCCGCTAAGTACAAAATTAAATTTGAGAATGGAAGGAAGATGGAACTATGAGACGTCAAATATATCCAATATAAGTTAGGATACAGTGACGTCACATTTATCGACAATATTCTGATGATGGCCTGAAAACTTCTTAAGGACCTTGATTAGCTTAACTTTCAATATCCCCGAGTCAAGAATTTATTTGTAAGCAGCTTGTTTCGTTGGAAAAAACGCCCGTAGTGGGAACAAGCTTCACAATGCCGTAATGACTGCGAAATAAATACGTCGTACGCAGGAAAATTACGAATATTACCAAAAGACACAGAAATTTGACAATAGAAAAATTGAAGTCATATTGATTTCATGGTGTTCAGTTTTTATGGTTTTAAGATATAATACCATTTTAGGTTTGGTAAATATGTGGTTCTTGGTGTCATTTTCAGTACTTTTGTCTTGTTCCGTTGACACCAGAAACGAAAAACCAAGATGATTTATGTTTTTTGACAGAACAGAGACAAGACCTTAATTTGTATAGATTTTTAATAGTAGATAAACTGATATAAAGACCAGGCATGAAATATATAACAAAAACCTGCTAAATTTCGATGTGCCATATGTGCACATTTCGGAAAATCATTCCTAAAGCTAGCTTTTCTTAAATAAGCGCATATAAAGACCAGCCCCAAATTAGGGTAGCAAGCCAGTAGAGATAATCACAATTAGAACATAGTCCCGAATTTGGACAGCGAGCCTTTAAAATATAAACATAACAGAAATGTTTTGACCAAATAGTCTCAGTCAGTGTCTAAAAAAGAACAAACAGTCATGCATATACGTCTTCATTTATAGAATGGTTAAAAAACATGTTATAATGGGATGATTATCCTTGTTATCAGTTCTAAATTATATTTATATTTTGATTGGTTGGTGAAATTATTAGTAGCAACAAAATGTAATTTGAAATGTTACAATATACTACAGTATATAACAGAAAAACCTTTTAAATTTTTAAATATAAGTTACCTTAGATCCCTTCTGATCAATATAGTATTTTCATTGTAAAAAGGGTTAGTAGTGGCAAGAAAATGACAACAATTGGTTTTTTACCCGCGGCGTCTTTTCCTTTTTTTTAAATTGCATATTGTATTAAGTTTGCGTGACATATTGAATAAGAAACTATTAGGTGACGACTATTCAATGTTGTTACGTTTTAAATTTTGATTGTGTACATGACTTATAAGTAAGTAATGAAGTTTAGGTCTCGTAAGGACAATGAACCTCAGTTTGGAAATAAACACATACGGAGATTGAATTTGGCTAGTTAGCATACAGAAGATTAACACTTTCGAGAGCCAGTCCTTAATTTGAAAAGCTGGTCCACTTAAGACGGAGACGAGTGCTAAATGTGGATAGACAGCACAATGAAGAAAATCACATAGGTAGAAAAGTTCCGAATTTTAAGAGCTTGTGAACCGGAAACAAATAAAGAAAGAAAAACGACAATATTGTTTTTTTTAGTATGCATATCATAATTGTCATATGCTTCGTATATTATATTCAACATTAAACACAGTATGACGTATCAGAGAACTTTTAAATAAATTAAATATATGCAGAATACGACTTATTGGTCATTATGATAAAATCAATCTGTTAGTTGATTTTCTTTTGCCTTTCAGCCGACATCGCTCAATCAGATATTATCAAAGTGACATATCCAAGCAGCCACGCTGTTGACTTCATTCAGGCAGGAGATATGCATTTTCCTACTAATTGGAGCCTTGGTGGCATAACACCAGACCAAAGAATTAATTTACACAGAATCAAACGTATGAAAGCTCGAGAAGATGATATTCTTATTTGTGCATTTTCAAAAGCAGGTATTATAGTATTTTATACAATAAAGTTTTTGTATGAAACTGGTTACACATTTAAATTTCATCTAACTTCGATGACGCTGGTAACACATATAAAACTAATTAAAATATTATAATCGGTGGTATTGCTATCTTTTTTCTCTTATTTTGTGATCTTGATTAAACTTCTATAATAACTAATACAAGTATTCTGCCGTTTTTTTGTTACATTTGATGCTGCAAATCAAATGAGTTTTAGTTTCGAATTCTTTAATTTCATTTTTCACAATTCACTTTCCACTTTTACAGCAACAAAACTCAGAATAGGTAAAATAAAAAATAATTGTATTCCACAGATTTTTTTACATTGACAGTCAGCAAAGATAGATTTAATGCATAAGTAAAGGTATAGTTGACATCATTTTAGTTATTTTATTACTTTTGACCAAGTAGACCTGGCACATTTCACAGAATTACAAATGGATTTTAGGGCGCGTAAAAAGAAGCTAAAACTACAAAAAAAACTGCACGCATTTTCCTATTAATCACTATCTTCTTAGGCTTGAGTTTGAATTTAATTTTCTACATATATAATCTTTTATTATCTTGTTTATTTTATAGAATGCTGGTTACTTTATTGTAAATGCATGTTGTCAGCCGTAAAAAGCATATTCTTCTATATTATAATAGGTACAAATTGGATATGGGAAATAACACACATGTTGTTGAATGGAAAGGCCGATTATGCTAAAAATGGAAAGGAAACAGCAATGCTTGAGTTTCATATCCCAGACGAGTTTGATGATTGGCCTTCACCAAGAGTGTTAAATACTCATCATGAACTACATAACATACCATAAGAAATGGTTGATAGAAAATGTAAAATAAATTTATATTCAAAGGAATCCCAAAGACGTTGCCGTGGTATGTACCATTTCGAGAAAAATATTTCTGGCGAAGACTATGTGGGGTCCTGGAATGACTATTTTTATATGTTCATAAACGACGTGTGTAAGTTATTGGTGAATATAGTTTCAATGTTTTGACAGAGATAAGAAATGATTGTTATAAAACTATTTTTGCATTGGAATGAATAAATATGTCCTCAATCTTACAAAAGATTTGTGTCAAGTGTTAGGCAATATAGAACAAAAATACCTGTTAAATTTTGATGTGTTATATGGGCCCTTTTCGAAAAATCAAGATATTTATTTTTCGTTAAATTAGTTTTTCTTTTCTTATCTGTTTAAGAAAATTATAGCATGCGTTTTATTCGATGAGAAATAAAACGGAATTTGCGGAAAACATAGCTAATGAGTTCTATTTTAGTATAGCTATATATATCTTTTTAAGCAATCCATAAATTTAAATTATAATATGGTGTAAAAAATAAAATTTATGACATTCAAGTAATAAAAGTGTTATAAATAATTAAAAATTTAATAATTTTCTATCCTAAAATCACACGAAACAAAACAGGGAAACAATTTCATCCTAAGGGACCGGATACAATATACATTAGTAAATCGTTTTAAAAATAAACAAAGTCCTTTTTAAAAGTCTGGAACTAAATCAAAAACGTTTAATTAGTCAGTCAAACAAGTAGGAGTTGCTTGTTTTGTTACAATGATTTTTTTCAAAGTCTTGCATCAATTCCATTTCTGGAATAGCAAAGTAAAAAAAAAAATTAGTTGTATAAGTAGAAAGGTGTTAATAATTGACTGTCAAATACACTTCAATAGAAGTAGGTAGGCAGTATCAAAGTTTCGATTGCCGCATGCTACAAACAAATGTACTTGATAAGATAAGTGCTAAAGGTTTATTATTTCTTTTGTTACAGGCCTGTTATTAATCTGCAAGTTGAAACATGAAACTTTCTTTACAACACACACAAACCCATCCACACACACACACACACACACACACAACACACACACACGTTCTTCGTAAATGTATTATCTTATACTATTAGTCGTTATCGCATGTTGGTTTACTTTTTTTATTAGTTTCCTACAGTAACTACTTTGCATGTGCATTGTCATGGGAACACGCTCTGAAAAACAACCCGGATCTGAACGTTTTGTCATTATATAATGAAGATCTAAAGGAAGTAACAATTGATAGCATTTAAAAATAATCTGAATCTAAGCAAAATATGTACTTTAGGAACTTTTTTTGAATAACTGAAAATCATATATATACAAACAGTCAACCTAATTGAGAACGCGTAGCATTTCAAGTAAATGAAACCAAACAAAACGATAGAGACTGACAATTTTTATTTAGACATTTGGTTAAAATGCCTGACTTTGGAATTATGCTATCGGTTTGCGATAATAGTGCTAAAAGGGTTGTCGAAGAAAAATTGATAAAATTATAGTTAGGTAATTTCGAGTCAAAAATAAAATAAATAAATGTTTAAAACAAATACACTTAACTCGAAATATTACTAAGAACAATTTTATTACACAAAATAGAATGAATTTAAGATCAAAAACATGAAGCAATACAAGTAAATGACAAAAGCAGTCTAAACCAGACTATTAGACTAATAGATCAAGCATTTTAATCTTTAACTTTTTTTTCAGGATCCTATCCGTGAGATTACGATAATTGCCAAATATTTAAATGTGTCTTACACTGAAAAACTCATAGCTGAAATAGCTGAAAAATGTAGCTTTAAAACGATGAAAGCTGGTGACAAGGAAGTCAGAAGACATGAACTGGAGAGTTGGGCTAATGTTTGTCCTACCGAGAATTTGACACCAGAAGAAGCCATAGAAAAAATGTCAGATACGTATTTCAGGAAAGGTAAAGAAAAATTTTACGAATTAGTCTTGTTCTTCTGTTTAACTTTATCTTTTTTAAAAATTAAAGTTTGGCAGATTTATTCGAAGGCTAAGGCAATGTTTTGATATTTTTATATGAATACATAGTTATCATAAGCATTTTTATTTTATAGGTAAATAATGATATATAACAGATAAATGATCTTTAACTTCTTAGCTTATCACATCACTGTGCAAATGTGTACAACATTACACATTCAACAAACATAAAATTATAATAAATAAACTCACGAGTGGTATTTAAAAGCAATATTTTATTATTGGATAAGAAAACTGAATTTTCGTCCGAAAAATACTGTTATTTACAGAGCCATTGTCTCATTATAAGTATGGTAAAGCTATTTCAGTATTTGTCTTATTTGTTTAAAAATTTAATGCAACTATTTTTTTATTGTTCTCAAAGAAAAAGAAATACATTTTGTAAAGAAAAAAGAAAAAAAAAAGAAATTAGAAATATTTAATCCATTTAAACAGAAAACGATCGTCTTCTTCATAGATATAAAGTGCGATCAGACATAGTTATTTATAGCTTCATGAACCACACTTATTTATAATGAAGATTTTTTTTGTCTGGTTATTAAAACGGTTTGGCAGTATTAATCAATATAGAAAATATTTTATATGCAGATGTAAAAACAATTAATACTTTAAATCAAATATTTTGCCACGAATTTTAGAAATATATATAAAACGTTTAATCAAGTTTGAAATTCCACTAACAATACATAAAATTATGATAAAAAAGCTTTCATTTCTTAGATTTGCTACCTGTTTCATATTTATCATATTCTGTCTTTTCAGGAGTTGTTGGTGATTAGAAAAATTGGTTTACTGTTGCACAGAATGAAATTTTGATGCTGTGTACAAGGAAAAATGAAAGATTCAAAATTGAAGTTCAAATTTGTCCTTTAGAATATAAATTAGTTTACAATGTTGTTCACAAAGCTAGTTAGAGTTATAGTAATGTTTGAAACAGCTGTTGTACTTTTGTAATTTTCATGAGAACGCTTAATTTACGCATAATTCGGATTTAGCTACAGTTTTTAAAACAGATATCTAGCATTCATAATAAAGTTAAGTCCTTAGACAATAATAATACCAAACTCGGTATTAGTTTGTTTTAATAAACATTAAATTTAAGTATTCATTAGATCCTAATTGCAAAATTGAAAAAATTACGTGTCTTCTTTTTTTGTGAGTTTTCTTTGACTGAAATTTAAATACAGAGCGTGTTAATAGATTGTAAGTAAGCTCGTTTGTTTATAAACTTAATTAAATGAGAATGAATGCAAAATAAATGAGATGTTTTATCTGTTTTACAAAAAAACAATATTACAAATAATGTTTGCTGCTTAAAGAAAGACACATTTAATTATAGATGTTTGCAGATAAACAATATAAACCAAGAATGTGTAAAAATAACATCAAATCACAGATTAATACATATTTTAGACTGTGTGACAGAAAGTCCCTAGGTTTTAGCATGGTTCAAACCTACACTCATACAGGTGTGATTCACAATCAAAACAAACATTTATGTGAAATCATTACGACTTGCATGCATCAAAATCTGGTGATATGTATTTATTACTTGATGAACAAATTAATAATCTAAAGAGATATTATTAAGAAAACAACTAAAAATGTGATTAAATTGTGTAAAGTTTAAACCTTAACCACAAGTGTCTTCAAAACGCACAACTGTGTCACCATATAAAATAGTAAAAATGCATACTGTGATATATTTATAGTAAAATAGTTTTAATTTTTGTTAACAAATGATCAAATGTACAAAATTAAATGTACTTTACTTTAAATGAACAGAAAAAATTAATGGAATTATGCATTTTATTAAAGCCGAAATATTTAAAAATGACAAGAATGATATAAAAATTAATTATCGTCTATGCAATACTACTTTACAAGCATAAGTATAAAAGTTGATTATTTCTTAAAAAAATAAGTGAGTCAAACTTCAACAAGAATGCTGAATGTCATAACAATTTGTGGAAATTTTACACAAAAACAAATTGGACCAAAATTTAGTCCTATGAAGTCAGTCATTAGTTGTCGATAAAAATTATTCTTTCAATATATTTTGAATAGACATAAGTGTTTCTTGAAATATATATATATATATATATGTGTGTGTGTGTGTGTGTGTGTGTGTGTGTCCTCAGAACGTACAGCCACTGCGGTAGCTAAGTTGATAGAGTGCTCGCTCCGTAAGTGGAAGGTCGTGGGTTCGAACCCCGGCCGGGTCTGACCCAAGAATTGAAAGTGGGTAATGACTGTTCTTTCGCCAAGCACTCGGCATTACGAAATGAAAGTCACGGTTCTTTCGGATGGGAACTTAGAATAAACGAGGTCCCGTGTCATGGCAGGCGTGGCACGATAAAGAATCCTGCTGTATAATGCCATCAGCAAAACGCACAGGCAAAATTTATCCACTTTCGCTTATAGCTGACGACGTCTCCGATATAAGTGAAATATTCTTGACTTGGACGTTAAACACCATTACTCAACTCTCAACTCTTACTCGGAACGTACAACTGTGTCACCATATAAAAATAATATCCATAAATACTGTATATAGTTATAGAATAATAGTCAATAATAAAACAAACATACTAGTCCTTGTCCATATCACATTCCCAAAAACAAAGTTAAAGCTTTGCAAACTGGCAAAATATGTTATACACGTGAACTTCCATTAAAGAAGTGAGGCCTGGTGCTCCGGAAGGGTAATCACCTCCTGTCTAGCTAGCTACACCCGTCAAATGATCAAATGTACAAAATTTAAAGTAAAGGTATTTTACTTTAAATGAACAGAAAAAAATAACGGAATAATGCATAAGATTGAAGCCGCAAAAAATGTCAAGAATGATACAGAATGAATTGTCCTCTATCTAAAGGGTTCATAGCATACTAAAAGTAACAAGCTTTCATATTTGATGAGCCTACAAGCCTTCATATTTGGTGAGCCTATGCAATACCACTTGACAAGCATTAGTTTAAAAGTTGATTGTTTGTTAAAAAATGAATAAGTCGAACTTTAACAAGAATGCTGTATGTCATAACAATATGTAGAAATTTTAAAATAAAACAAATTGGACCTAAATTTAGACCTAAAAATTCATATATCAGTGGTCTTTTAAACTGATTCCTTTTTATATAGACATAAATATATAACATATTTACCTGTTAGATTTTGAAGTTCCATTTGTGCACATTTCGAAAAATCATTCCTCACCAGTGACACTAGGGGCCGAAAAGTTTCATAGATTAAAAACATAAGCCTAACAGACAGCTGAAAATTTTGCTAAATGAAATATTTTCTGACAGACAAGGTACTGTCTACAAAGTTATGTATACCTTCGGGGAGTTTTCTCCATCAGCAGCAATACCCGCTCATGGGTAATTAATATATATTTTGATTTGCACATTTCGGAAAATCATTCCTCATCAGTGACTATAGGGGCCAAAAAGTTTGATAGATAAAAAACATAAGTCAAACAGTGGAAGATTACTTAATCTAAAGTTCCAAAATTATATGAATCCAAATGTAGATAAGGAGTGCTTTGTATGAGGAAACAAACCTTAGTTTTAAATAAATTTCCAAAATTAAGACGGCTGAAAATTGTGCTAAATAAAATATTTTCTGACATCACAAAGTACTGCCCACTGAGTTATGGATACCCTTGGGGAGCATAAGTGTTTTCTTGGAATATGTAATTCATAAGAAAAATAAAAAGATCGATTTTATTAACAGTCGTTGCGCATTAATAATGGAGATTCTGAAGCCTTCAGCACTATAGACTAAACAATCCGACTGTGTCAAGACTGATCATATCTGAGCCTAAATTTTTTTTTCAACTTGCTTGCCTAAATAAATTTTTTCGATGTACATTTTATGTTTACACGAGTCAAAAGAAAAGTACCTAGTGATGTAATCGACTTGTCATTTTTTTATTTATATCAAGTAGGTTGAGTACGAATCGTATGTTATTAAATGCCGTTAAAGTGTAAGGGTGAAAATCTGGTACATCTGGTAGATATATATATATAAAAGATGAACAAATTGTGTTTAAGTGTAAGGGTGAAAATCTAGCACATCTGTTACATGTATATAAAAACGTTGAACCATCAAAAAAGACGAAATTTTGTGTAAGTTATTTTCATAAAGTATATTTTTCTTAATAATTCTAAAAATACCTGCATAATCAATGTTAATTGCAAAATGCTTTATTGTCAGTTATATCTTTCAATAGCATCGTAATAGTGCACGAAAGGGTCTGACCCAAGACTTGAATGTGGGTAGTGAGCAGCAGCCAGAGAGATGTGCATGGTTGCAGAAGCTGGATATTTTGGGCAGCAGCGAGTGCAGATAGACAGGAGAAGGCAGAATGAAGCTAACCATGGACCGGGCAGTCATCTACCGTGAAGACGAGAAAAATCACTCATGGAATGGACACCCATCAACAAGAGAATCATAACAGCCAAATTATACTGAAAAAAGGGGGAACCGACAGTGGTACAAGCATATGCGCCTCACAAAAAAGAGAGGACTAAGAGAAAGGTAGGTTCTACAAAGAACTACAAGAGAAATACTAGTAGATGGGTGCAACAAGAATGACATTATCATAATTGAAGATCTCAACGCGAAAGTTTGTAGCGATAATACTGGGTTTGAACAAACAATGAGCACACATGGACTAGGGTCCCAGAATGAGAACGGAAAAATTCTGTTAGATCTATGGACTAGCTATCACAGTGACTTTATTTTCCCACAAGGACATATGCAAGGCGGCATAGATATCTTCAAATGATAACACTTAGAATCAGATTAACCGTCTTCTGAATAAGGGACAATAGAGATCTTCTGTACTTGACACTCAAGTACACATAGAAGAGAACAAAGGGGACAAAGAAGAATTTGAAGAACTGTGGGAACATCAGTGGAAAGCATATAACAGTATCCTGTCAGCAGAAAAAGTGCTACGCTTTAGAAAAGGGAAGAACAAACAGTGGATAAGTGAATACACGTGTAAATTGTTAAAAGGAAAGGAACAAAAACCAAGATTGATAGCACCTGTTTAAAGAGACTCAAAACCAGACTGAGAGAAGCGTACAGGGAAAACGACAGAAAGGTGAAGAGAAGCGTGAGAGAGTACAAAAAGAGGTAGATGTCACTGAAAGCAGAGAGAGCTCAGAGTGCAACAGAGAATGGCAGAGAGAAAAAACTCTATGGTATTGTGAAACAACTCACAGAAAAAAAACAAAAACATACCAGTCCTTGACCAAATCACAATCCCAAAAACAAAGTAAAAACTTTGAAAGCTGGCAAATTTATATTATACACATGAACTTCCATCAAGGAAGTGAGGCCGGATGCTCCGGAAGGGTAATACATCCTGTCTAGCTAGCTACACCCGTCACGTGCAAGTCAACATTGAGAATGCAACAAGGAACAAGAAAATTGGTAAGTCAAATATATCCAGTATAGGTTTGGATACAGTGACTACATATTTATCAACAATACTGTGATGACGGCCATAAAACGTTTTAAGGGCCTTGATTAGCCTAGGGTTGCAATATTCTTGCCTCAACAATTTAATTGTAGGCAATTTGCTTCGTTGTAAAAAGTTCCTATAGTGGGAACAAGCTCTACCATAACGTATTAACTGAGAAACATATACACTATACGCAGGAGAAGCAGGGATATTACTGCAAAGAAACGGAAAGTTGACAATAGAAAAAAATAAAGTCATCACGTTTGTCGTAAAGCTTCAGATGTAACCTTTCGTGGTTGTCGTAATTGAGGTATAAGTCCAAACATGAAGCAGAACACGGAGAATCCGTCGTGTCTTTTAGTTTAAGCTCACTTGGATAGATGACATTCACATATTCTCCAAATTTGGGATTATTTAGAAATAAAACGTCATCTATATACTAGTATATCTATGTGTAGTTGATTAATTAAGTGACAGTCTTTTCTCCAGATTTAAACAGAGTAACCGTCAAGCATCAGCTGTAACGAACAAAGATGGGCAGGGGGGGGGGGGCTACTAAAGAACAAGGAAGTCAGACTAAACAGGTGGATAAAACGATTTCACGAGGTGCTGAATAGAAAAAAGCACACCATCACAAGAGCAAGAAATAGAAAAGGAAGAGCTGAATAAATCTGTTGAAATACTAATTGTTTGATAAATCAAGACTGCACTGAAAGCCCTTAAGAACAGGAAGGCACCGGGAGCAGACCAGATTACAGCAGAAATGCTCAAAGCAGACATAGACCAGACCAGTAGAGAACTGTAAAAAAGCTAATTGATCTGTTTTGAAAAAAGAGAAAGTGCCAAGCCATAGACCAAGGGACTCATACGCAAAATACCCAAGAAAGAAACCTCCAAGATTGCAACAACTGGAGAGGAGTCACCCTGCTACTATTAGCCAGCAAAGTATTCAGCAGAATCTTGATCAACAGAATACAAAGTGGAGTGGACCATTCTCTCAGGAAAGACCAAGCAGGATTCCGGAGTTTACAAGGAACAGTGGACCAGATATTTATTCTAAGGAGTATTCTGGAGCACTTCAACGAGTTGAATGCCACTTTGTACATTTACTTCAAATACTTTTAAAAGGTCTTTGACTCCGTGCACAAAGAGAGGCTTTAGACAACCATTTAGAAATGCTGATCCAGATGGTAAGATCCCTGTACTAGGACTTCCAATGCGCTGTAATCGATGAGAGCGAGGCCATCGTTCCAGTGGTGACCAGAGTAAAACAGGGTTTCTGCATGTCAGAATTCCTGTTTCTACTAGCCATCGATTGGGTGATGGGACAGACAGTGGACAGTGAAAGATAAGGAATCCAATGAAACTTCACACAAATGCTGGAAGACCTAGACTTCTCAGATGTCATCTACAATGGGCCATCTTCAATACAAAAAAGTGGAAGAAAGTGCTGAACGAGTTGGACTTAAGTTGAATACTATTAAATGCAAGAAAATGAAATCCAACAACAAGAGCGAGGCAAGCCTGAAGGTAGGAGGGAGCGAAGTTTAACAAGTAGAAAGTTTCACATATGTTGGTGAAAATTAACCAAAGACGGTTGAGGCACCATTGACAAACAAAGAAAATATGTTAGCCTGTGCAGCTTTCAAGAGACTCTACAACGAGTAGTTATAAGAAGACATTAGAAAGAAGACAAAGATCTCACTTTTCAAAATCTTAGTGCTATCAGTCCTTCTCTGTGAGACGTCTCTAACAAGACAGTCCTTGAAATGTAAGTAGCCGAGAAGAAGAGGAGGAAGTGAGGAGGAAGAGGTGGAACTGGATCAGCCAGTACAGAGGCCAGCACAGAGAGATAACTGCACTGTTGTCCTTGCGTTGACCCCTGAGGGTAGAAAGAAAAGAGACCACCCTATAACAACTTAGCGGTGAATGGTTGAAGTGGAACGGATCCGTGCAGGCTGAAACTTCTGAAACTCGAAACGTCGTGCATCCTCAGACTGACCGGCATGGAGAAAAGACGTTCAAGCCTTGTGTGCCTACCGGCACTGAGAGAATAATGATAATGAATAAGATATATGCTTGAGTTTCAAGGTGAATTAATTTGTCAGTTGAATTGGTCTAATGTAACAACGTAACTCCGACATGAATCAAACTTATAATTCTTAGATCTGAAGTCCTACGTTGTTCAACTATGTCATATGGTAAACTTTGTTGAATCTGGAGATTAAAAAAATGTATATTTTGGTTATAGCAAACAAAATTTGCCGTTTTTTCATATCATATTATCTTGTAAATATTTCACAATGGAAGAAAGTAATTCTTTAATTTTAACGAATGTTTATGCCCGATAAGATGGTTTTAGTACTATGTAAAAATGATACTCGTTTTATGTATTGTTTCAGATGTGCACTTTTAAAAGCTTTGGGAATGGCAAAAGTATTATATACCTGGGGTAAGAACAACTTTATTATATAGTTTTGTAACCTAACTCGCCCGTAATTATAAGACTTCTCATTTGATATATGAAATAAGCCGATAAATCAAGCACAAACATGCCGGTTTATACTTTAAATACATCAAAATTCTGTTACGTCACCGAAACTGATAATGGAAGTTGGCAGTAATATTTGGTTTCTTTAGGGTTTTCTCAATAGTCTAATTTGGGAGATTTAATCGCTAGGCCTTTTGCTTTGAACTTTTAAAATTGCATGAAACGACTTCCTATTTCTTTTATATTGACCATATTTAAAGTTCTTCATGTTTTTTTTTTTTTTTTTTTTTTTTTTTTTTTTTTTTTTTTTTTTTTGATGTTTTTAATTGACCTTTAAAGGGAATTAAAATTAAAGGACCATAACTTTTGTTTATATAAATTTTAATGTAGATTCTATAGTTGTTCATAATTTTAGGTCATAACCTAGCTTTTTCCCTTTCCACTTTTCGAAGTTAATTTTTGCTACGTTTAGAAATATTACAATGCAGGTAATAATTTTGATGAATTAAAATACTATTTTCCACATAGCCAGTGTCAATTGTCAGGAAGCTGAAGGTATTGACGAACAAGATTTAAATCATAGTAACAGTTCATCTGTATGCGTTTTCGATTTTAGCAAATTTTGGAAATATTTCAATCTAGACTTAACTTTAATCTTTTTAACGGTCAAAAGTCAAGATAATCACTTAATTTGCAGTTTAAGCTTGAATTTAGAAGTATATTTATTTCTATTTTCAATACTGTTTTGAAATTGTATTGTGACTCAGATGTTAAATTGTTGGTTGTAATGTTGTTTAACGTTGTATCGCCAATTTAAAAATTATACGCGACGAGAGCAAAGTAATTTATCCCTAAGAACAAATTATGTATGCAAGAGGTGTTCGAGTGCGTATTATGGTCCGTCTTTTACAAGCATACTTGTGGCGACCTTTTATTAAGGTTCTAGCTCAACGAGTGGGTGTGTCTCAGACAAACATACTACTCCCCGAGTCATATTATCCTGGCATTGTTGGTCATGATGCTGAAATAAAACAGTTTAGTTGATGTCTTATATATTTCAGCCGATATCGTAAAATCAGATATTATCAAAGTGTCCTTTCCAAGCGGGCATACTGTTGACTTCATTCAGGCAGGAGATATGCATTTCCCTACTAACTGGAGTACCGGGGGTATTTCACCAGACCCAAGAGTTAACGTTCACAGAATCAAACGTATGAAAGCAAGAGAAGATGACATTCTAATTTGTGCTTTTCCAAAAGCAGGTATTATAGTATTTCATACACAGAAGTTTTATAATTTTTTAAATAATTTTCAAGCATCTGTTGTGTTTCAGGATTATAAAACTTTTTTTATAACTGTTAATTTTATAATCAGTGGTCCCGCTTTGTCTTTGATGTTAAAAACATTTGTTTTAAGAACAGCTGAACGACATTATTATTGTTATTTAATTTCAATTAAACCTTTAAAAACACCTGCCCCCCTTAACACAAGTTTCTCCAAAACTTGGTCTACAAATGTTTTTTCGATATTAGATATTGAATATGTTGATCAATTTTATGAATTCATCCATTAATTTTCTCTTTTTACAAGGTCAGAAGTTTTTTATTCAGTGTTTTTTGTTGTTTTTTTTTTTTTGGATTATTTTGTTAGTTTGTCGTGTAACGTTCTTTGTTGTTAGTACATGTTCTCTGCTTTAAAAATGTATATTTTTTTCTATTGTAATAGGTACACATTGGACATGGGAAATAACACACATGTTACTGAATGAAAAGGCTGAGTATGCTAAAAAGGGAAAGGAAACAGCTATGCTCGAGTTTCATATCCCAGACGAGTTTGATGATTGGCCTTCACCAAGAGTGTTAAATACTCATTATGAACTACATAACATACCAAGAGAAATGATTGATAAAAAATGTAAAATAATTTATATTCAAAGGAATCCTAAAGATGTCGCCGTGTCGTTGTACCATTTTGAGAAAAGTTTTGCTGGCGAAGACTATGTGCGGTCTTGGGATGACTTCGTTCATACGTTTTTACACGACGTGCGTAAGTTATTGGTGAATAAATGTGTTTTGTATGTAGCATTTGACACATACTAAAGAAATAAATCGCCATTAAACTTGTGGTATTTGGTGTGTATTTCTAAAAAAAAAAAAAAAAGAACCTCAATCAGATTTCAAAATACTCCCGTCACTTAATAGGAAATAAATTGGTTGAAAATTGAAACAGGATTGTGCCAATTCTATTAAGAAAGCAATGAATACGAATTTAAGTAAAAAACTAAGTTTTATTTGTTATATGGCATACCAATTATAATGTTATGATTTTTAAATCATCTCTCCATCCTGATACGATAATTTTAGCTTTAAAATATTGTGATTTTTCAGTTTTTTTTTTTAAATCACTAGCAATTTTAAAGCTGCATTAAGTTTCTTATATGCCTGATATATGCCTCTCGTGAAAAATTTAATACTTTGTTTCATGATAAAACCTTTACTTACGTTGAAATTCACAGGAAAACCTACTGATAGTTTAATCTACCAAAGAACTTGTTTTAGAACATTGATCATATGATTATTTATCAAAAACGAAGCAACGTTAACATACACAGCCAAACTGTTGGTGTTTTTAGTCATTTTTCCATCTGACCTTGCCGATTCGAATCCTTGGAAGTATGTTCCAGTAGGCCTTTGTTCAATTTTTTTTTCAGAATGTCGTTTTCGCGCGAGCATGTTTTCTTTCTCGCCATTGTTTATACATGCAGAACTTCCATGCATGCTCCAAGCTCCAACATTTTATCGAGTTGTCCCAAGCTTTGGTGATTTCCATTTATTATGGGCTAATATGAGTGAAGTTAAGAAAATGAATCACACCGATTGTAATAAAAAAATTTATATCGATAAAAAATTTTTTCAATAGTTGGTAAACTTAACGCATCTGACATCACGAAAGGGCGAAAAAAGCCACTCCACTTTGGTGGTTTTATGTTTTCTGTTTGAATTGTGTCACGACATAATTGAATTGTGTCTTCCGAAGGCAATAGCCCCTGCTTTGTTTATTTGTTAATTATTTACTTTGGTAATGATCGAAACTATAGACTAGTAAGATATTGACGGGACATGTTTCGAAGTAATTCATATCTTCTTGTTTATAATTCAATATTAATTCTTACATGTGGCCTTTAAGATGTGCACTTGTAATACGTATGAATATTCATAAAAACAAGCATGCAGAAAGTATTTAAAAAGTAACTTATACTGTTGTGTATCGCTTACTCAACTTTTAGGACATTTACAGCACCTTGCTATTGTTTACTTATTTGCAAATAAGGTCGCATAGTAGGATTAACTAATGGTTTATTTATGAGGAGATGTGTGTTTACCTTGAAGCATTTCCAGCCCATTTTTACTTGTCTGGGTGAATGAACTATAATAACTTCATTCGACAAAATGTTGATAGATCTTGGAACAAAAAAGCTTGTTTTCTGAAATTCACTAAAATGCGCGATGGATAATTTTTATTTGAAAACATTTGTATAAAATTCTAGTAATATCTAATATTACGTTCAACCTTCATAGAAAATTTATTGCATATTTATTTAATATAGATAAATTAGAATGGGGTATTGGATGATGCCAGCCTATCTACACTTTCTATCTTTTCTTTCTATTTCTTATCATGGTACGTATTTAACTTAAAAAATTGTTGAAGAAAATCTGTTTGGTATTTTAGCTGGATCTAAAATGACCACATACTAATGAACTTTTTTGTTTATTCAGATACCTACAATAACTACTTTACATGTGCGTTGTCATGGGAACACGCTCTGAAAAACAACCCGGATCTGAACGTTTTATCATTATATTATGAAGATCTAAAAGAGGTAACAATTCATAAAATACAAAAATAAATGTAATATTTACCTAATCTGTAACATGAGGGGTCTGGGTAGCTCAGTTGGTAGAGCACTCGCCTATAATTCGGGAGGTCCCGGGTCCGACCCTGCATTTTTTCTCTTTCCTGTTAAAGTTTGTTTGCCAGTGTGACCCTCGGAATTGGTTGACTCAAATGCGGGCCGTATAAAATCCATCCAAGGAAATTAAGGGCGAGATTTCACATAGGAACGCGGGAAACTAAAGAACAACAGTGGAGAAAACTAGCGGTCCGGGTAGCTCAGTGGGAGGTCTAGGGTTCGATCCCAGGTCCGACCCTGCATTTTTCCTTCCTAATTACAGTTGTTAACATTTATTTGTGGCACAAGTAAATGCAACAAAAACAAAGCAAAGTATTTGTAAATGATAGAAACTACCAACTAACCAAACCGAAAAAAAAAAAACACGACATTGGGGATTGTATTTAAAAACACTTGTTGTGAAACTCTCAAAGATAGACACCGTGTTGTTGCCATTTTGAGGCCACCGTATTTTTACTCAGACGACAATGTCTTTCTCTATTCATCACTTGAATTCCGATGAACGAGAAATCGCGATATTTCCTTAATGATGTCCTTTTGAGGCGGTTATATTACTATTTATTAGAAGGCTTTCTCAATTTATTTATATGTATACAGAATACATTAATTCCAATTAAAAATAGATAATATTTTAAATTTTTGATATTATTATTATGTTTTAAATTGATACGTTTTGAAAGACACCACTAAGATGCATGGGGCTAAAAAGAGGCAAAATAATGGTTATGTGAATACATTATACAGATGCACAAAAATAGGACACTGAGCGGGCTTCAGAATAGAAATTCTGTTAAACTATTTTGGTATAATTTTAGTCTTGTTTCAATAGTTTGTCTTTAAATGATTTTTCTTTGCAATAGAGAAAACGATCAGCGATAGTTAGTACACAGTTAGTTCCTGTAGGAATCCCAATTATTTGCATGTAGATTTTGTCAAACAAACATATCGGACATTACTTGACTGCTGTTTGTAAAACTTTCGATTTATAAATTAAAGTTAGGCATGGTGATAAATGATTGTAAGTGTTGTTCAAAATAGCTTTCACTTATGAATTTTCAATGTGAACTAAAAATAACAAATTCTCATTGGTTTGATTTGGATATGAAAATGAAATGTATAAGTCGTCAACTGAAATGGACTTTACCCAGAATGCTTTTAACTACTACAAAACACAAGATCGAACAAATATAAGACAGAAAACACAAAACATCACTGGTCATCCACAGACAAAGAGTCAAACTAGTCACGGAACCAATGATTATTAAACTATTAATAATAGACAGCCCTGAATAAAAAATAATAATTAATTTTTTTTTTGTTATAAATTTAATTTATTGATCAAACATTTGATTTTTATTATTATTTCATTTTAGGATCCTATCCGAGAGATTACAAAAATAGCACGGTTTTTAAATGTATCTTATACTGAAGAATTCATAGCTGAAATAGCTGAAAAATGCAGCTTCAAAGCGATGAAAGCTGGTGACAAGGAAGTTAGAAGACATGAATTACAAAATTGGGCAAATTATTTTCCTGACGAAAATTTCACCCCAGAAGAATCCATAGATAGAATGTCTAATACGTTTTTTAGAAAAGGTAATTGATCGAAATTAATAATAATTTTACCTTGCAATTTTTCGTGTAAAAATGGCTTTTAGTAAATCGGTGTGCCCAGAAAAACTTTCCACCAAAGGATCTGGTCTATTAAGTTTGAACTTGTCCGAGGAGAGATGCTGTAATTGGTATTTTAGGTATTAAAATAATTATAATTTCACCTTAGCTTATATTTAATATAATATGTCAAAATAAGAAAACTTATTGTATAAACGTAATACTGTCACTCATAATTATATATATACTAGTATATATATATGTATATATATTATATATATATATATATATATACAGTAAAACTTCGATCGCTCGAACGTCGTTGCCTCGAATACCCCGGATAACTCGAAGTCGTCTGTTGGTCCCGACCAATTTCCTATTATATCCTATGTAAATAAACCTCGATGGCTCGAACTTCGTTAACTCGAATACCCCCGCTCGCTCGAACAATAAATATTTTTCAAAAGTATAAAATTAGTGAAAATTCAACTTCTTTCGCTCGAATACAGTTTTTGTCAGACGGACATGTGGTCCTGGTCATTGTAAACAAAACACAAACTGAAGCCATATTACAGATTTCATCATAAGTAACGAAATGATTAACTAGACAGTTACCTAAAATTAATTAATTAATTAATAATTAGCCTATCGATAAGCTCAGTTCTTTAATCTCTTAATCCGATTACGACACGCGGATGTGTTTGATCGCTATTTTTAAAACACCTCAGTCGCTCGTGCCTTATGATTGCAAATCAGGATTCTGTAATTTACATGCCCTTGGAATATGTATAGTAATGTGTATTTTCGTTATTTCCCGTGTTTAAAACGACCGGTAATACCTGTGTTTTTGTATTGTTTTTTCTTTAAAGTATTACATGTGCAACAAAGAATAAAGTAAGTTTATTTTGTATCATCACCTGTTGAAATTAAAATAAAGTGCTAACCCGGTAGCCATAACATCATACGGCAGATTGCAGGTCAACATGTAATTTGAAATGAATTTTGTATTTGTATGGCACATTTTATTCTTTTTTAATTTTTAAAAAAATATTTCGTGATAAATAATGGAATTTTAATTCGGACTTTTCATTATTTGACCTTTTAGTTAATTTACATGTATAACAAATTTAAAGATTCTTTAACGGTCGGTAAACAAAAAGAACGTGAACCTCCAATCATATTTCGATGTTCGATCGCTCGAACCCCCGATGGCTCGAATATTTAGTCAAAGTCCCTTGGACTTCGAGCCATCGAAGTTCTACTGTATATATATGTATATATATATTATATATATATATATAGAGAGAGAGAGAGAGAGAGAGAGAGATAGAGAGAGAGAGAGAGAGAGAGAGAGAGAGAGAGAGGGAGAGTGTGTGTGTGTGTGTGTGTTTTAATCTTAGCTAACCATTTAGTTATGTTAAAGATGCTTATGCCATATACAAAATCATTATGCAGACCAACTCTTTATATATATTTCATAATATTTTGAAATATCTTTCCAGGAGATGTTGGCGATTGGAAAAATTGGTTTACTGTTGTACAAGATGAAATGTTTGATGCAGTTTATGAGGAAAAAATGAAAGATTCAAAACTGAAGTTTAGATTTAATCTTTAAGATATATAGTAACAAACATAAGTGATATCAATGTCCTATTTTCAAACAGCTGATTCATTTTTTAAACGTTAACTGAAACGTAGAATGACATTTTGTGTATTTCAAAACATTTTTCACAAAACTTTCACTTAGCAAGGATAAAACAACCCCTGATATATAAAAAAAAACAAATATTGATAAAAAATGATTTTGAACGCGATATCTGTAAGATTGATTCCAGCTCAACAAACCATTAGGTTTCACACCCCTAATCAGGGAATATTTAAATGTCAGTTTTGAAGACATTACACCGTTTGAATTGAATATCTGTTATATTTAAATTGAATAAAATTAATTTTTTGAAAATATTGATCAGAGAAAAAATATGAATATATATATAAGTTGGGTTTATTCTCCACTCAGTTGACTGTTTGATTTAGAAACTGGAACCAGATTTTGATTTTTTTTAAATAGAAAAATAGTATAGTTTAACCTTTTGAGTTTTTTTAATTATTCCTAAAAGTACTGAATGACGTGGTTCTACTTGAATCCAAAGTTTCATCGTTTCGGTTCATTTGGTACTTATTGTACTGTCATGTGCTATTGTTTTGAATTGTATTATTTTATAAAAATTCAAAAGTAGCACGTGACGGTTCTAAATTAAAAAGGTGCTAATCTAATTAATGATGTTCCTAATGAACAATGTTACATTTAGTTCAACGATAAAAGCCCGAATAAATACAGAAATTACAGTATTTACCCAGCGAGATGCAGAATTTGGGATCTAATATTAGAACATTGCTACGTCATCAAAACCCGGGTCATTTAAACACCATTTCAAAACGGTGAAATACGATAAATTAAACACAGAACTTCGTTGAATTTGTCATTTTTGACTTAGTAGGGGATACATAACACCATTTCAAATACATCTAGATATTAATGAAGGACAATTAATGCAATTTGTCATCACGGTTTCACCTTCGATTCATGGGTTTTTCCGTACATCCGTGCGCATGCTCTAAGCTCATAATTACCATCGTAAAACACTGACCAACCGGTCAGGGGATTCCGTCTATTTACAGCTAAAAGAAATGAAATTTTAGAAAATGAATCTCACGGATCGTGGTTAGAGGATATCTATTTTTAAAAAAAATATTTGTTAAAAATCAAAAAAATTCCGAAAATTAAAACACTTAATGCAGCTTTAAGATTTGCATAATATGTAGACCACTTGGTTGCAGTTCTACATTGCATTAAAAGCATTCTGCAACATGTCGTGGCTAAGTTGGTTTATTCCATACTTTTACTATATACAATTTGCAGTGCTTTTTGAATTGACAATAATTATTCTATTTTAAAAAAAAGAAAATAAATATAATTAATAAATAAATGAATATATGCTCTATTGACAGTGTTGCCAAACTAACAGGAACCTGTTATATCACCTTTATCTACACAAATATACAAAATAATGTCATGATTAGTGTTTCATAGAAATAAAAACTCATTACCCTTGTCAGACATCATCAAAAAATTACATTTATAAATATTCTGCAATGAGTTAATTGAAGAAGAATGGTGTCATATCATGCCAGTCTACATTCTTTACTTAATTAGTGAGGTACTAAGTTCTTGAATGATAGAGGAAAACCAAATCAAATCAAATTCAAATTTCTTTATTTCTCACAATTGTAAAATAACAATACAGAGAACATGTTAACATAATAATTATAAATAAACATGTTGCATGCGCGAGTTACATACATATACAATATACATAATATAAATGCTAACCTGGAGGATTGACTCTCTCAAAAATGACACTTATAAATTTGCATATGTTATTTAACAATGACAATTTTTTTGTAGAAAATAATGAATTGTGTTTTATCACATTTGGATTTTTTCTGTATAACAGAGGTATATATTTCTTTTTAATAATTTTACAAAATTTCAAATGTACTTTTTCTAACACATCACAATTTTCAAATCCCCATATCTCACATCCATATAATAAAACCAGAGTACTTAAAGAAATTCCCATATGTTTAAAGTAGAATGTTCATTGTTACTGATACCACTTGTCACCAAATTTTACAATCAAACTGACAGATATGATTATTTGCGCATGTACTTGTGTACATGAAAAGAAATCCAAAACTGAAAAAAATTATCATATTAATATTATATGGATTGTGCATTATTTCTCTTTTGTAACACCTTCAGTTGTCTCAAATTGGATTTGGCAAAAAGATAATTTAAATGTGAAACGGGGAATGGAAATACAGGGGCCAAATAACATCTCAAACCTGTAAGCTTCCCTTTACCAGTGTGTTGCTCTACTGACTAACTAACAAGACACCTGTCTTGTCAGTTTGCCATAAATGCCTTTGTGCTCGTGCTTTTGTACAAGTTATTTAATAGGAATTTTAAAGGTTCTTTTAAGCCGTTTTAAGAGATGTGTAACCATGCACATTTTGGCTTCATTTGAACAATTTTAATTTTATTCTATTTTCTCAAATTTGTTACTTTTATATTTTGTATTATAATATTCCTTACTATTTTACCTGATTTTTATTTTCTCTATTTTACGTAATCTTAAGCCGGAATTACTTATTTTCTAAAGGCTAAAGTTAATCCTTATTACGTTAATTTTCGCGTCTTTTCAGTTATTTGATTCACAGATTTTAGCGGTGTGTTTATAGTTGTCATTTACGTTCTTTTCATCAAGATTTATTGTTTAAACATGAAAAAGAAAATATATTTATGTTCTTAATTAAAACAAGTTCTACCCGTCATAATACCTGATTTGTTATCCAACCAGAGGGCTCAAACTAATCCAGGGTAGAATTATTTTCTTTATATTTCATTTCTAAATTCTAAACCAGGACTTCTCGGATCTCCGGAGTACAGTAAGGTTGTATCGGAATCACCGATCAATCAAATAACAAAAAGCGGAAACACGTACGAATTCGAAGCGGAATCTCGCAAAAGTTTTATTGTTCATTTTATTATTATTATTTTTTACAAAATTATGTATTGTTAACCAAATTTATCTGAGGAACTACATAAGGATTGTGTTATATCATTTTCCAGGAATACAACTATAAGTTTATATTTGTGTCATAGGTTTTTTTATATTTAACTTTGAAAAGTAACAACCCGTCCGGTTTACCCTTGAGTTACAAATTCCCCCATGGACGGCGTTGCTTACAGATGCAAACAAATGTCCCATGTTAATAATATTCACTTGGGAATTTTTGTTTTTCTTTTCTTTCTTTCATTTTTTTCACCTAGCTTGGGTGATTTTTTGGGGCCTGTCATATAAATATGTTTTCTCATTACAAGATTGTCAAAAAATACCCAAAATATGTCGTTTTGATGCAAAACACGATACACTCGAATATACTTATTTAAAGTATTAAAGTAAAAAATCTTTATTGTTGTATTTAAAGCTGCATTAAGTTTTCCAAGGAAAAATTTAAACAGTGCTAATCTAATTAATGATGCTCCTAATAAACAATGTTACATTTGGTTCAACGATAAAATTCGAATAAATACAGAAATTACAGTATTTACCAAGCGAGATGCAGCATTTGGGATCTAAAATTAGAACATGGTTACCTCATCAAAACCCGGGTCATTTAACACAACTTTCAAAACGGTGAAATACGATAAATTAAACGCAGAACTTCGTTGAATATGTCATTTTTAACTTAGTAAGGGATACAAACACCATTTCAAATACATCTAGATATTAATGAAGGACAATTAATGAAATTTGTCATGTTTCACCTTCGATTCTAGGGTTTTCCGTACATCCGTACGCATGCTCCAAGCTCATAATTACCATCGTAAAACACTGACCAACCGGTCAGAGGATTCCGTTTATTTACAGCTAAAAGAAATGAAATTTTAGAAAATGAAAGTCACGGATCGTGGTTAGAAGATATCTATTTTAAAAAATATATATTTTTAGAAAATCAAAAAAAATTCAGAAAATTGAAAAACTTAATGCAGCTTTAAAGTACCAGATGTTTATGCAACACACACACACGCGCACACACACACACACACACACACACACACACACACACACACACGATGAAATTACTATTCCGCCTACTATACTGGAACTAACCGTCTCAGGCGATGTAAGTGGGAAAAAAAACCCTTCGTTATTAAACACCATTTCTCCACCCCACCGCACCTCACATTAGTGTACATGTTTTACAATTGTAGTATTACTATTAATAGCCATGACAAATAATTCCTGTTATTTATCAAAGGGGTCATTTTGAATAGGAATAACTCAACCAGGACTGAATTACGTCAGAACAATAACGAAAACAGATCGATAGAACGCACGCGCGCACGGTAATGGGAGTGTATATTGTGTGTAAGTGAAGTATATCAACAAGTCTATTATTCAGCAGAAATATAATTTCAAAGTGAAAGATTTGTAATGGCCAGCGAAAAAGAAAGACTTGGTAAGAACTTAACGTATATCACATTCATTAATATAATTTGTCTGTTGCACAATTCTTTATACATTTATGGACGATTTTGTATACATGTCAATATACGATCATCTACCGTATACTAGTCCGAGAGCTCTGACGTCGATTTTATTTTACTTTCGACATTTGTAAAATCGACGATGTAATTAAGTCGAAAAGTAAAAAAAAAATCGACGTCAGATCTCTTGGACTAACCGTATACTTGCTGTCGGCCATATTCTCTAAATTCAGCATCTTCATTGATCAATATTGATTAATTTGATAGAGAAGCAATATGAAATATGTACGTGTACATTAAATATATAGTTCGTTTAGGTTAAATCAAAGATTTTCTTCGTATATATTCCGTATTCTAAAAAGAAAATAGTAAATATGATGACATTTGGAAATCGGCCATTTTTACAAATTAAGATGGTAAACAAACAACGAAATCCGTCATATGTAGGTCAAATAAGAGTATATGGTCCGTTAATACCAGGTAGGAAATAGATTATAAATACCTCTAAAAAAGGGGTTTAGGGGGGGGGGACCGTGTCTGTATGTCCACCAGTCAGGCTTAAAGTTTAAAACCGTGTCCGTTACATAACTATTACATCTATGGATGGATTTGACTCCAGAAATGTATATCGATTGTTAAACGATATAATCGCGTGTCCTGTTAAATATATGTAGGTCAAAGGTTGATCACTGGGTCAAATAGAAATATTTGCGTGTGTGAAGAAGTTCTAGTTTTTTTCGGCTGAGGTTGTAATAGCAACGTTCACTCAATCGACTTTTGACGAACACTGGATAAAATGCATTGGCGGACCTAAGAGATGATTTTCGGGGTAGCAACGCCCTCCCTTTGAAAAATTCAAAAGGAAGAGAAAGAGATAAAAATGTGTCCAAAAGGTCTGAGAAATATTAAAAATTAATTTCTCGCCATGGACTTGCCCCCCCCCCCCCGGACCCCCAATAAGGGGATACAATTCTCAGCCCCCCCTGGGCCTCAATAAGGGGATACATTTCTGAACCCTCCTTTTCATAAATTCTGGACCCGCCCCTGAAATGACCACCGACTTTTATTACACTGTCTTGTATATATCGTAATTGTTGTAATGTAATCTTTTTAACTCCACATGGTTCTAGAGTTTCTACACTTAATGACCTTGTGTAATCTAAGTTCGAGTAAGACTGATCAAGTTTTATTGTCACCTGTTAACTTTTTTTACTAGGGAAAATATAAATATTTAGATATACCCTTGTAGGTCGTACCTTCTCACATACATGCAATTTTTAGAAAATCCTATTGGTTGAACTAACCAGGCGTTCAAAATCTTGTTTTTATGCATATGTCTAAAAAAAGTGTATGTACAAATTTGTTTAACAGTATATAGAATACAAGTATATACTTTTCAAAACAGTATTGCCTCAGTAGTCACTTTTTTCAAATAAATGGCGAGACAGTTAGAATATACATAAAGTATATGATAATAATAATAATAATAATAATAATAATTACAGTGATCATTATTATTCGTATTACATATTAATGATATAAATGTTTCAGCTGTCAACATAAATGATAATAGAAGTTATGTTGCGCAAAATAAAAAAATATATGCGTACAAATAAAACATGACAAAATAAACTATAAAGACATGTTGCAGAACTGCCATGTGCTAATTTTGAATTGCATTATTTTACGAAAATTAAAAAATAACACATGACAGAACAGGTATGAAATATCAAATGTCTACAAAAAAAAAACAAAGCAGTATGCAAAAAACAAAAAACAAAAAAAAAAAAAAAAAATTGTTTTTTTTTTTTTTTTTTTTTGTAGGTCAATTGCAATTCAGCAGTAAACATTTCTTTCTAAATACCACTGTAAATAGGACACTTAAGTAATGATATTCACTTTCGACTTGTTTAAAATAACAGCAAATGCGAAAGCGTTGATTTTTTTTCTGACCCTAAGATATCTACTATTTTTTTATATTCAGATCATTAGTACCGCGATTCTGAAGTATGCAAGTAGCTTTCTAAGTTGGTTATCATCTATATTATCGATTTAATTTTTCAAACAATCTAGATTTTAATAAACGATATAGTTCTAGTTTTAGACTTAAATAGAAACCTATGCTAAAAAAATAGCCCCGCAATAGCTGCAATGATCCTGATGCGGCTTTCAAGAAAAACTCACTCACGATGCTTACTTACAAAAATGTTCCGAATCGAAAAACCTGTATGTATAGATCGGTTCTCATCCATCCTCACACCTCTGTTTTCTTTAATAAATTTTGACGCAAAGAAGTTAGTGAGTTACGTGAGTGCGTGTATGCGCGTGCGCGTGTGTGTGTGTGTGTGTGTGTGTGGGTAACATGAATATATCTTTCACGGTTCTTTATATGTGTTTTTCTTTAAGAGACGCAAGAAGGGTATATACACATATATATGAATATACAACCATATACGCATTCCCTGTTATTTATTTGCAACACGAATATTGAAAGTCTTGTTTTCAGTGTTGTTAAATAATTTTTAGCACACCTGAGCTGAAAGCTCAGATGAGCTATTGCTATCCATCTCCGTCCGTTGTGCGTCGTGCGTCGTGCGTCGTGCGTAAACTTTTTACATTTTAATCTTCTCCTCCAAAACCACCAGGCCAAATTTAATGAAACTTGGTAACCATCATGCCTGGGTGAAGCCCTTTCAGATTTGCACAAATGAAGGAGTTATGTCCCCTTGGGGCCCCACAAGGGGGAAATAGTAAAAAACTTTAAAAATCTTCTCCTCTGAATATACAAGAGATATGCCTTAGTTATTTCATTTAAAACATCCTTAGGTCGTCTTTTTTCAGATTTGCACAAATGATAGCCATGGGGCCTAAAATGGGGAAATTGTAAGGCACTGAGTGGGGAAATTGCTAGAAATTATATATTTGTCACTATATCTTCAAAACTATCAACTTTTTGTATAGGCATGTATATTAGAATATTGTAGGTATTGACATGACAATCATTTTGATATATAGGTCAAGGTCATATGTTGAAAGGTCAAGGTCACAACTGCAAAAGAAGACTTAAATTGCCAATTATCTTGAAAACTAATAATTTTTTGTATAGGCATGTATATTAGAATATTGTAGGTATTGCATCAACGATCATTTTGATATATGGTTCAAGGTCAAGGTCATAGCTGCAGAAGAAGACTTAAATTGCTAATTATCTTGAAAACTATTAACTTTTTGTATAGTCATGTATACTAGAATATTGTAGGTATTGAAATGAGAAACATTTTGATATATGGTTCAAGGTCATATGTTCAAAGGTCAAGGTCACAGCTGCAGAAGATGACTTAAATTGCTAATTATCTTGAAAACTATTAAGTTTTTGTATAGGCATGTATATTGGACTATTGTAGGTATTGACATGAGAAACATTTTGATATATGGTTCAAGGTCATATATGAAAGGCCAAGGTCACAGCTGCAACAGAAAACTTAAATTGCTAATTAGCTTGAAAACTATTAATTTTTTGTATAGGCATGTAATTTGAATATTGTAGGTATTGCAACAACGATCATTTTGATATATGGTTCAAGGTCATATGTTGAAAGGTCAAGGTCACAGCTGCAACAAAAGACTTAAATTGCTAATTATCTTGAAAACTATTAAATTTTTGTATAGGCATGTATATTCGACTGTCATATGTTATATGTTGAAAGTTCAAGGTCCAGCTGCAAAAGAAGACTGAACTTGCTAATTATCTTGAAAACTATTAACTTTTTGTATAGGCATGTATACTAGAATATTGTAGGTATAGAAATGAGAAACATTTTGATATATGGTTCAAGGTCATATGTTGAAAGGTCAAGGTCACAGCTGCAACAGAAGACTTAAATTGCTTATTATCTTGAAAACTATTGAGTTTTTGTATAGGCATGTATATTAGAATATTGTAGGTATTGACATGATGACCTTTTTGATATATGGGTCAAGGTAATATGTTGAAAGGTCAAGGTCACAGCTGCAGAAGATGACTTAAGTTGCTAATTATCTTGAAAACTATTACTTTTTTGTATAGGCATGTATATTAGAATATTGTAGGTATTGACATGACGGTCATTTTGATATAGGGTTCAAGGTTATATGTTGAAAGGTCAAGGTCATATCAACATAGGAATACTAATATTATTTATTATCTTGAAAGTTATTAATTTCATGCATAGTTATGTATATTAGAATATTGTAGGTATTGACATGACAATCATATATGGTTTGAAGTCATATATGTTCAAAGGTCAAGGACATAGCTGCATAATTATACTGAAATTGATTAATGATTGCACTACAGTTACTTCATGCATATTTTATAAGGTACTTATAAATGAAAAGTTAGTGGATATATTTCTGATTAAGTTTTGTGGGAGTTCTTAACTTGAGAAAACTTGTAAAGTTTCTGTACTTAATATATTGTCTATTGCACTTTGCAAACAATATTAGACATATCTTCAGGTGAGCGTTAAGGCCCATGGGCCTCTTGTTAATAACCACACTTGACCCAAACACTTAAATTGCTATTCAAAATTTATCTATATAAATGATATTTTTTCCTGGCATGAAATTTTCTGTAAATGAAAACACAAAAATAAATCACCAGCATAGTTTTTCCGTTGGAATCATTTCAATAGCGTTCTTATGTTGTTGGAATAGCTTAGAATTACATGTACTCGAATATCGAAACTGATTTCCCCGATACTTATACATTAAAGGAAGTTATGTGAAGGGATAATAAAAATAAAATCACATTTTGGATGTATGAAGCACTCATCTCTTGACTGTGTTGTTGACCCGAAATTTAAAATACGTGCTTGGTTATACGGAAATATATATATATATATATATATATATATATATATATATATATATATATATATATATATATATATATATATATATATATATATGAGAGAGAGAGAGAGAGAGAAAGAGAGAGAGAGAGAGCATTAATTGGTGTTATTATGAATGTTTTTATTCTGTTTCTGTATAGTTTATTTTAAGTGTTGATATTTTTCGCTTATCGCGTGACAGTTTGAAGGAATAAAACCTGTTTTTCTGGGGCCTCGATGGCTAAGCAGTCAAAATATTCTACGTCCTAGCTTTCAAACGCATTCCAATTGCAACAGGGCGATGTTTTGTCTCCAGGAATTCCAGCTTTCTACACAATTACGAACTAGAATCTGGAACAGCTGGAATATTTGTGGCGTTGGTCATAATATATTAATATAGTAACAAGCGCCTGTGATTAAAATAGAATGCTCCTGATCAGCAAAATGTTGGGAACACACACACACACACACACACACACACACACACACACACACATTTAAAAACCAGTTATTTTTACAGCACCTAAGACTCCATTTCTTAGCTCTGCTCTTTCCCCTGCCTTCCCTTGATAAATAGGTCTTTATAACGTTTTTGAACCACTACTCGGTGACTCGGTATCTGTCGATGAATTGGGAATTTTTTGCAATAAACGTATTTCACAGATGATAATTTTTAACATTGTGTATTGTACTTTCAGCTACTGAGCATAGTTATCCCGAACCATCCAGTCCGCCGCCAGCCTACAATGGTACGTATAAAGTCTAACGAGTGGTATCCATGTTGGTACCAGGGTAAAAATATCGTGATAAACTATTACTTTTATTCAAAACATTTATACTATTCAAATCACTAAGGCCCAGTCATTCTATAAATCGTTTTCATTAACAAAAATCGATAAAACCCTAGTTTTTTTTTATTTTTAGCTTTTGCTTATCTTTAGCTTTTTTTGAAGACTTGTCAGTAAAGATTTTTTTATGTTTGGTGTTGTGTAGCATTTTTTTTTACATGAAACCGAGGTTAGATTTTAGATTTTCAGTCCAATGACCTTATTTGCAAATTTGCTTTAACTTGGCACGTTTAACTTAAAGTTATATATATATATATATATATATATATATATATATATATATATATAGTGTGTGTGTGTGTGTGTGTGTGTGGGTATGACAATAGGTTTCAATGCTATCTGGTAGTGTCTTTCAAAATGGTGTCAAGGTCATCTCCAAGTTTTTTAATTATTGTCCTTTCAAGATATTTTTATCAAATTTAAACTTTTGATGTTTTGAAGAACTGTTTCTCAACACGTTTTCAGGTTAAAGGTCATGGTCATGACCTTATAAGTTCTTGACAATGCTTTCTTCCTGTTTCTAAGCAGTCAGTTCAAAATGAGCTGAGTTTATTTAATGGTCCTAATAACGTTTATAAATAGTGTCGTTCGATTCAAACATTTTTAACATACAGAAATCGTTCTACAATGGATGACTTCGATATGTTTAATGGTGAGAATTCTACAAAATTAATTAAACCGCACCAATGGACACAATTTTATATGTATGCTCGGTGTTTTCCAAATCATGATTATTATACTAACAGACTCTATATGTGTCATATACTTTGTGGCTTATTTTTTAATTACAATTTATGATATTCCAATTTTATTTCAGATGTTGTACCATCATATCTACACACACAACCTATGTGTGCTCGGTGTTTTCCTTGACCTTTTTATCAACCAATCAATATCCCTCAAATATCTTTTGGTTTTTGTTTCCAACATTCAGCTGCATTATTATATTATGTTTTAAATATCTTAATTTCATTTTCAGATGTTGGGCCATCATATCCACCAGCTGGAATGCCAGCAGGACAGGGTCCACCTGGTCAGTATCCACCCATGAACTATCCACCCCCACAACAGTATCCACAACAGATGTACACTCAGGAACCAACTGGTCCTTATGGATATAAACCAGTGCCACAGCATCCTCCAGAACATATACAACCTGGATCAGCATATTATTCTCCTGGACCGCCTGGGTCACAATACCCCCCAGGACCGCCAGGATCACAATATCCACCAGGTCCACAACAAATACATGGACATCAAAATGTTCTGGTAAGCTGCAATATTTTTGTAGGTAGTTAGACAAATATGAAGCGTGAAAGGGGGTAATAATGTTTTAGGCCTTGTTCAAGATTTGATTCTTTTACTTGTACATGTATTTAAGCTCCATTAAGTTTACCCATTTTCGAAAAAAAAAATTCTAAAATTATTTTTATCAATTTAAATTGGTTGTTATTTCGATCTGTACGATTTATTTTCTTAAGTTCACTCTCCTTCGCCCACAATAAATGGAAGTCCTAAATGCTTGGGGCAACACGATAACATGTTATTTATCAGCTTGGGGCATGTACGAAATCTGTACAGGTACGTTAACAATCGCGTCGGCAGAAAGAAAACGTGTTCGTGCGAGAACAGTAATAGATTCTGCAACGAAAAGAACAAGTTACAACTGTGACAAAGTGGCTTCAAGGATTCGAATTGGCCAGGCTCAGGTGGAAAATGGCTGTAAATTAAACAAAAGTTTGGCTAGGATACGCACGACAAAGTGGCCGCATTGCTCTTGAACACATGCTTTTGGCTTTGTTTGTTGACGTTACCTAGTTTTCAATAAAGAATCGCGTGATTAATGTTCTAATATAAGATTTTGGTAGATCAAACAAGCATTAGGTTTCTCCGTGAATTTTCACGTAAGTCAAGGTTTTATCATTGAACCGAATATTACTATTTTCATGAGGGGCACAGTTAAGAAAGAAATGCGCTGTTTATATTATGCAGAGGAAAAATTAATGCAGCTTCGAGATTGTCAATTTTTGAATGCTAGGGAAAATCGTATTGCATTTTAAAAAAGGGAAAATCGTATTGCATTTTAAAAAAGCCACCGACAAACAGACTGACAAACGTTCTCACAAGATGGTATTTAATTCGAATGGTGGTGGTGAGAGACACTGATTTGTAAGCAAGTGCTTTAGACCACTGAAAATCTTTGTAATTGCATTCTGTAATTGCATTTTGTAACTCTTTGCTGAAATTTTCTTTCGAACTTAAAATGCAAGCATGATTTTAAATTCTTTGCTAGGGCACACTTTTTTTTTTAAATTCTGTTGTGACGGTTTTGGTCGAAATGTTTTATCGATATTCAATATGTAAAATAGAAAATGATGAAGGCGATTTTGTAAAGTTCTATAAAATTCTTCTTCTTCTTCTTCTTCTTCTTATAATTAATATTATTATTTAAGCTTGTAGGTCAACCATGTGCGCTAGGTGGAGTTGTTCAGCGGCCTCCAAATTATTTAGCACTTGCAATATTTTCATGTTTGTGTTGTTTCTGGCCAACTGGTATCTGCGCTATTGTTTCTGCTTGCAACGTAAGTATATAAAATGGTGTAAAACAATGTTTCAGTTTTCAGCTTTTCTTGCTTCATTTGAAAATATTCAAAAATAGGTGAATAAATTCAAATATATATATATATATATATATATATATATATATATATATATATATATATATATATATATATATATATATATATAATAAAATTATATCCCTAAGTCTAGATTTTAATACCAGTGGTTGAATTAGTATTTATACATCAATTAAATTTTCTAGAAATTGTGTTTATAAAGTTATAAATTTCATTGCTTCGCAAGAAAAACAAAATCAATCGCGCCAGTAAATAGTTATATTAACTAGTGTTAATATTTTTAAAAAGCCGTTTAAAAGCCAAACATTACTACTGTGACCACACTACTGGATTTGTAAGTCAATTGTTTTTTATTTATCGGTCCTAAAGTTTAAGTTTTTTTTCGTTGAGCTTTGTCTTTCATTTAGTTAATTTATTTACTTTTGTCATTTTCTTGTGTGTATGGCTTTTGTCATGTACATTTTTTCAGTTAAAAATTCTGTTTTATTGTTCCATTAGTGATTAAGAGGAAGCGTAAGCAAAGTTTTAGTTGTGTATTGTGATTAAAAAAACGTCCAAACTGCAACGTCGAGAGTAAGAATTAGTGGGAGGCTATTTATATTTTAAAATCTCGTCTTGTTTTAATGTGTGTTTTTTGTCATGAGGTCTTCGTTGGTTTTCTTATTGGATAGAATGCTTTATGCAATAGTAAATTTATAATATTATATTTTTAGCTTTTTTTAATTACGCATACTTTTCAAACTGATTTTATTTATATTATTTAGGCAAATAGCGCAGCAGATGCAGGGGACATGTCAAGTGCGTCAATGAATGCAAACAAAGCCAGAATGTATAGTATTATCAGTATTGTGATTGGAATCATTGTGATCGTAGTTTTAACGGCTTTAAGGCTCATGGGGTCTTATTATTAACCACAATTAGTGTACATCCGGTATTTTTTCACAGTTTTTTTTTCGAATCAGATTTACCTACTTTAAAATCCCTACTTATGTTAATGAATTTGATTGTTCAAAAAATTAGATTTTTTTTTTAATTTTCGATATATTTTTCTAAATTCATTTGGCCTAATTATCTAATGAAAGCTAATACAAATGAATTATGAAAATCAGTTTCAAAAAGAGAATACAAAGAAATAAATACATTCTCGCTAATGAAACCGGATCTGCCCTAGTAAGGCATATAAAGTTCTACTAAGTCCGCATTGAAGTTAGATATTAAGGTTATATCCAAGGGGAGTTGACCAGTTCATTGACCTTGAAACTCATTTTAATACGTAAGTAGATTTAGTATCTACCTATGAAAGACAAATTACATGTATAAGACCAACTTGACATTTTTATAAATAGTGTATATATACACATCATCTAAAATCGTCTGTCATCCAATCAGATTGTAGGTAGAAGATGCCCCTTTATCATCTGTAAGAAAGAATCGGCAATTGGTAAAAAATCATTACCATTCTCTGTGACAAATAAATTTCATGGTTGGATCTCCTCCAACCAAATTACGCTTAAAATCCAGGGAGATGAATGTTATGAAGAAAAAAACTCAATGGACCAAAAAGCGTTCAGTCGATTGGTGAAAAAAATTACCTTCTAGAGAGAAGGTTAAGGGGTAATTTGAGAAAATGTTTGCCTAGAAGGTGCAACAACTTACTACAAACTATGCATTGTGAGAACTTTTATTTGTGTTGTATTTTTACTGTTTATTGCTATGATATTTATATACTTAGTCATTCATCATTTACACGTTTTAATTGTGATATTAAACATTACTTTATGAAGACAATTAGTTTATATTATTTGAGAAAGAGAAACAAATATCGTATCTCAAATATTCAAAATTTTGTCACTCTAGTGCCTTTTGGAATTGATTGTACCGCTATTTTGATAATTACCCCCACTGAAAAAGATGAATATTGATATCGTTTTTCCTACAAGGATCTGACGAAATGTAGTGATAACATGAGGCGTGGTTTGTTGCGTTTGTAAAAATCTGTAAATGTAGTTCTTGATGAATGTTATCTAAATCATGTTGCTATTTTTAATTGTGATTCTGTGTAATTGTCGAGCCTGGATCGCCATAAGGCGAGACTTAAATGTTAGAGACTTAGTTGTTACTTTTCCGGTGTCGGCGGTGGTGGCGGCGTGTCAAATGTGAAAGTTTATGTTAAAGTAATGTATTTTCTACTCGATCAAAAACTAACCAGGCGAGACATTTAAATCCGTGGAATTCTTGTTTTAAGACTTGTTTTAAGAGTAGGTTTAACCATAGTTTGTAAAATTACCGCTGTTTGTGAAAAACTAGAATTCTACATGCACTTGAAATGACACATTGTTATTAATTATTTATATATAGTTTTTTAAGTTTGTATTACTGTTAATACATGTACAAAAGATGCAGTTCATATATCATCCTGGAACAGGTTTAAAACCAGGACATATAAAATTGAGTATTTTTTATTGAAAAGGACCATACCATTTTTCAAACCTTATTACCTTTTTTATATTTATATTTTTATATTTATTTTCTTCTTTATTTTTATTTTTTATTTATTTATTTTTTTTTTGTTATTGCTTGCCCCATGTATTGTTGGCATATTTTATGTTTTACCATTCAAGATGAGAAAAAAAAAATGCTTTACTTGTGAAATATTCTTGGTTTGCCATGTATCATGAACAAATTCGATCTTTAGACAGTGTTTTAGGGAGGCAATTATTATTTTTCGGGTATTTGACCTATTCTGGATTGAAAAGTTTAACTGTATTTATATAATCCATAATCATGGGTTTTTTAGGTAAATGAATAGTAGTTTGAGATTAACTACGTGTATAATGTTAAATGTTAAATATTGGACTTGTGAAATATTCTAAATATGTTACATTCAAATATTATGTTCTGATAACATGCTTTTTTTCCCTTTTTTTAAAATTAAAACTAAAAAACAAAAACAAAAAAAAAAAAAAAAAAAAAAATAAAATAACATAACATAACATAAAAAAAGAAAATCATCCATTTGTATCCTCAATAATTTTTTAATATTAAATAAATTCGAAAAAAGTCATTATGTAAAAATATTTTTTAAAATGATTAAAGACTAAGGTCTGTTCCCTCATGCAAAACATTCCTTAGCTGGATTTGGATTCATATAATTTTGGAACTTTAGATTCCTGAATTTTCAACTGTTTGGCTTTTGTTTTTATCTATCAAACTTTTCGGCCCCTAGTGTCAGTGATGAGAAACGACTTTTCGAAATGTGCATATGGCACATCAAAATTTATCAGGTATTTGTGTTATATATTTATATAATCAAAAAGGAGTCCTTCTCTTTTTTTCAAAACAAGATAGCAACTTGATTCTTTTAGAGATAAAAGTCGGGGTATATCGATATGTGGTCTACTTAAATTATCTTTTGTTTGATTCTCATTTTTATATTTGTTTTTTGCGCAAATGTTTTTGTTGTTCTACTATTTAAAGATACAAATAATTGTTTTCCAACTAATTGTTTCCAAATGTCATATCAATTGTTATTGACTTTTGACATGTCTTCCGCTGACTCTTAGCTAATCCATTATAGTATTATACTATATAGAATGCACTGGAAATTTTTATTTCAAAGGAATTCACACGCTATTTAAAAAACTCCGAACTGAAAAGCTGTAAAAGTGTTTTCTTTGTATCTTTCCAATGGAAAATCTATACATAGAAAACGTTTTGCTTAAATGTGTCTTCCGCTGACTGTCAGTTTAGACATACCTGTTTAAAATAAAGCTTAGAAACGAATAAAATCTTCAGGTATTTTTTTTGCTATAAATTTAAGCTTTAAACCTTGATTTTAATAAAGGTTAAAAACCAGAACAAATTTTCAGGTAAGTCTTCAAATGATCGTAATTAATAACCACTTTTACATATTTTTGGTGCAATCAGAACATCGCTTGGCCTTTTTCGTCGTACCTCACAAAAACCTCCATTGTAGTTGGAGGGAAATGAAGGCATTTGTTTTTATTTTTATTTTTTGCTTCAATTAGAAAACTTTGTTAAGTTTTATCTTTGTGTATTGCAAATCATGCCAGAAATGGATGTCGCCATCTTGAATAACCAAAAATAAAAAAAAATAAGAAAAGTTATTTAAGTTAAATGCTATCAGTTCGACACAAATTTTATTTTAAACAGTTTTGTTGCATATAGCAACATATTAAATGTTCTTAATTTCACTACTAGATGTAGGGTTTTTTTGTCGCGTCAACTTGTCATTTGTCAGAAACTGACCCTATGCTTTCTCTAGGTATTCATGCGTTTACATATGAGGTTTTTTGTGAGATACGACGGAAATATCCGAGCGTTGTTCCGACTGATTTTGATTGTAAAATGGCTTTAATGTTATTGAATTGTACAAAGTTGTCAATTGTTATTTTGTTCAATAAATCTTATATAAGTTTAAATTGTTAGTATTTGTTTTAATAACCATACGAATTTAACAAAAATCATATATAAAAACAGACATATCAGTTCACGTTCAATTCACAATTCTAAATTATGAAAACTGGCAATGAAGTCAAACTTCTTCGAGGGAGGTGAGACCGGGTGCTTCGAAAATGTATGCACCTCCTGATAGTTGGGTACCTCTGTCACGTGTGAAAGCAAAATTAAGAATGAAAGCAACATGCGATTATGGGATTTCAAATATATCCAGAAAAGTTTTGAATACATCGACATCATACTTATCATTAATAATATAAAACTTTTTGAGGACCTTGATAAGCCTAGAATTTATATAGTATAAATATTCAAGAGTATTAATATTTGAAAGAAAGTTTGATAGATATTTTTTATCGTTGGCCTTGAAGATAAAGTTGTTGGTATTTATACTTTTTACAATTACTGCATAATTGAACTAAATCGTTCAATTAATAATTGTCACGATAATCGTACAATTTGACAGAATCATTTGTTACATTAATTAAAGGATAACTCTTTGTGATCATTATCGCATCAATTTAACTCATGATTTGAACAATTGACCCTTTATGTTTGATTCTCATAAATATTTGTGATCAATTAACGCATAAATTCCATAAAATCAGTGGAAAAATATTTGTGTGTTTATTACCAAATTAATAGGACAAAAACAAAGATTACCATTCGTTTTCAGTATCTGTTATTGGTTTTATTAATTCGACAAAAATCGAAGGACGAATTTTTATAATTACTGCATTAATTGAACAAAATTATGAGATTCATATCTTTAGATCATCACCGCATAAGTTGAACAAAATTTATCTTAAAATCAGTGATTACTACCTTTAGAGGATTACAAAAATATGTATACGTAGTGCAAGTAACATGAATTATCAAACAGGGAAATTGTTTTTAAACGATTATACATCAATTAAGCTTGTCATTTTTATAGTACTAGTAAAGTTGTAGAAACAACTATACTTTTAAATAATGCTATACGTAAAAATACCAGTATATAACAAAATACCTGTTTAATTTTGATTTGCCATATGTGCGCATGTCCTTCCTCATCAGTGGCACTATGGGTCGAAAACAAAAGCCAAGTTGAAAACTAATAAATCTGAAGTTCCAAAATTATATGAATCCGAAACCAGCTTAGAAATCCTTTACTCCACCAGTAGCGGTCACCGCTCAGGGGGGTAAATATATAACACAAATGCCTGTTAAATCTTAATGTGCCATAAATGCACATTTCGGAAAATCATTCCTCCTCATTAACACTGAAAAGCGAAAATTTTGATAGAGAAAAACATAAGCCAAATAGTTTAAAATTAGTTTAATCCAGCTGATTATTGCTTTGAAACTTGTTTGAAATAAATTCAAAAAATTAAGACGGCTGAAAATTTGGCCAAACCGTACATTTTCCGACAGCACAAAGAACTACCTACCGAGTTATGGGTACCCTTGAAGAGTTTTACCCCACCAGCAGCGGTACTTGTTTTTACTCTGGTCATCTTGATTTTATTCCAAACACAACTGGTCATTTTAAGTTTGCCATCACGAATTTTAAGAGTTATTTCGTTGCCCCCAGCGTTTTTTCTAAATAACGTAAACGTCAGTGCCTATTTTAATGTTTAAAGGGCAATATTTTCAAATAGTGTATCTTAATAGGCTTCCTTTTTTGGCGGTGCTTGCCACTCTCTGGTCAATTTATTATGTGTGTGTGTGTGTGTGTGTGTGTGTGTGTGTGTGTGTGTGTGTGTGTGATTTCTGTTGTCTTTATCTGGATTTGCTTGTAGCAGCTTCTGTTTTGAAAACTTTTTTGTGTTATTTTGTAATTTTTTGTTGCTTCGTGATATATTTTCTTATGTGCAGATTTGTTCTGTTTTGATGGCGGTTTTCCAAAATATAGTTGGAACTTAGTAAGTTATAAACACAACAATCTCTGGCATCGTCGTTTAAGCACATTCTTAACTTCAGCCTTGACACTACTTTATTTATTAACCGTCGAAGTTTTAAAGAAATGTCCTGTGCTGATTTTGAAAGCATTATTTTAAAAGTTTAAAATCAGCACATGACAGAGTAAAAATCTAATTCTATTGGAGAACGTATGTACATGTACCACAATAAAAGTTAAATATTGCAAACATTTTATCCCTCCATGTACTAATGCTAAATATTTTTTTTTCGTTTGATATTCAATTTTGACAAAAAGCTATTTACATGCATCTATTAAATTCATTCTTACCTTGAACGAAGGTCAAGGCAATGCGACTTTGCAAATTTATTGTAAAACGTCCATGCATTTTAGTTCTTAACAAAATAAAACAAGAGGCCCATGGGTCTTATCGCTCACCTGAGGATATGGCCAACCTGAGGATATATCCAAAATCATTTGCAAAAAATACATAAAATATTCTTATATACATGCCTACAAAAAAAGTTAATAGTTTTCAAGATAATTAATAATTTGAGTCTTTTTATGCATCTATGACCTTGACCTTTAGACGTAAGACCTTGATCTTATATCAGAATAATCACCATATCAATTCCTACAATATTCGAATATACATGCCATACAAAAAGTTAGTTTCCAAGATAATAAACAATTTCAGTCTTTTTGTGCACCCATGACCTTGACCTTTGAATGTATGACCTTGAGCCATATATCAAAATGTCTGTCATGTCAAAACCTACAATATTCTAAAATACATGCCTATACAAAAAGTTTATAGTTTTCAAGCTAACGCACAATTTTAGTTTTTTTTTTTTTTTAGCAAAAAATAACATTTCAGGGGCATCAACTCCTACATGCATTATCATACAGTTACAAAACTTTGTACCTTTTTACATTTTGTCCTGCTGAACATTTTAACAATGTTTTAATATTATATATCTCTTATAATTTGGAAGAAAATAGCCCATATCTGCACAATTTACAAACTAGGTCATGATCTTGAACTTTGACCTTGACCCCATTTTGAAGGTTATTTCAAGAAAAAGTCAAAACTGAAAACCCCATGTCAATATCTATTCATATAGTCAAGTTATAATAATTTGAAGCCATTTTACGAAATTTGTAAAATTAAACGCAAAAACGCGTAACCTATTTTTCAGCCGAATTTCTCGATTTGTACAAACTACATACTTAAGACTCTAGAGTAGCTGAAAATCAAATCAGTTTTTGTCTACCACTTTTGGTTTCAGAGAAGAAGATTTTTTAAGTTTTTTTTAAATGTAGGTCACAGTGACCTACTTTCTAAAGCTATGGCAACCAAAAGTAAAAATTTGAAAAGTGCCCTCCCAATAACCCTTCCTGTGAAGTTTGATTAGTATTGGCCTGGTAGTTCCTGAGGAGTTGTCGAAAATGTGAGTTACAGACGCACACACGCACACGCACTCACGTACACACGGACATACGGACACACGCTGCGCCATGCCATAAGCTCACATGGCCTATAGGCCAGGTGAGCTAAAAAGGTTTTTTCTGTATAAGGTATTGTAACTTTGACCTAGCTTAACCAATTAAAAACACATAGTTGTGCTTCATGCACTATTGCCCATTATAAAGTGACCATTGTTCATAACTTCTGTATCAAGATTTACTCATTAAGTTCAAGGTCAATATTAGCCAACTCTACATTTTTAGAAAAGGATAAACCCAAATACATTTTCAATGTCACTAGAAAACTGGTTCAAAAAGTCAAAAATATGTGAATTAATTAAATGAAGAACAACAAGGGACAGACAAAAGAGTCTGTGAATTAGGTTGTTAACATGAAATAATAAACAAAAAACTTAAGTTACCATTCATAATTTATCTTTATTCACATCAATGTCATTTATAATTTATTATTTATTTGACAACTTAACTTATAGGTAATGAATACACAAATCAAAAAAGAAATGTAAGATAAATAATGTATATTTATATAATATACGTTTATTTTTTTATATTATGCTATGTCTGTATTCGTTCATTTCTCTCAACCTTTCATCCAGAACACTACCCGGGTACCAGTGTTTTAAAAGCTCCAGTTCGAACATGCAGAAGATCAAGAACATCATAAATGTCCTGAGCGAGTCACAAGAGATCATGGGACTAAGTTTTTTGTTTTAAAAAAACAATTGTAATACTTCACCTTAGCTATTTCAAGATAATAATGAGTTGATTAATTTTTATTCACTACAACAAAGTATATTTGCTTTAAGTGGAGAGTAATGATTGTTTACCTTCCAGTCAAAGATTCATTCTATTGTATAAAGAAAATATGTATTACATAAATTGAAGTGTTCAATTTTCACTTTATCAAAGTTTACATGTCATATAATGACAAAATCTGAGAAAAATACATCGAACATGTTTATGATACACACTAGCATGATAATTAAAAACAAATTACACAGGAATCTGTCTAAACAGAATGCCCTTGAGACAGGCAATTTTAATCTATAAAAAGATATGCAATTTTTACAATTAAAATCACCAAATGATATCCAACACCACATCTTAATAAAGTACATGTAGTCTAGCTAATGTAGATTTTTTAATTAATTTATTGTTTAGTTTTAACACGTTGTGATGTAGATGTGGCATTTCCGAGTAATTATAAAAACTGATTAATAAATAAAATGTTTCTTGAAAGTCATAAAAAAGATAAACCTACTCTAACAATCTGATAACAGTATAACACAATCTTAAACTATGAATTCATTAAAGATTTGTTTTCATTTATTTGTGTGCAAGAACTGAGGAAAATACTGGAGTCTATAATATGTAGCATAATTAAAGATACTTAAAAAAGATAGTTAAGATTTTGAGATGAAAATTGTCAAAGAGAGCGTTTTTCAAATATATAGCATGTCTGATTTTTTTCCAAATAAGGGGCTATAATTCTTGAAGTGTCTGTGAAATTTGGCTCAATTTCAAACCCTGACAAGATCTTATATATATGAACAATTTCACTTGTCAGAACACATCAACTATGCTCATAATAGAATGTAGTAATGCTCGAAATACAATGTAGTATAAAATGTGTAAACAAGGAAAGCTTCCTACCCATGGCATTCCCATTTAGAGAAGGCCTTCAGTAATTTTGTTCTTGGTCATAATTTTGTATCTAAAACACAATTTTTCCTTTTATTTGTAGTTAAGCTAGATAATAAAATACAAATATAATGCAAACCAATGAAAATCATATGACTTAATCTTTTGGTTTACACTCTGATAGACTCATAAAATGAACCATGCACCTTACAACAAAGAATCCTATTACAGAGCTATCATACTCTAGTCATCCATTAAATATCAATAAAAATTTATATTTGGCATAGGTTTTTGTTATAATCATGTCAAATTTCATTCATAGAATTGGAGTATTGAATTTTTTTGGCATTATTTAGTTCTATTAATTAATTGATCTCAAAGCATGCAATAAAATTGTTTATTCTGATAAATAATTTTCTTGGACATTTTTAAATTTTGGGGCTAAAATACATGTATTAAAATTTATAGAAAAAGTCACTTTTTTAGCAGAAAAAATCATCCAGCTTTATCAAATGGAGTTTTTAACAATTTAACAGAAGTCTAATGAAACGACCAATTCAATTTTTAACATGAAAAAATAATATATAAGGGTGACAGTGTCCATCAAGAATAGCTTTAACATTTCTCTACTTTTGGAAGTCTAACAATAGTGCAAATCTATTCTTTTATGTATACATCAAGAAACTAATTTTAACATGTTTTCTTTCTTGAAAAGTTTAGTCTGCATGGAAAACAAATACATTATCAACTGTTAATTTTTTAATTGCAAACGAACTATTTCATTTTATTTTAAAAATTCAATTGATGTCTTTTGTAATGTTAGTTTTGATTGCTATTTTTGGTAACTTTTTGCCATTTTGTCTGACTTGATAGGATAAAGGACACTTTTAATCATCACATATTTTATCTGAGGTGCACAATAGTTTTTAATATTGACAAAGAGAGAAAATATTGCACTTTTATACAAAAACACCATTTCATAAAAAATCTTAACAATATGAACAAACAGAAAGATTTTAACCAAAGCAAAGTAAATGTTATGTTACCATGACAACAATAACAGCACCAATAATTACAAACTGATTTCACAATTATAAGACTATACAGTCTAGTTTTAAGTTACAAAATCAGTATATGACCTTGAGAGGTCAGTTCAGGATCCACTAACATTTGTAAATACTGACTGCTGTTTTTTTTTTCATCCATATCAAATCTGTGAACTTAAGTATATATGTACTACAAAATTTCACCTGTGACTACTGTAGAATGTTTTATCTAGAATTACACAGGAGAAAGTTAGTTATGTCCCATTCAACAATATTTCAATTATATTTTTGAGTCAATTCTAGAAAGATGAAAGAATCCCAAGTGCCATGAAAAAATGTTAGATATTAACCAAGTGAATCAACAACTTTTGCACACTAGGATCTGCCCATAATTTCTTCAAACAGAGTTATAACATAAATACAATTACATTAAACAAAGCTGTGTAAACAATGTAAATGGGCATTGGGTCATTGAAATGAGGCTTTTAATTCACCATAGTATTAAATCTTTGTAGAAATATGTATTGATAAAAGCCAAAAGGCTTAAATAAGAACAAATTTGAAAATTATCGTTGAATTTTTAATATTGTCCCTTTTTACAGCATGACTTTATTATTATATTGTGAGAAAATTCTCTGAAAAATGAGTTAAGCCAGAATTGCCAAGAATATATAACAGATATCGCATACAATACAACCATGCAATAAACTGCTTGCAAGTTGGAAAACATTTCTTTCAGTTGACAAATAAAACAAGACATGTTTCACCACTTATTTAAGTATTTGCAAATGTCTGTAGATCACGAACTGTTCACAAGTAAAACACATCACACACACACACACACACACACTATAAACAGATCTTAATACCTTAATACCTATTATCCTTTTTAAATGCAAAAGCATTCTACATCTCATTTAAGCAAATACATGTAATATTACTTTGAAATATACATAATTTACAATTTTTTTTTTAAATTCATAATATAAAACCTATGACAAAGTTATACATCTACACTAACATGATATTATAATACTTATATATATATATACATATAATTAGCATCATTATAGGGTAAAAACCTGCACCATTTTATAAACATTTACATATGACTTTGTTCTACAAGCTAAACAAGGGCTCCGATGCACTTCATCAACAAAATAAACAAGTATATGCAAATTTTATGTATATGATAAATCTACAATTCAAACCAGTGCTTTAAGTGTCCCCATTCATGATGAACAATTGTGATGGACCCCATCCACTATTACCAAACCAAGGATATTAATAGACCCAGTCCATAATAAGCCTAACAATAACTTTTATGTATTCTGTCCACCATATCCCAAACAAGAGCTGTAACGGACCCAATCCATAGTAAGTCTATCGCTAGCTTTAATAGACCCCACCCTCCATAACCCAAAAAGACCTTTAATGGACCCAATCCACAATAAGCCTAACAATAACTTTGATGTACTCCGTCAACCATAACCCAAACAAGAGCTGTAATGGACCCAATCTTCAGTAAGTCTATCGCTAGCTTTAATGGACCCCACCTTCCATAACCCAAACAAGACCTTTAGTGGACCCAATCCACAATATACCTATAAATAGCTTTAATTGTCTCCACCCTCTATAACCCAAACAAGATCTTTAGTGGACCCATCCAAAATATAGCTATAAATAACTTTAATGGACCCCACCCTCCATAACCCAAACAAGACCTTTAGTGGACCCAATCCAAAACAAGCCCATAAATAGCATAAATGGACCCAACCCTCCAGAACCCAAAAAGGGGCTTTAATTAATTACATAATGGACCCTATTTATGATGAACCTAAAACAAAAATAGGTCAGTTACCCAAACAAGGGCTTTTTAATCAATTTATGGACCCCATCAACAAAATAAATATAAATATGTATATTGTATGATATTTTATAACTTTTTCTATCAAACTTAATAACATGAACATACAAAAACACTTCAACTATCAAAAACTAAAATTGAAACAAAAACATGTTTATTATAAATTACCCCCAGTAATTACAATTAAACCCAGATGTTAAAATTAAAGTTTTTTAAATATAAAGTATGAAAAAATAATTCAAATGCCAATTTGGAGCCACAACTTATACATTCAGAAAGATCAGAATGGACAAAAATAATTATACATTTACTGTGTGCACAATCAAACAGCAAATTCTATTGTATTTTGTTCATATTTTATCAAAGTGTTTATCAGACATTTTTTTGTTCAAACTTTTATAGAAATGCCAAATATAACTGCCAGTGTTCAAGCCATTAGAGTATACATTTGTAAAATTCATTTTTGTAAATTTTACATGGTTTTTAAGGTTAAAAAAGATAAATATTTTGATATGTACAAATAAAATAAACAACCTCGATAAATTAACATGAACAACTAAATAGACTTAGCGCTAAATGACTTGCAGATCATTAATAATAATAAGCTTTTAACATCAATATTGAACAAAACTACACTATCCAGTAATAATGAAAATCCAATTTTTTTAATTGATGAAAGAGTAACATTATTTCTGGGAATTTTCTGAAACCAATGGAGGCTATAGTTCTATAAAAATGTAAAATTACTAGATACCATGTAGAAAGATTAACTTTGTTGTTTCTCTTAAGTTTGAGTCACTATGTTTGTGACATTTAATTATACAAAAATTTCACAGAAAATCCTATAAACTTGAATTTAGTTTGATATGAGTCTAGTCGTAACCGAAAATCAAATCGTTATGTACATCTGCAATTTAAAAAGAATATTTCTGCGCACAATAAAAAGTTTTTGCTACAAGGATTTTACAAAAACATGGATTTGTTACATGTTGAAAAATGAAGCAAATTGTGGATTTTTTGTGCATACAACAGAATGCATCGTCAAAACATCACTTTTGGTGTAAACATCACCATTTTCGATGTAAAATCCCTGTAGCAGCAACAATTTTCTTTCTACAGAAATATTTTATGGTAATCGTGGATGGGCATAGTGATTTTCAGTTCTGGCTAGAACCAAGTAAGTGAAAAATATCAAATTTAGTTCAAGTTTATTGGATATTCTATCAATGATTTATGTAATTCACCATCACAAACAAAGTGACTCAAACAGTAATAATGATATATAAATGTATTGCTATTGAACTTTGTAATACTACTGATTAATAAATAAGTATATAAACTTTATCCAAGATGTAGATACGTGAATTTCCAGAATAAACAATTTTATGTTTCAGGACTGTTGAAAAATATTTTATCTCACAGAATGCAGAAAAACTTCATGTTTGATGTTATGGTCCCTTTAAATGAATGGCATAACATCTTTGACATAATGCAGCCAAAAAACTGAGTAAAAAGCTGATAACTGTAAAATTTGTTTAAAACTAAGGTTTGTTCCCTCATGCCAAAACATTCCTTAGCTGGATTTGGATTTATATAATTTTGGAACTTTAGATTCATTAATTTCCAACTGTTTGGCATATGTTTTTTATTATCAAACTTTTCGGTCTTAGTGTCACTGATGAGGAATGACTTTCCGAAATGTGCACATCTGGCACATCAAAATTCAACTGGTATTTGTGTTATATATTTCCATCCTTTCATCAACAGTACCTATACAGAAGTCAATTTTCATCACAGCAGCATTTTCAGGCAAGTAGCTAGATGAAAAATGAAGTGGATTCAACTTAGAATCAAATTTCAGGAATTATTTTTATTATTCTATAAAATTTTTATATTTGCAAGAGAACGGATATCATTACCATGTATTCTCTGTGAAGGAATGCTTCGAGCAGTCATGAACAGATATAATTATTATTTTACAAAGATACAAAAATTATGTGGACTCTGTGGCATACTAAAGCATAGGAAGCTACGCGTCATAGTAAGAATCATTCAACCTTGGTATTTTCTTTCACATCAAGATAACTTAGTGCTGCAAATTAATATTAAAGGATGATATGAAAATATAAGGCTAAAGCATTAAAATTAAGTTATGTAATTATTTCCCTTGATCTTATCATCCTGTTTAAAAAAAAAAAAACCGTTAGATTTACATGTAATAGATGACAAATTAGAATTTAGTTCATTGTGAATGACATGTATATGAATGGACTTACAGACATACATATTAAATACATGGATCTACATGGACTTACATAATTGAATAATGGATGTTGTTCTTCACTTGTAACAGCAATGCTACTGTATACAATGCGAGATCTTAAATGAGTCGAAGTTAAACATTGCTCTAACTAATTAACTAAGCCACAATTATTTTCAACAGAAATACAAGATTAGTTTTAAACGGGACAGAAATTGCAAATCTTTGCTTTAGAGGATGTTGCTTAGTTTGCTGGTTTCCATGGTGTTTTATAATGCCTGTTAAGATTATTTCACTGATATTGAGGAGGTCAGTTCTGAAATTGTTTTAAGAGAAAGCTGATAATTTTCTGACAGTGAAATGACAACCTTTCTCACCATGGGAACCACCTAGTTTAGATTGAGATTTATATATGGTATGGGGTGCTATGAAACATGAGGCAGTGCATTTAAACACAATACCACAGACAAAAAAATGTTGATATGCTTTTTGAAACATCAGGCTTTGAACAGGGACACATTCCATCATCTGTCTATTAGCTCGAAAATTAATTTTTACCAAGTTTGAAATAAATGTTTTGTATTTAATAAAATGTCAATAATATGGACTTCTCTAAAAGAGATGATTACTCAAAAGTCCATTGTTGTACAGTATAGTTGTAGATGAAACATATATCAATAAATATCCATGTATGAATTACAAAAAAAATCTTTCCCATATGAAATTGGAATTCATGCAAGCTACCCCACATTCATATCACTTCCTATGTAAATATACATGTATGTATTGTCATTATATGCAAAAACTGAACACACTCCTCTTGTATTAGTCAACTTATTTCAGACATACACTCCTTGAAGAATAAAAGTACCAGCACTTTTCCTTTGGCAGACACAAAATAATGCTATAAGCATTGCTGTGTCTATTAGAGTCATTCTCTGGTTGCTCTATAATGTTGTGGACTTTATTCAATCAGAATCACTCTGTGCCTGCTCTGGAGGACTAGTCACACTGTCCTGTAGCTCCAATATGTGCGAGACTGGAACGGGTCTGCCATCCTCTCCGATACGACTAGGCTGAATAAAACCCTCTCTATAAATAAAGATATGATAAGAATCAAAGTAATGACAGATCTGGAAAGCGGTTAGCCTGTTACCTTGGGAAATTAAGATAAAATTTTGATTATTTGACTTTTCAACATACAATGTAAGTCCCAGTAGGAATTCGTTTTCTCAAAAATGTGCAGACTTTTAACTTTGTGAAAATAAAATGATTATGAAAGTCTAGTTAAAGTTTATATTTCCTCAAATTAACTCCAACTGAAATTAATTACTCATCGAAAAAATGTGGACATGAGCCAAAGTGTTTTGGTTTTACTTTGACTGATTTATGGTAAAGTGCAAAAAAGAGTGAAAAAGAAGCAGATATACAAAAATTGATTCTAACATGCAACATGAGGTACATGGAGCTTAAACCATTCACCAATCACCAAATTTAAAAAACAAGAGGCCCAAAAGGGCCTGTGGAGCTCAACTGACAAAAATGGTTCTTGTGCCTTCATTTATATAAACTCGGTACAGGGACTTGAGCTGACGTTTAATGCTAAATATAAAAGCTATAGGCCTTACAGTTTCAGAGAAGAATATTTTTAAATTTGACTTCCCATATAAGTATATGTAGATATATGTGCCCCTTGGTGGGAAAAAAATGGCCCAGGGGCCTTTATTTGTACAAACCTGGTAAAGGGACTTGAGCTGATTATGAAAGCTTTAAGCCTTACAGTTTCAGAGAAGAAGATTTTTAAAGCTGATTTCCCATATATGCATATGTAGATATATTGGCCTTTAGGGTGGGACCAAAAATGGCCCAGAGGCCACCATTTGTACAAACCTAGTAAAGGGACTTGAGCTGATGTTAAATGCCAAATATAAAAGCATTATGCCTTACAGTTTCAGAGAAGAAAATTTTTTAATTTGATTTCCAATATATACATATGCAGATATATGGACCCCTGGATGGGGCCAAAAATGGACCGGGGGCCACCATTTGTACAAACTTGGTAAAGGGGCTCAAGCTGATATTAACTGCCAAATATGAAAGCTTAAGGCTTCATGGTTTTAGAGAAGAAGATTTTCAAAGTTGATTTGCCATTATAAGCCATATATGCATATGCAGATATATGGACCCCTGGGGTGGGGCAAAAAATAGACCGGGGGCCACCATTTGTACAAACTTGGTAAAGGGGCTCAAGCTGATATTAACTGCCAAATATGAAAGCTGAAGGCTTCATGGTTTCAGAGAAGAAGATTTTCAAAGTTGATTTTCCATTATAAGCCATATATGCATATGCAGATATATGGACCCCTGGGGTGGGGCAAAAAATAGACCGGGGGCCACCATTTGTACAAACTTGGTAAAGGGCCTCAAGCTGATATTAACTCCCAAATATGAAAGCTTAAGGCTTCATGGTTTTAGAGAAGAAGATTTTCAAAGTTGATTTTCCATTATAAGCTATATATGCATATGCAGATATATGGACCCCTGGGGTGGGGCCAAAAATAGACCGGGGGCCACCATTTGTACAAATTTGGTAAAGGGGCTCAAGCTGATATTAACTGCCAAATATGAAAGCTGAAGGCTTCATGGTTTCAGAGAAGAAGATTTTCAAAGTTGATTTTCCATTATAAGCCATATTTGCATATGCAGATATATGGACCCCTGAGGTGGGGCCAAAAATAGACCGGGGGGCCACCATTTGTACAAACTTGGTAAAGGGGCTCAAGCTGATATTAACTGCCAAATATGAAAGCTTAAGGCTTCATGGTTTCAGAGAAGAAGATTTTCAAAGTTGATATCTCATTATAAGCCTTATATTCACTTTTTACGAAGTATGACAGAAAAACGCTAAAAACGCGTAACCTAGTTTTTGACAGAATTTCACGAAATGTAAAACCTACATGTTTAAGGGTTTCTAGAAGCTAAATATCACATCAGATTTTGAATATAACCTATGGTTTCAGAGAAGAAGCTTATTTTGGGTTTTTTACATTCTAGGTCACTGTGACCTACTTTTGGTTGCCATGGAAACCAATTGTACAAATTTTCATCTACTCCTTCTAGGGATCATTCCTGCAAAGTTTTGCTAAAATTGGCCCAGTAGTTTCTGAGTGCGCATCATGCCATAAGCTCATCTGGCTTTAGCCAGTTGAGCTAAAAATGCCCAAAAAAAGCTGGTTTAATAACATTTGAAGGTTGAGGGCATTCATTTCATCATACAAGTACATGTACTGACTACTGATGTTATAAATGAAGCTGTAATGCAATTTGAATACGTCTATGTAGTGTGGGCTGGGTTACTCAGATTCTTGGGTCAGACCTGGTTGGGGTTCAAACCAATGATCTCCCACTGACGGACAGAGAATACTGATTTATTTGTTATTGTTTTCAATTCAACAACTTAAACTTCCACATCACTAAAAACAATATCAATGACTCATTCACTTCAAAGTTTTTAAAGTTTCACCATAAACTCTCTCCTTAGAAGACAACTTAACTTACCTCTGTAATTTGTCAATATCTCCGACTAACTTCATTGCTTCAAATTCTTTCTGTTCTTCTGTCATTCCAGCAAAAGGATCTGACTTAGCTTCTTCCCAGCGCCCAGTAACTGGATTTATACTAAAGATAGAGAAAAAGAACTTTTTAAATATTTTTATCAGGTCATTCATAATTGATGGATCATACAAATCAAATCAAATAGTTTAATAAATGACCAAGGTTAAGTTTCACAATCATTCATTCTACTGAGTGTACACTCAACTCTAATATTTCCGTTGTTTTCTCAATAATATTTTTTAGATCTTAAGTTTTATGAAAAAATGTTTTGTTTTTTTTCAACAAACCTACACTAATTACTTATTACTTATACCCTAATAACATTAACTGTGTTACATGTATGTCTTAAAAACTGACATTGAAATTTTCCCTTATTAGAATTGAGTGCATACTCAATTGAGTGAATGATTGTGAAACTGGGGCCACAGCTTTAATTAGTTTGGATATATAGAAATGTAACTTCTCTCTCAGTCAGGTTTGGGAAACCAAATTAAACTGAACCAATAAAACCTGCCAAAGCTGGAAAGAACCAAAAACCAGACAAAAACAAATTTGAACAAGTAAATTGAACAAATAATATCCTCCAACACTTATTTTTTTTGTAAGGTCTTATTACATTTGATGTAGAGTGTTGTATGTGAAATAAAATTAATGCCTCAACCAAACTGAAATGAACCCAAACATTGGTCAAAGTTTTTTTTTATCCTATATGTAAATTGTATCAAACTAACTTTGGTCTAAGTTTTTCATATTCCTCAGTCTCAGAATCTTCTGAATCACTTGAATAATCTGTTGGTTCTCCTCCATCTCCCATGGCAAGTAAACCTTTAGCTGCTAGCAGTCCTGCACAATTACCATATCCTGTATACTTCACCATTCTGTTAACTACCAAAAACAAACACAAGTTTTTTATAGATATTCAAATTTATAAACAACAATATCTTGTCATGAGATTCCTCAATATACTGTATAAGTATTTATAATAACGTGTTTTATATTTGGCGCTCCTGTGGGTCTCAAACATTTAGCATGTTTTAATACTGACACTGTCAATGTTTCCCCTTAGATAGGTGAGCTAATATTAATGTTGAAGTGTATTCATATTTACAGAAATTGATTTAATGCCAAAAGGGCCAATGTTAATACACAGTCAAAATAAATACTTATACAGTACTATGTGATACTCAATAACATAGATAGAAAACAGAATTTATTATCACCAACCAATTAACCCAAGATCAAGTGGCTTTTCAGTCAAAAAGACTTTTAAATGTTTGGTTTTTTTCTTTATTTTTATGGAAATTGTACATACTGCATACTCTGGAAATAATGCTTTACAGGAAAACATCAAATCATGTGATTTCATATCAAGTGAAAATCATACATGCAGGTCTGCATGAATGTTCAGAGTTTCTATGTATTTGCAAGCTTTATTATATGTCTTATCTCTACATTGATGCATGGGCCTTGGTGGCAAAGTGGTTTAAGCGCCAGCTTATGAAAAACAGCTCCTCTCACCACTAAGATTGAATACCACTCCAACAGACTGTGAGAAGCTTGGTAAATTTGCTTGCCAAAGTTTGGTGGTTTTTTTTCTTTTAACACTGTTTTCTCCACCATCCAAGAACTGACCAACTCAATTTAAATGAAAGTATCTTGATTTGGGCATTTAACACCATTGCTTCACTTTTACTTTGCCTTCATGGATTGGTAGTGATGAAACAATTATCGCCGATAATCGAAAGTTGATCGCTAAATCAGTCACGATTTCGATTATCGATTGACATTTTCAATCATCGATTGTCGCTAGTAAAAGATCGTTCCGTTTTTTGTGTATGGTACGCATAACCGCCGGAAGAATCTAAGAGAGAACAAGAAGACAACAATGACTGACCATCATCACCATGAGGTATGATAAATAGTAACATTATGCTAAAATACTGAAACTACTGTAACGGTTTATAAACTTATAAGTTCCAATTATCACGATGATTGATCGGTTGAGTCCGTTCGATTAGTTCCCGATAATTGATTATGAAAATGTTCCGATAGTTCATCATTATGGATAGGTATACTAAGAAAATTAAAATTTGATGAATGTTGATGCCAATGCTGGTAAAGTTAGATCTATGCCTTGCTAAGTTAAACCAATACAACTTTATCATTATGAGACACACATTTAGATGAAGAAAGTAGAGTTATGGTGTTTTACACCAAGTCAATTGTTTTCATTCATTTTAAGACAGCTAGCTCTGGTATGATGTAGGAAACTAGACAAGAGGCCCAATAGGGCCTGTATCGCTCACCTGGCACACCCTTATTTTGTTCTTTGCTTTCTCTTTTTAAATATATCCAATCAGTAAAATGTAAACAAACTCACTAGCAATATCCTTATTTTCTATTATTTCAAGCACTATTTATCATAAATTTCCTTTCAATTGGCCATGTACTTTGAGAAGATTTAGGCTGAAATAGACCTTTTTTGCATGTTACATAATTATTGCAAAAATTAAAAATTTTACAGAAAACCCATAACATAAGTTTTATCCCCCAACATCTAGTTTCTATGTTTCAAATTTCAACAAAATCGGTACATAAATAAACCCATAAAGGCCATTTTTAGTTTTATGCTATTTATAGTAGCGGCAGCCATCTTGGATTTCTGACAGACATGTTGGATAAAATTTTGAATCTATAGCACCCAAGGACCTTCCACACTCAATATCATTTCAATTGACCATGTACTTTCAGAGAAAAAGATTTTCAAAGATTTCGGCTAAAAATAGACCTTATTTGGATATTACGTGATTATTGCACAAACAAAAAATTGTACGGGAAAACCGTTTATAGATATTTAATCCCCCAACATCTATTTTCTATGTTTCAAATTTCAACAAAATCGGTACATAAATAAACCCAAAATGGCCATTCTTAGATTTTTGCTATTTATAGCAACGGTAGCCATTTTGGATTTCTGACGGACATGTCGGAAACAATTTTGAATCTATACCACACAAGGACCTTCCAAACTCAATATTATTTCAATTGGCCATGTACTTTCAGAGAAGAAGATTTTCAAAGCTAAAAATAAAACTTATTTGCATATTACGTAATTATTGGAAAAACTTAAAATCGTTCAGAGAAACCCGTTATATATGTTTTATCCCCCGAGACCTATTTTCTACGTATTAAATTTCAACAAAATCGGTACATAAATGAACCTGTAACGGCCATTTATCGGTTTTTGCTATTTATAGTAATGGCAACCATCTTGGATTTAGGACGGACATGTCAGATTTAATTTTTAATCTATAGCAACTAAGGACCTTCCATACCAATTTCATTTGAATTGGCCTATTGGTTTCAGAGAAGAAGATTAAAGTTTACGGATGCATGGACGCACGCACACACTTTACCATTCCAAAAGCTCACCCTGGCTTTGCCAGGTGAGCTAAAAATTAGTAGTTTTCAAAGATAATTAGCAATTTAAGTCTTCTTTTGCAGCTGTGACCTTGACCTTTCAACATATGACCTTGTATTATATGTCAAAATGATAATTGTCCTAATACCTACAATACTCTAATATACATGCCTATACAAAAAGTTAGTAGTTTTCAAAGATAATTAGCAATTTAAGGCTTCTTTTGCAATCATGACCTTGACCTTTCAACATATGACCTTGTACCATATAACAAAATGATTGCCATGTCAATACCTACAATATTCTAATATACATGCCTTTACAAAAAGTTAATAGTTTTCAAGATAATAAGCAATTTAAGGCGTATTTTGCAGCTGTGACATTGACCTTTTAACATATGACCTTAAACCATATATCAAAATGATCGCCATGTCAATACCTACAATATTCTACTATACATGTCTATACAAAAATGTAATAGTTTTCAAGATAATAAGCAGTTTAAGTCTTCTTTTGCAGCTGTGTCCTTGACCTTTTAACATATGACCTTGAACCATAATCATGTCAATACCTACAATATACTAACATACATGCCTGTACAAAAAGTTAGTAGTTTTCAAGATAATTAGCAATTTAAGTCTCCTTTTGCAGCTGTGGCCTTGACCTTTCAACATATGACCTTGTATTATATGTCAAAATGATCATTGTCCCAATACCTACAATACTCTAATATACATGCTTATACAAAAAGTAAATAGTTTTCAAAGATAATTAGCAATTTAAGTCTTGTTTTACAGCTGTGACCTTGACCTTTTAACATATGACCTTGAACCATATGTCAAAATGATCGTTGTCCCAATACCTACAATACTCTAATAAACATGCCTATACAAGTAGTTAATAGTTTTCAAGATAATAAGCAATTCAAGGCGTATTTTGCAGCTGTGACCTTGACCTTTCAACATATGACCTTGTACCATTTAACAAAATGATTGCCATGTCAATACCTACAATATTCTAATATACATGCCTATACAAAAAATTAATAGTTTTCAAGATAATTAGCAATTTAAGTCTTCTTTTGCAGCTGTGACATTGACCTTTCAACATATGACCTTAAACCATATATCAAAATGATCACCATGTCAATACCTACAATATTCTACTATACATGTCTATACAAAAAGGTAATAGTTTTCAAGATAATTAGCAGTTTGTCTTCTTTTGCAGCTGTGACCTTGACCTTTCAACATATGACCTTGAACCATATATCAAAATGATCATCATGTCAATACCTACAATATTTTAACATACATGCCTATACAAAAAGTTAGTAGTTTTCAAGATAATAAGCAATTTAAGTCTCCTTTTGCAGCTGTGACCTTGACCTTTCAACATATGACCTTGTATTATATGTCAAAATGATCATTGTCCCAATACCTACAATACTCTAATATACATGCCTATACAAAAAGTAAATAGTTTTCAAAGATAATTAGCAATTTAAGTCTTCTTTTGCAGCTGTGACCTTGACCTTTTAACATATGACCTTGAACCATATATCAAAATGATTGTTGTTGCAATACCTACAATATTCTAATAAACATGCCTATACAAGTAGTTAATAGTTTTCAAGATAATAAGCAATTTAAGGCGTATTTTGCAGCTGTGACCTTGACCTTTTAACATATGACCTAGAACCATATATCAAAATGATCGCCATGTCAATACCTACAATATTCTAATATACATGCCTATACAAAAAGTTAATAGTTTTCAAGATAATTAGCAATTTAAGTCTTCTTTTGCAGCTGTGACCTTGACCTTTGAACATATGACTTTGAACCATATATCAAAATGATCGTTGTTGCAATACTTGCAATATTCTTACATACATGTCTATACAAAAAGTTAATAGTTTTCAAGATATACTGACAAATACATAATTTTAAGCAATTTCCCCACTCAGTACCTTACCATTTCCCCATTTTGAGCCCCATGGCTACCATTTGTGCAAATCTGAAACTACATGACCTAAGCATGTTATAAATGAAATAACTAAGGTATACCTCTAGTAGATTCAGAGGAGAAGATTTTTAAAGTTTTTTCACTATTTCCCCCCTTAGGGGGCCCCAAGGGGACATAACTCTTTCATTTGCGCAAATCTGAAAGGGCTTCACCCAGGCATAATGGTTACCAAGTTTCATTAAATTTTGCCCAGTGGTTTTGGAGAAGAAGATTAAAATGTAAAGTTTACGGACGCACGCACGCACATACACACGCTGCATCAAACCATAAGCTCACCCTGGCTACAGCCAGGTGAGCTAAAAAACTGACAGAAAACCATCAGCATTAGGCAAGTAAACTAGCTTTACAGATAGGAAAGATTGTAATGCTGTACTAGAGAGTATGATTGATTGATTGATTTAATGGGGTTTTATGTCCCAGTCGAGAATGTTTTACTTATATTGAGACGTCACCAGCTACAAGTGAAGTGGCAGAAATTTTTTACCTTTGTAGTGTGCTAATTGCAATGTGCATGGAGGGTTCTTTAATGTGCTATGCCTGCTGTGACACAGAGCATTGGTTTTTAAGGTCTCATCCAAAGAATCCCATGACTTTCATTTCTAAATGTTGAATGCTTTGCGAAAGAACAGACACTACCAATTTTCTAGTCTTCGTTAGACCCGGCTAGAGTTCAAACCCTTAACCTCCCACATATGAAACGAGCACTCTACCAAATACCAGAGAGTATACGATCAAATTGCTATTAAAGATACATAAGAATATCTTACCATTTTCTTTGCACAATATGAAGAGAAATTCTGCTGCCAATGTTTTGACCTCAGGTACAGGTGATGTTAGCAACTTACAAAGTCTGAAAAGAAAAGAAAAACAGATATATAAGGTCAAATATATAAATTGTTCTTAACAAGATTACATTTATCAATGTATATTTAATGCAGTTTTGTTGCCTTCTTGACATAACTCCCAACTGCTGAAATGTAAACTTGTTTGTACTTTTGTACAAGTGTTTCTTATTTTCAACAACAAAAAAAAAAAAAAAAAAATAATAATAAATAAATAAATAATTATAAACTATTGTTATTAACTTACATTTATATCACTATAATTGCTTTCAAATGCAATGTATTTTCTTTGCTATTCAAAAATGGATGAAAATCACTAAATTATAACAGGATACTTGTTTTTTCAAGTTTTTCATTACTTGTTTTTTCAAGTTTTTCATCTAACCAACTTGAGTTGAAAACAAAATTATTACTCAAGACAAACACGAACATTAAAGTCTCAGGACTGTGATTATTTCAACAGAGAAAAACAGTAACTGAACTTTGGAGCTACAAAAATAGTGGGGTATGCCTTTACAAACTGAGGTTCTTAATCTTCTACACTACTTTGTTATTTTTTTTCAAGGTAATTTAAAAGGTATTTATTATAAATTTCAATTTTGAAAATTGTATATGATTAGTTCTCACAAAAATGGATAGTAATTTTATCATCGCTATACAAGTTTTATCTTACCTGTTTCTCAAAGTTTCTCCTTCTTCAGGTAATCTTTTAACTTCATCTCTCAATGGAGGCAAAACCTTAATACAACACAAAATCATTCATAAGAGTACAGCTTGTACACTTCTGTATGTTCTTAACCAAAAATATTTTCATTTACATTAACTTCTGGTGCAGATTTTCAAAAGGGTAAATAGGACTTATTCTAACAAATTTTTTATCTTACTGAAGATGGTGAGAAAAAAAAAGAAATAAATTACTTCGACCTATTCCCTATATCATAGATATATCTAGAGGAGGAAAAATGTTAGAATTTTTTTTCTAAGGTAATTAATCTGAAAAGTCTTTTTCCAGGATACCACATGTTATTCAAACATGGTGTTTTAAATTGTTATATTTACATGTAATTTTAAATGAAACAGTTGTTGTGAAGATAAATTTTACATAGCCAGTTTGTTTTTGGCTGAATTTCGCACTGAACTGGTGCACGACAGAAGTGAAAAAAAAAAAAAAAGAAAGAATCTATGTTAGAAATCAGATAGATGTATTCCATCTTAGGGACCAAGTTTTTGAGCAAAATACATCCTTTGGTTGAGTTACCTCTATGTACCACCGATACATATGATAGATTTTATAAGGCTATTTAAGTGGTATAAAAATATCAAAAATGTGATACTGATATAGGCCATATTTAAGTTATTATAAGTCAACTCATTTCATAGTTTAATAAAAGTTAGCAATATAGCAATTATTCTAAATCCTTTTAAAAATTCCTAAACAATTAATCTCTTGCATTTCTTTTTACAAAACTTTTCTGTTAGATCAAGAAAGTTTTACAAATATCTCTTGATTAACTTGAAATTAGATAAGTAACCTAGTTCCTATAGTAACTTTTTGCTAAATGTAGGTTAATATGAACGAAACAGTCAAATCATTATCATACCTTCACTCTAGTGAATTTTCTTATGGATCGGTTTGCTCTACAAGTTTCACACATACAATGCAATATAGGGGTAAGGCTTTCTTTCAATGATTTGGTCGGCTGTAAATCAAGAAGAAAATATTTACCTATATGCTAAATAATACTGTTCAGTTCGACGGTAAATCAAGAAGAAAATAAATATGCTAAATAAATACTGTTATGCTAAATAAATACTGTTATAAATATGTATAAATACTATATATTTATGAATATTTAAACAAAAAATTGAAAAATTGAAAATTTCATATAATGTAACATTCATGTACTCATTTTGTGACATCTTTCTTTACAAGAGTTTGTACCAAAAGCTTAGTCACTTGATGAAATTCCATAATTTCTAATTGCCAAAAAATACTTTACTAGATAAAATTTTATAGCTTCAATTCTGTGGTACTTTTTGTCTGACATTTATTGTTACTTTTTTTTTAAAGTTTTCTTAATTCTTAACACAAATATAAACTGGTTACCCAAAATAAAAATTTACATGTTTGGGCTAACAGATGGAAATGCCTAATAATTACGGTGTACAAGCAGATCGATGTAGATGGGAAAACCCAACAAGTATGGTGTACAAGCAGATCCATGTAGATGGGAAGACCCAACAAGTATGGTGTACAAGCAGATCCATGTAGATGGAAATGCCCAATAACTATGGTGTAAAAGCAAATACATGTTGATGGAAATGCCCAATAACTATGGTGTACAAGCAGATACATGTAGATGGAAATGTCCAACAAGTATGGTTTAAAAGCAGATACATGTTGATGGAAATGCCCAATAACTATGGTGTACAAGCAGATACATGTAGATGGAAATGTCCAACAAGTATGGTTTAAAAGCAGATACATGTTGATGGAAATGCACAATAACTATGGTTTACTAGCAGATACATGTAGATGGAAATGCACAATAACTATGGTGTACAAGCAGATACATGTAGATGGAAATGCACAATAACTATGGTGTACAAACAGATACATGTACATGGAAATGCCCAATAACTATGGTGTACAAGCAGATACATGTAGATGGAAATGCAAAATAACTATGGTGTACAAAGAGATACATGAAGATGGAAATGCACAATAACTATGGTGTACAAGCAGATACATGTAGATGGAAATGCACAATAACTATGGTGTACAAGCAGATACATGTAGATGGAAATGCCCAATAACTATGGTGTACAAGCAGATACATGTAGATGGAAATGCAAAATAACTATGGTGTACAAGCAGATACATGTTGATGGAAATGCACAATAACTATGGTGTACAAGCAGATACATGTAGATGGAAATGCAAAATAACTATGGTGTACAAGCAGATAAAAAAAGATGGAAATACCCAACAACATCTATGGTTTACAAGCAGATACATGTAGATGGAAATGCACAATAACTATGGTGTACAAGCAGATACATGAAGATGGAAATGCATAATAACTATCGTGTACAAGCAGATACATGAAGATGAAAATATTATGCCCAATAACTATGGTGTACAAAGAGATACATGAAGATGGAAAGGCCCAATAACTATGCTGTACAAGATGGAAATGCCCAATAACTATGGTGTACAAGCAGATACATGTAGATGGAAATGCACAATAACTATGGTGTACAAGCAGATACATGAAGATGGAAATGCCCAATAACTATGGTGTACAAGCAGATACATGAAGATGGAAATGCCCAATAACTATGGTGCATTAGCAGATACATGTAGATGAAATGTCCAACAACATCTATGGTGTACAAGCAGATAAATGTAAATGGAAATGTCCAACAACATCTATATATGGTGTACAAGCAGATAAATGTAGATGGAAATGCCCAATAGCTATGGTTTTAAATTTATTTACTCTGTGCCACAATGACAAAACAGAAAGTACTTACTCTGTCCAATCTACTGTAAAGAAAATCTAGAAGAACCAAGATGGCTTCCATGTTTCTACCATCATATTCAACCTCTTTATTTTCTATCCCAACGACATCAATCTCGTTCATTGGGATTAATAATTCTTCATAACAATCACGAGGTATGTTTGTCAGTAGATTAACAGTGTGACTGAAATCAAATCAAATCAAATCAAATTTCAAAGTTAAAGCTGCATTAAGTTTTTTCAATTTTCTGAATTTTTTTGATTTTCTAAAAATATATACTTTTTTTAAAAAATAGATAACTTCTAATCATGATCCCTGAAATGTATTTTCTAAGATTTCATTCCTATAAGCTTTAAATAAACGAAATCCTCCAATGTGGAGCACATGTATGACAATGATTATTATTAGCTTGGAAAATGTGCACTGATATACAGAGACTGGAATGATTCAAATGGAAAACCTGACAAATTGCATTAAAGCTGCATTAAGTTTTCCTAGGAGAAAATTAAAATGGTGCTGATCTAATTAATGATGTTTCTAATGAACAATGTTACACTTGTTTCAACATAAAAGCTCGAATAAATATAGAAAAGGCAGCAAATATTTCAGCATGATGTAGCCTTTGGGATCTAATTTTAAAGAATGGTTACGTCATAAAAAACCAGGTTATTTAAACACAACTTACGAAACGGTGAAATACGATGAATTAAACACAGAAATTCATTAAATTTGACATTTGTGACTTTGTAAGGGATAAATAACACCATTGCGAACACATTTGGATATTAATGACAGACAATTAATGCAATTTGTCAGGTTTCCCCCCTTGATTCAGTCGAGTCTCTTTACATCAGTGCACATGCTCCAAGCTTAATAAACATTGAAAACAGTTGACCAACCCATTAGAAGATTCCATTTATTTACCTTTTTGTTTATTCTATTTCATAATTAATATGAATGAAATTTTAGAAAACAAATCACATGAATCGTGATTAGAAGTTATCTACTTTTCAAAAAAAAAAAAAAAAAAAAAATTAAAAATCAAAAAAATTCAGAAAATTGAAAACCTTAAAGTCTGTCACTAATATCCAAATGTTTAGGAAAATTTAATAGTAATAACCTTCTTAATTATCATTTATTGAAGCAGTTAGTCTCTTTCTAATAAAGACTAAGTTCAATAATCCTAATTATCACTAACCCAAGTAATTCACTAACATGAGTAATTCACTAACCTGAGTAATTCTTCTCTTTTGTCTTTGGAAACTGTTCTACACATCAGTAAATCTCTTAACACACTAACTAACCTCATAAAATGTCCTTCTTCTTCCTGTTTATGTATAAAAAGCAAATTCAAATTTATTATAAAAGAAACTGATAATTTCTACTAATGTAAACGATACATAGCTAAAAATCTTACAAAGTCTTTGGTACAGGTTGAGTGAATTTATATCTGACTGGTATGGTGTTCAAGTGTTTTTTCAAGGAAGTCTGGTATATGAATCTTAACGAAAAAGATACTTCATTGCTCTTGTTATGTGCACACATGTTTTGTGCAACCATGAAAAACATTTCAAGTTATAAGTACTTTCCAATGAACACTTATTTTCCACCTGGAGCATGTGTTATTAATTCATATCCAAACAGGGCAAAACTTAAATCTTTTTTCTGTAAGAATCCTTTTCCATAAAAAAAAAACTAGTTTAAGGGCAACAACTCTTGCCAAAAAAAAAAATATATATATATAGCATGAGAAATAAAAAATCTTCATAGTGGGGCTTCCTAGCATAAACTTTTCAAATGTGTCCAGTTATAGAAGAAAAAATCTGTAAAAGAGAATGATGACAAACAGTTAGGCAAAGCCACATTAAAGGAATGTTTATAATGCATGAAGAAACCTTAAATGTTTATAATTGTACTTAAAATCACAGTTAATTTAATACTGTCATATTTGATTTGGGTAATTCACCTCATTGCTGTAGGTGCTCTGAAATCAAGACCTGGCACTCTGTAAAGTAAGGGACAATATTGATAAAAGGGAACAAAGACAACCAGTAATGTCAAACGGACAACAAGTATTTTAACTAAATAAATAACTTACCTCATCCATTGCATTCTTATTGACAGATACAGTTAAGTTAAATAGAATCTTAAGGATTTCACAGCACAAATCCACTTCCTGGTCCGTTAAGTCTGTAGTTCTACTGTCAGCATCCCGCAGTATCAAATCTACCACCTCCATTAAATAAGTAAAACCATGCAACTCATATCTTATCTTAGGTCTGAAAATAGAAGCAGTTTAAATAAAAATGCAATATCTCTGAACAAGCTCAGTCAACTGAAAACATGTCTCACTTCAGTCAACTGAAAACCTGTCTAAACTCAGTCGACTGAAAACCTGTCTAAATTCAGTAAACAGGAAACTTTTCTAAACTAAATAAAACTGAAACCTGACTTTACAAGCTCAGTAAACAGGAAACCTGTCTAAATTCAGTAAACTGGAAACTTGCTTAATCTCAGGAAACAGGAAACAAGTTTTAGCTTGGGCACCATAACTCCATTTTACATATTCATTTTATTCACCACACTTATTCAAACTGAACAAAGGCTAAAGCAATGCTGACCGAGTTTTTAAAAAACAAAATAAAACAAATACCTTTTCAAAAACTGTCTTAATTTTTCCTCTCCAAATGAATTGAATAATAAATTATATTTATATATACTTACCTTGTGTCTGCACATAGAGCGGTCAACAAGAACAGTAACCTCATGTCATAAAACTGCAAAATAAAAAGTAAATAAAATCTTATTAAATAAACAATTTTATTTATAATGTAGATTTGATGATAATACTGTAAACATATTTATTTTGGTGTGCATAATTGTTTGTTTTCAAAGCACCTTCCATTTTTTGCCATTTCGTAACTGACAACTTCAATATAACAAAAATCTGTCTTTACTGGGCATTATACAGTATACAAACCAAATGACTCTTTAAGCAAAAAGATCTACTTGTATTAGTACCTAAGTATTACTTTATCATTTGTAACTTTGGTAATGTGTTAATATTTTTAAGGTTTAAAGGCATTTAACGATTTAATTAATGTTTCTAATTTTTATTAAAACATGTTTTATCTGGAAAAAGTAAATTATTATGGCCATTCTTTTAAGCTGAAACACAAAATATCCTCAAATTAATGGATGAATGAAATGTAGTCCTCTTACTCTTTGATGGAACTACATAATTTCTCCTTTTGCTCAGTCTGTTTCAATTAGTTCTAATGTAAGCATTCCTTGCAAATACCACAGGTGCCCTATACCCTTTTCCAAACTTTACAGAGATAAATCTAGTGTCCACTGAGGTAAAATTATGACTCTTATCCTAAAAACTATTCCAACATATTGAGCTTTTTACTGCTGCAGTGTGGGCTCAAGTTGAAAATTATCCCAGTAGATTTCCAAGCCCTGAAGAGAGTTTTAAACCTATAACCCTTGACTTACTATGCCAGTGACAGTGCTACCTGGCCATGTCTGCCATTTGATATGTTTAATTATTACTATTCATGTAAATTTCTTTAATAATAATTGCATCAATACTATTTTGGCATATTTTTTATGTTGAAATCAATGAGAGCGTGTATTATGCCATCGCATATAACATGGCATATTACACGCAAGTAAGGAAGGATGCGGAGCTTCCTATTGTCAAGTGATGAAATATGGGGGGAGTCACAACCATATATGGAACACATAATTCACAATCATTACTGCGTTTGAATTATAAGTATATTCGAGTGTTCAAGGAATGTCTGTTAATAACATAGATTGTAAACAAACTTTCTTAAGCATTGACTACGGCACTTTACACAACCAAGCGGTCCATGATTCAACTGAAAAGACAATCTCCCGACAACACTCAAACACACAAAAATATATCAGTAATTTATTTGGAACCGGTTTGTAATTTGTTTACAAAATTTCAATTTAAACAAAGACATTCATAGTAATAATAATAACAACATTGTTTCTTCCATGTTATATGCCAAAATATTTCCCAAGGTTAGATGACATAATGCATGACCCGAAATATTATATAAATGTTTTAATTTCAATACAGACCTTAATTTCATACTTCAATTCTGGATCTTTGTATGTTTTTAATCTCTGTATTATTCCCTCTACACAGCCATTTTTACTGTAAATGAAACAGTTACATGTACTAACCATTTATCTACACTTATAATTACATGAAGCATGTAACTTCCAGTGAATAAAGACTGTAAAATTCTTGTTATCTACTTATAACCCCTTTTATCAAAATCATTTTTAAGAGGCATTCGTGTCACTGTAGCTAAAAGCTAATGTTGTAGAGAAGGATTGCAATTAAGCTAGCATTCTTCAAGCTAGCATTTATCAATTGCACTTTAAGAAAAAAGTGAGACAGTGATTAAATTATAAGTGATTTATGCCCTAGTCAGATTTTTCACTTATATTAGGGAGTCAGGTCAGGTACTGTTGAGGAAATCAGAGTGCCAACTGACTTCCAGCAAGCAAACTGACAAACACTTGAATCTGTCTTAGCCTGATTCAAATCTAAAAGGTGAGAGGCACAGCGAGACAGTAAAATCAAAATAACTTTCAATAAATTTATCAATGAAAGATATCCAGGTTAAACTAAGCTGGATACACATCTGAATGGTGGTGATAAGTGCCAAAGTGTACACAATAAATGCCACATAAGTGTATTAATCTATCTCCAAAACCAAAGAGCAGGGAATTTGCCAAAGTGTACACAATGAATGCCACATAAATGTATTAATCTATCTCCAAAACTAAAGAGCAGGGAATGTGCCAAAGTGTACCCACTGAATGCCACATAAATGTATTAATCTATCTCCAAAACTGAAGAGCAGGAAACAAGGAAAACTGATATTTTTAAAAATTGTTATATTTTGATTTTTGATATCTGTATTTTTACATAAAATTCATTGACTGAATGAGATTATATATCTTAGTCAAGAATATTTAACTTATATTGGGGCTTCACCAGCTACTGGAAAAGTGGCAGAATTTTTACAGTGCACTCATGGGAATAAGCAAGTGAGGTTCTTCAGTGAGCTACACCTACTGTGACATAGGTTATTGATTTTAAGGTCACATCTGAAAGGGTAACTTAAATAAGATATTTTTATATAAGGTATATTAGCATGATAGTCAACATGAAATATGATTCCTTTCAGATCACAATAATTTGATTTTCATGAAACTAGGTCAAGGTCATCATGACAGTCTGCTGTTCTGTCTTTACAATACATGGCGTTTTTTCCTTAACAAAAGGTTGTCATCATACTCTATTCATGTACATTGTTCTTATAACATTTAATCTTACCTGCAGACTCTTTGTGCTGGAAAGCTGTTAAATATGAGATTACATAAACACATCAGGGCTTCCACCATAACTGAAATTACACAAATAGTATTAATCAAAAATCTGGAATGGAGCCAAAACAAGAATTCCACAGATTTAAATGTCTCGCCTGGTTAATTTTTGATCGAGTAGAAAATACATCATTTAATGTTAACTTTTACATATTTATATGCCACTGCCTATGACAACACCACAAAAGTAACACTTAAGTCTCACCTTATGGCAATGTCAGACTAGACAAAAAAAACTTTCTCAAAGTAGTATCTGCCGAAAAGGGATTTAAATCTAGGCAGTGAGACCCAATGTCCTGTTAAAGGATGCATTAGATCACTCTGTCAGAGAGGACCTAGAGAAGGAAATCATTTTTAATAAATTTCATTTTCTGCAAAGCATTTTGTCCTTCTTATTTAAAACAGAAAGTAAAAATAATTACACATTTAACTTGCTGCAATTATTCAGGGGTTTTAAGTGTTTAGTGTGTTGATGCAAATGATTTTGCACTTGAAAACAATTAGACTTAAAATCAGGAGGAATGTTTTTATGGTATTTTTTTGTGACATCTTGTGTTTATTTTTTAAATTTTTAATGCTCTGTTTTATTTTAAAAAAATACCAATTACATGAACAGATTATGGAACATACATGTATATCTAATTTCTTTTGAAATCCACTTTTCTAATAAAATACAGAAGAAAATCAATGCATCTGGCAGATAGCGACAAAGCTATGTAAAATATTGCTGCTTGAATAACAAATATCAAATATTAGATACGCTACCCTCGGCCTCACCATCAAATATGGTCATTGATTCCCCCTCATCTGTGACATAATGTTCTAGTCCGGCCATCTTCATGATAGTACTTAACGAGTCTTCCGTTATCATATTGACCAATTTGTCTTTCTCTCGACTGAATAATCTTAACATCTGAAGACACAATATCTGACATCTTGTAGAATTTTGAATTTTTAACTTTCCAATAAGAATATCAACCACTTTCTGAAAACAAGAATCAAAAGAAAATGTCAAAGCCCAACAATAAAGGCAACAAGTATGTAAATTAGATATAACAGATATGTGTTATCTGGAAACAATGGAATGAGTGTGTAAATTGGGCAAACAAATGTGTAAATCAAGCATAAGAAGCATGTAAATATATAACACAAATACCTGTAAAATTTTTATGTGCCATATGTGCTAATTTCGAAAAATCATTCCTCATCAGTGACACTAGGGGCTGAAAAGTTTGATAAATGATAAACATAAGCCAAATAGTTGAAAATTAATGAATCTAAATTCCAAAACTATATAAATCCAAATCCAGCTAAGGAATGCTTTGCATGAGGGAACAAACCTTAGTTTTATATAAATTTCAAAAATTAAGATGGCTAGAAATTTCTGACAGCGCAATGTACTGCCTACTGAGTTATGGATATCCTCGGGCAGTTTACTCCACAAGCAGCGGTACCCGCTCAGGGATAGTAAGAACTAAGGCATCACAAGTGTGTAAATCAGGCAACACTGCAACAAGTGTGTAAATAAGTCACAATATTGTGTAAACTAGAATTCTAACATCAGTCAAAAAGGGGCCCTGATAGCAGTTCAAACACAAATGCAGATCTTTAATGTTTATACATGTATTACAAAAGTGCCAAGTTTAAGAAAGATCAACTGAAAACTGCAGACACAGTTGATTGCACAAAACATTAGCCCTATAGTAAAGCCTGTTGTATTTTACTGTGAAAAATTACGAATTCAAATATCTGGTAAAATGAGGTAAAAATTCACCAACCAAGCTCAGAAAGACACATGCATGTCACATGACCTTGGTCATGATGTCATAATTTTATAGTGTAAAACACTCTCCAATCCCATATATGTGAATTAGAAAACAGATCCAATCCAAACAGTTGTGTTTATATCTCAATGTGGTTCTGAAGACTGTTACCATAAGAAGTTTCTTATCAAGAAAAAAATAAACTCACTTGTTTAATATCTTCTGTCAATTCTGGGAAACTAAACGTCTGTGCATGCTGAAAGATAAAATAAAGTTATACCATAAAATATGTAGTAGACTGAAACACTCACTTGTTATATAAAACAGGTTCAAAAGATCAGCAGATGGTTCACATAACCAGTACATGTAACTGACTAATACATAGATCTATCTTATGTTATTATATACAGTGGAAAAAATGACAGCTAACCAGGCACTCTCATATTTTCTATCATTTCAAAATGTCCCAAATAAAACACTGAATACAACTTTGATTTCACTATAAACATAAGTATCTTTCATGCATTTAAGTTGGTTTGATATCACAAGGGCATTTAAAGTCTGACTACATCTAAATTTTAAAAGAATCTATGTGTATTTAAGAAAGAGTCTGTAATGTCTGGGATACACTTGCCTCTGGATAGACAGGTGTTTAAAAAGACAGCATCATACACCAGTTTTTAAAAAAGGTGCTTCACATTTTACAGAAATGTTTTTATTTGCCTTGATTAAGCTTTTTTAAAAAGTAAAAGTTATTATCTTAATACCGTAAATTGGGAAATTATCGTGATTATTTTATTTATGCATTAATTTGCGAGTAAATTAAGATGCGAACATAAAACTATCGCTAATACAAGAGGGCCATGAAGGCCCTGGACGCTCACCTGAAAATGATGTACACTCAGCTTGATTTTGGCAAACTGGAGCTTTTATTCTTAAAAGAGATTTTTTCCTATATTTCGAGCTAGTGACCTACTTATTGACACAAAATGACCAATATATAAACTTGAGCTAGCTTTTGTCAAGAGCATCATTCTGAGACAGTTTGATAAGATTGGTCTAAAATGGATCCCCTCTTATGTTTTAACAAGGTTTTTATATAATTCGACCTAGTGACCTACTTATTGACCCAACATAGTCCATATACAAACTCGAGCTAGCTTTTGTCAAGAGCATAATTCTAAGTTTGATGAAGATTGAACTAAAATTGGGGCCTCAGGAGTGTTAACAAGGTTTTCTTACAATATGACCTAGTGACCTACTTATAAACCCAACATGGCCCATATACAAACTTGAGCTAGCTCTTGTCAAGAGCATCATTCTAAGTTTGATGAAGATTGGACTAAAATTGGGGCCTCAGGAGTGTTAACAAGGTTTTCTTTTTTACAATTTGACCTAGTGACCTACTTATTGATCCAACATGGCCCATATACAAACTTTAGCTAGCTTCTGTCAAGAGCATCATTCTAAGTTTGATGAAGATTGGACTAAAATTGGGTCATCAGGAGTGTTAACAAGGTTTTTCTACAATTTGACCTAGTGACCTACTTTTTGACACAACATGGCCCATATACCAACTTCAGCTAGCTTTTGTCAAGAGCATCATTCTGACTAAGTTTGATGAAGATTGGACTAAAATTGGGTCCTCAGGAGTGTTAACAAGGTTTTATTACAATCCGACCTAGTGATCTACTTATTAACCCAACATGGCCCATATACCAACTTCAGCTAGCTTTTGTCAAGAAGTTTATTCTGACTAAGTTTGATGAAGATTAGACTAAAACTGGGTCCTCAGGAGTGTTAACAAGGTTTTATTACAATTCGACCTAGTGACCTACTTATTGATCCAACATGGCCCATATACAAACTTGAGCTAGCTTTTGTCAAGAAGATCATTCTAACTAAGTTTGATGAAGACTGGACTAAAATTGAGGCTTCGGGAGTGTTAACAAGGTTTTTCTACAATTTGACCTAGTGACCTACTTATTGACCCAACATGGCCCATATATGATCTTGAGCTAGCTTTTGTCAAGAAGATCATTCTGACTAAGTTTGATGAAGATTGGACTAAAATTGGGTCCTCAGGAGTGTTAACAAGGTTTTTCTACAATTTGACCTAGTGGCCTACTTATTGAACCAACATGGTCCATATACAAACTTGAGCTAGCTTTTGTCAAGAAGATCATTCTAACTAAGTTTGATGAAGACTGGACTAAAATTGAGGCCTCAGGAGTGTTAACAAGGTTTTTCTACAATTTGACCTAGTGACCTACTTATTGACCCAACATGGCCCATATATGATCTTGAGCTAGCTTTTGTCAAGAAGATCATACTGACTAAGTTTGATGAAGATTGGACTAAAATTGGGTTCTCAGGAGTGTTAACAAGGTTTTTCTACAATTTGACCTAGTGACCTACTTTTTGACACAACATGGCCCATATATGAACTTGAACTAGCTTTTGTCAAGAGCATCATTCTGACTAAGTTTGATGAAGATTGGACTAAAATTGGGTCCTCAGGAGTGTTAACAAGGTTTTATTACAATCCGACCTAGTGATCTACTTATTAACCCAACATGGCCCATATACCAACTTCAGCTAGCTTTTGTCAAGAAGTTTATTCTGACTAAGTTTGATGAAGATTAGACTAAAACTGGGTCCTCAGGAGTGTTAACAAGGTTTTATTACAATTCGACCTAGTGACCTACTTATTGATCCAACATGGCCCATATACAAACTTGAGCTAGCTTTTGTCAAGAAGATCATTCTAACTAAGTTTGATGAAGACTGGACTAAAATTGAGGCCTCGGGAGTGTTAACAAGGTTTTTCTACAATTTGACCTAGTGACCTACTTATTGACCCAACATGGCCCATATATGATCTTGAGCTAGCTTTTGTCAAGAAGATCATTCTGACTAAGTTTGATGAAGATTGGACTAAAATTGGGTCCTCAGGAGTGTTAACAAGGTTTTTCTACAATTTGACCTAGTGGCCTACTTATTGAACCAACATGGTCCATATACAAACTTGAGCTAGCTTTTGTCAAGAAGATCATTCTAACTAAGTTTGATGAAGACTGGACTAAAATTGAGGCCTCAGGAGTGTTAACAAGGTTTTTCTACAATTTGACCTAGTGACCTACTTATTGACCCAACATGGCCCATATATGATCTTGAGCTAGCTTTTGTCAAGAAGATCATACTGACTAAGTTTGATGAAGATTGGACTAAAATTGGGTTCTCAGGAGTGTTAACAAGGTTTTTCTACAATTTGACCTAGTGACCTATTTATTGACCCAACATGGCCCATATACGAACTTGAGCTAGCTTTTGTCAAGAGGATCATTCTGAGAAAGTTTGATTAAGATTGCACTTAAATTGTGGCCTCAGGAGTGTTAACAATCAAAAGTTGACGCACGACGAACGTTGCACGACACTTGAAGCACACCGGACAATGACCCACCACAATAGCTCACTTGAGCACTTTGTGCTCAGGTGAGCTAATAACAAGAGGCCCAATAAGGCCTGTGATGCTCAACTGGCTGCATATTTAAGACAATGTTTGTTTTTGATTGTAATGCTTTTTAACATTCAACTCAAGAATATTTCACTTATACGGAGACTGTCAGTTTTGGAAATGGTGGAGGACACTGGAGTATCGGAGAAAACCACAACAAAAGAAGCAAGTAAACTGACAAACTTTCCAAGATGAAGTGCTAGCACCACTGGGCATTAATGCTCAATGTCAGGGGTGAAAGGCGCTGTGATTCGTAACATCGAATGCTTAAGACCACTCGGCCACTGTGGCACCTGTAAGACGATGTGATGTGGTTACCATAATTGGTTCATCAGCTAAAGATGGGAAATAAATTGAGCTTATGACCATTTATGCTTCAATGAAGCCTAGAAGCCTACTTTGCAACACACACATGCACACATGCTTCGCTATGCCATAAACTCAGCTGGGTTTAATGCGCAATGTCAGGGGTGAGAGGTGCTGTGATCCATAACATCCAATGCTTAAGACCACTTGGCCACTGTGGCCCCTGTAAGACAATGTGATGTGGTTACCATAATTGGTAAAAAAGGATCCACAATGGCCTTTTTTTTTGTTTTCTCTATTTTTAGTTAGGACAGCCATCTTGGATGTCCGGCGGGGTTGCCTGGTACAACCTTTAGTCAGGCCAACGTAGGGAACTTTCACACAAAATTTCATTTCAATTGGCAACACACACATGCACACATGCTTCGCTATGCCATAAACTCAGCTGGGTTTAATGCGCAATGTCAGGGGTGAGAGGTGCTGTGATCCATAACATCCAATGCTTAAGACCACTTGGCCACTGTGGCCCCTGTAAGACAATGTGATGTGGTTACCATAATTGGTAAAAAAGGATCCACAATGGCCATTTTTTTTGTTTTTTTATTATTATTATTTTTTTTTGTTATGCTCCAGACAAGGAAATCCGGATGCCACAGATGCCGACGAAAGTAATACCTATATATCGCCTAGCCAGGCGACACAAAAACAGATCCACAATGGCCATTTTAGTGTTTTTTCTATTTATAGTAACAGCGGCCATCTTGGATGTTGGGCTGGGTTGTCTGGTACAAACTTTAGTCAGGCCAACGTAGGGACCTTCCACACCAAATTTGGTTCCAATTGGCCCAGTGGTTTCAGAAAAGAAGATTTTAAAAGAATTGATTAAATATTACACATCATTTGCATAATTCGTAAAAATCAGGTCAACGAAAAATTTCTCAGAAAAACCTGTTATTTATGTTGAATGCCCCGCTATCTACTCTCTACATTTCAAATTTGAACAAAAACGGTTAAAAAATGACTCAACAATGGCTATTTACGTGTTTTTGCTATTTATAGTAACAGCGGCCATCTTGGATGTTGGGCAGGGTCGCCTGGTACAAACTTTAGTCTACTCCACCTAAGGACCTTCCACACCAAATATGGTTCTAGTTGGCCCAGTGGTTTCAGAGGCGAAGATTTTCAAAGAATTGATTTAATATTAACCTGATTGGCATAATTCGTAAAAATCGGATCAACGAAAAATTTCTCAAAAAAACCCATTACCTTTGTTGAATGCCCTGCTATCTACTCTCTACATTTCAAATTTGAACAAAAACGGTTAAAAAATGACTTAACAATGGCTATTTATGTGTTTTTGCTATTTATAGTAACAGCGGCCATCTTGGATGTCGGGCGGGGTCGCCTGGTACAAACTTTAGTCTACTCCACCTAAGACCTTCCAAACCAAATTTGGTTCCAATTGGTCCAGTGGTTTCAGAGGAGAAGATTAAAGTTTATGCACACACGCATGCACGAACACACAGACGCCCGCAAAACCATGCCATAAGCTCAGCTGGCTATAGCCAGTTGAGCTAAAAAGCCAATATTATTTGTGGTGGTGGTCACCACATTACCCAAAATTAAAAGTACGCTAATGGATGTTGATCTTGTCTTTACAAATATTAACCAACACAAAAATTTCCCAATTAACAGTAGACAGAAAAAGAAAATCAATTTGTTTATCTAGTTTTAAATAAAGAGTGACTTAGATTGTTTAAATCCGCATCAATATTTTTGCAGCTATTTTTAATTCTAATTATTAAACATACACCAGTATAAAAGAAATCTGAGAGTTTTATGACTGTTTAACATGATAAATCAATCATCTTAATATATATATATATATATATATATATATATATATATATATATATATATATATATATATATATATATATTATATATATATATACACACACACACGCAATGTATATAATTAGGATTTATCAGTTTAAGTATCTATCACATTTGTCTGGTTGTTATAAGCAGATATAGATTTAACATAATCCATATACCTGGATTCATCGAAATCTAAAGTTCACTTTATTATAATCTCTTCATGATGAATTCTATTTATATCACCTTACTCTTCTTATTCTTATTCCGACAATGTCATCAGCAACTGTGAACAGCTGATTCACGTAAACTCTATATCCAAGGCCTTTGGGGATGACTCATAGTCTTGATATTATATAACACTGTACTGTATTACACATTTTATTTCAGTCTATCAATCTTAATAAAATATTAATCTTAAAATTTTGTGTGGATTTTCTTCATGTTTTATGTTAGGTTGTTTGGTTAGTTGCAGTAAAATCTGGTTTATCACAAAAGTGCCGTCATTCAAAACTGCATGTGATTAACCGATATATGCTATTAACTGAGTTTACAGGTTTTACCAATGTCGGCACAATTTGTGGACAGGTGGTGGCGACAGTAGCATATCAAGGAAGTAAATGCATGTTTTATTACTTGTAACAGCATATATCAGTGGTTTTTTTTTGTTTTGTTTTGTTTTTTTTTGTTTTTTTTAAATTTTTAGTAAGAGACTATATATTTGTCTCCCAATAAATCTTTACACAACATCAAGTGGTTCATTAGTATGCGTAATTCTGTCCAATTTGCTTTGTTCTTGGAAGCTAACAACATTTTAACTGCACCGATACTGACTCACAATTTTGCAGATTATAAACCACTCTGTCAATTCTAACCAGCAGAGGCCAATTACAAGAAAAATACAATTTTCCTGACTGCCCCGAGTTTCAAAGCTAACACTTTAACCACCTTGCAAATTCACCTCTCACTCTCGGCGCTTTTCCAATCTCTTTCTGACCATGTGTGTATATGTGTATGTGTGTGTGGTAGATTCATCATAGAAATAGAACAGAAATATAGATGAAAGCTGCATCAACAGTATTTAATAATGTACCTATCACACTAGATATCCGTCAAGTCAACTCCTTAAGAAAATCTGTAATAACTGCCGCAGCATTTAACAAAATCAATATTACCAATATTCCTCTATATGGCCAGGGCATTAAGACAAGTAAATTGCACACAACTGAGACTCCGTTAATAAAGTCTGGGAAGATTAATTATTCCAATCTTCAATGTAAGGCAGTGGATGTGTGGATAAATGGTTAAGACCACATCCTTGTGATTTAAAAGTCATAAGTTCAAGACCAAGCTGGGCTATAAAGTATATCTTTGTTTTGAAAAGACATACAACTTTTATTGCTCCAGGCCTGCTAACTGCTAAATGAATGGGGCTCATAGAAATGTTGATGTCTCATCCAGAAGGTTTGTTTAGTTAAATGTTGTTTTAAGTTGCCTCAACATTTTTGAAATTTTAAAGAAGATGCTTTTAACTACAAGTTCATGTGGTGCACCAGTTTTGTGCATGTGTTTATGGTTAGTCAACAATGATCGCTTTTTGACAGCAATTATTTTGGTGACATGAAATTTGGTGTGAATCAGTAAAAGACATGAATCAGACAAAATATTTAGGGCCAGAGATAATCCTGAGTGTTGCATTTATGGTGATTTTTACATTCTGTACTAGTACCTTTGCCTGCAAAGTTGCAGAAAAAAATCACAGAATCACTCTGTTCTTATATCTTGTACCAAGCCAACGACAAGTAAATAAGAGGCCCATTGATCTTACTGCTCACCTGAAAACTTCTCCTCTATCCTGTCGTTATTTCATTGACAGTTGTCATGAACTTAAGAGCCATTTCAAAGCCCCCATTATGGGGCTCTACAGCCAAAAATTATATAGATTAAATACTTGTCCCAAGAGTGCTACATTTAACATATGTATCTGAGAATTAAATACTGTATACTTTCCAAAGAAGATTTTAAATTCCTTTAAATGGGCTTCTCTACATTATTGCCATTTGTGGCTCTGGAGCTTAGGTTTTTCTGAATTAAAAGTTAAATTGTCCTAAAGATATTAAATATGAAAAACCCACTAAGGTCAAGTTTTTTTTTTTAGCTTAGACTTAGTCAGTTGTTTATGAGTTTTATATAATTTAAAGGGGTCACTATAAATTTTCCCTTTTGGTACCCCAAAAGAGTGGCAAGTTTTTCAATATTGCTTTTTAGAATTTACTTTTGTGATAGGCTTCATGAATGATTTTGATTGTTGAATGAAATTGGTTGAGATCGTCCATGAAGGATACCAATATAAGATCTTTACATTGATCCCTATAAAGGGGCTGGTACAAATGTCTATGAATGGTTCTAGTTTGTAATCATCACATTTTTTATACAGCAAAGAATGAAGCAATGAATGGAGAAGAATGTAAAGATTTGAACATGTCAGATGGTTAGTCATTATTGGTGAAGATGTAGAAAACTTTGCAAGCAATGAATTTGGGTGTGCAGTCGCATTTATTTCAACTAGACAAGAACAATACCATGAACAAACTAACTTGAGACCTGAGTGACTCAGGAAATCTGAATGGTTGCTTAGAGATTAAAAAAAAATGCCATGAGTAATAACTTTGCAAATACATGAACAATGAATATCATTTTTCGACATTTAAAAAAGAATTAAATATATAGGCTACCAACAACACATTCATTAATAATTTTTAAACATTAAAACATGTCATAAATTGTAATGATATAACAATACATGTAATATAAAATTTACAGTTACGGTATGAATTTGTAAAGGTATCACAAATTTAAGATAGGGTTTATACTCGAGTACAACTAAAAATATTTACTAGAATGTACATGAGCAATCGAAAAGTTTTAAATTTCACAACAATAATCAAATTATTGTGCAAACCTGACGTAATTAAATTTAGCCATGTTCTTGCAAAGATTAATCTGGTTTTTACCTTATCTTCCATTTACTGTAAAATACTTCTAGATGTTTTCCTCTTGAGGTCACTAGTTATTTTGATTATAAGATTATTACACTAACAGATAGGACAATGGCATGCTATGATATAATGTACAAAATGAAGTGACATAACTAAGATAGACTGATTGATTGATTGATAGATTTAATGGGTTTTAACATCACAGTCAAGAACAATTCATTTATATTGAAATGTCACCAGCTATAGGTGAAGTAGCAGAATTTTTTACCTTTGCAGTGCATTTAGGCAATGTACAGGGAGGTTTTTTTTAGTGTGTCATGCCTGTATGGACACAGGGAAACGGTTTTTAGTGTCTTTTCCAAAGGAACCCATGATTTCAATTTCTAAATACCGAGTGCTTGTTGAAAGAACAGTCATTACCTATTTTCAAGTCTTGGTCAGACCTGGCTGGGGTTCGAATACATGTATTGGTATTTTTCCTTCAAGAAATTTTGGATTTTTTTTTGCCTAAAATTGCTAACAACTTCTGTTAAATTCTAGAATAAATTCCTTTAGACTATGAAAACATTCCTTTTGAATCTCAAAGAAATCCTCATTCATTTTAAGAAAAAAGATTTTCAACTTTGTCCAAAGTTTCATACTTTGTTGCCACATCCACATTTGTCAGTCATTTAGACTGGTAATGTCAGCTAGATAAAATGCTTTAGTTTCATATCAACATGACCAAAGTGTTGATCAATTATAAAGCACTTAGTAAAGGACAGTAATCTTGACATTTGTCTGAGCATATCACCATAATTTTGTATAATTGTCAAAATGTCTGCATTTTAAAACCAACAAATCTTGCTTGCATATATTTGCACCATAACAAAAATTCAGTGTCAGACTGTTACTCAAACCTGGGCCTTCTACACTAATAGACAATTGCTATACCAATGATTTACATAAACCAAATCATTTCTTGCATGTTATTCTTGTGTTTCCCATGATCACACGGCATGGGACAGCCACAAGGAAATTCTTACCTAAATTCCTTCTCATGGACTTTTTTAAGATCACTGGTTTCAGTACCAAGTGCAACAACTGTAACAGGATGGTGAAAAAAAATGTAGGGTTGGACCAGTGCTTGGGCCATACTGCAACTCAAATTCTCTACCAACTCAGCTACAAAGGCATCTATACACTGTACGTAGCTGAGGTTGCCACAAAATCCCTGGATATGTCACAAAAATGTGGCAACAATCTCTCTTCAATTAATTTTGGAATATAAAGCATTGCCCATCATAGGCTCTGCCTCTAAATAAGCCCATCAAGTTGTATTCCATTTCAAGATCCGGAACTTTGGTTTTATAATCTAGTTAGGAATAAAATCAAACGGGGTAAATGGAATAATTTCTAACATTAATAAAGCCACGGTCAAGAACTCTAATGTTTTCTTGAATTAAATGCTATTTTGAATCGTTTCTGACATTTCAATGATTTCTATAATTTATGCAAGATGAAGTATTTTACAAGGCTTACCTTAGTCGTGAATTCCTGTAGGAAAGCGCACGCTTCTTGCTCGCTTCCATTATGCAGAATTTGCAAGTTATTCTCGTCAATACTCATTTTCACATGTAAATTTATATAAAGACGACAAAATCAGAATGAAATCGGGACAATTCTCGTGTTGACATCTTATAAAAGCATTTGCATCATCAACAAGTGCTCTTAATGTTATATACTAAGAACGAGGATATAACACTATTTCACAATATTCTGATTCGAACCAGGCAACTCATTTCTGTCAGTGTTTGTACGTGACATTCAGAAATGTTAAAAGAATTATTCAGAACAGAGACATACATATCAATATTGTGTAATGAAAATCTCTGTTCGGAATAAAGACAAATTAGAGTTGGCAGATTTAAATCAAGTTAACTAAACAACAACAACAACAACAACAACAACAACAACAACAACAACAATAATAATAAAAAATAATAATAATAAATCATTATACTGGTATTTAATAAATTACAGCTGTAAAATGTTTCAAGTTAAATGTTGCTGCATGATGATGTTAAAAATCAAATTATTGCCATTCCGTTTTAAATGTCGCCGATTTCACAAAATCAACAAACGACTAACAAAAAAGTTCCGATTATTATTTATTCATTATTTTGTGATTCGAATTACCAATAAAAAATAAACTCTAATTCAGTTTGATTCAGTGATACTGGCACTAAATTGAATAAGTGATACTGGCACTAAATTGAATAAGTGATACTGGCACTAAATTGAATAAGTGATACTGGCACTAAATTGAATTACTGATACCACTATATTGAATTAGTGATACTGGCACTAAATTGAATTAGTGATGTTGGCACTAAATTGAATTAGTGATACTGGCACTAAATTGAATAAGTGATACTGGCACTAAATTGAATAAGTGATACTGACACTAAATTGAATTAGTGATACTGGCACTAAATTGAATTAGTGATAATGGCACTAAATTGAATTACTGATACCACTATATTGAATGAGTGATGTTGGCACTAAATTGAATTACTGATACTGGCACTAAATTTAATTAGTGATACTGGCACTAAATTGAATTACTGATACTGGCACTAAATTGAATTACTGATATTGGCACTAAATTGAATTAGTGATACTGGCACTAAATTGAATTACTGATATTGGCACTAAATTGAATTAGTGATACTGGCACTAAATTGAATTAGTGATATTGGCACTAAATTGAATTAGTGATACTGGCACTAAATTGAATTAGTGATACTGGCACTAAATTGAATTAGTGATAATGGCACTAAATTGAATTACTGATACTGGCACTAAATTGAATTAGTGATACTGGCACTAAATTTAATTAGTGATACTGGCACTAAATTGAATTACTGATACCACTATATTGAATTAGTGATGTTGGCACTTAATTGAATTAGTGATACTGGCACTAAATTGAATTAGTGATACCACTAAATTGAATTAGTGATACTGACACTAAATTGAATTACTGATACCACTAAATTGAATTAGTGATACTGACACTAAATTGAATTACTGATACTGGCACTAAATTGAATTACTGATATTGGCACTAAATTGAATTAGTGATACTGGCACTAAATTGAATTAGTGATACCACTAAATTGAATTAGTGATACTGGCACTAAATTGAATTAGTGATACTGGCACTAAATTGAATTAGTGATATTGGCACTAAATTGAATTAGTGATACCACTAAATTGAATTATTGATATCTCTAATTAGAAGAAGTGACATTTCTAATCGACAGAGTAATAATAATAATAATAATTAGTAATTAATTAACATCACTAATTAGAAGTAGTGACATTACTAATTGGAAAAAGTTACATTTCAATTAGAAGTAGTGATATCACTAATTAGAAGTAGTGTCAGCACTAGTTAGAGTCGGTGACATCACCAATTAAAATTAGTCATAGATCAATAAATTAAAAAGGATTAGTGATATCGATAAATAACATCAGTAATATTGTCGTCTATTTCAATTTATTGATATCATTATTTGATTAAGTGAAAATTACTCGTGTATTCAATGTTAGTGACTTATTCCAAATTTGATATAACTATTTAAATTAGTGATATCACTAAATACTACATAAATAGTAATATGTTACATTATAATTCATTATATTGATATAACTAACTTTATTTTTTGATATCATTAATTCGTTTTCAGTTATGTCTGAATTAAGCTGAATTAGTAATATAAAAAACAAATTAATGATTTCAGCGACATTTAAAATAATTCCATTATTTTTTATTTATTCAACGGTTCATGAATCAGTCGTATCAACTATTCAGTTAGTGGTATAAAAATCAAATAGTAATAGCATTTAATCTAGTTGAATTAGTGACATTAGTGAATGACCAAACATATACATGTACATGTATATTGTTAGAATTATGGTTTCCTGATATAACTATGTAATTTGAAATAATGATATCAATGATATTACAGATCTAAATGTCTCTTGTGATATAAGGAACATATATAACGTAATATATGTCCCTAGTGATATTACATGTATTATTCAGCCAAAACAGTGATATATAAAAAACTGAATACATAGTTAAACGGCACTTCATAGTGATAAAACAATTACCTATCTAAAAATTAAGAAATATTCAAATATGGTTTTAGTCAAGAACAAGAAATATGTTTAGGTAATGAACTTCTGCATTAAATCTAAATAGAACTGAGTCACTATGTTATGTCGGTTCGATTGAGGAAAAGTGTCCTGTATACAGACTGCACTCGTCTTTATGAATATATATAAATAATTTATGTTGATGGTGTTGATTGGTTACTTTTGGCCATTCAAAACAGTTTTCTCAATGGCAAAGTTCAGGATAGAGTATGTGAACAAAGTCATGCATCATCAAACTGTAGCTAAATATATATTTGGTCGAATTACTATGAAATTGTTAATTAAGATATATATCGGCGCATTCAAATTGACAGAATTTAAGGAAAACATTTGGAATTTCTGGTATCGGTAAATATCGACAAAGCATTGTTCCTTAATTTAAATTCCTTAAATTCTGACCTAAACTGAAAACGAAATTTAAAAAATAAATAAATAAAACGAACATTTTGGTATATTTCTGGACCTTACCATATAATGGACTTCTGATTTATTATGGGTTTAATCAATTGATATCAAAACAAGAGCCTTTGTTTAAATATTAAAATGAATACCTATATCTATTATCGAATGACGTCATTATTTTATGATGTGCACGGTTGTCCTGCAAATAAGTCTGGTAATAGTTAGGGATCACGTTCTTTGCTGAACCTGTTGTGAATGTTTTGTATATGGATAAGTCTTACACACAATGTAGTGATCAATGTTATAGTCAGCTAATCAATTTTATTAACTATTAAGACGTTGCTGTATTTTTAGTGGTAAGACAATTTATGTTGTAGATAAATTACAGGGCCGGGGGGGGGGGGGGGTTGAGTTTGCTGTAGCGTTTTTTGTTGCATTTAAGGATGCACTACGATAATTTCAAACACGCAAATACATGTACATCACATCCATACTCTAACTTGTTAGCCCATCTGAAAGCTAGTCTACACCTAGACTTGAGAAAGGGAAAAAATGCAAGGACAGACCAAGAATCTAATGTTTGTGTTACTGTGTTTGTGACAGTGAATAATGCAAAATGTGCAGAATTATGCAATAAACTTGAATTGAGTTCGGTAATTTTCATGTACTTGAGTCTTGTCGTAACTAAAAAGTTTTATGCACATCTGGGATTTCAGTGAAATATTTGGGGGCCTCAGTGGCCGAGTGGTCTAAAGCGCGGGCTTAGGATCACAGTGCCTCTCACCACCTGGATTCAAATCCCACTCAGGACAGATTCTAGTGTGAGAAAGTTTGTCAGTTCGCTTGCCGAAGGTCTGTGGTTTTCTACAGGTACTCCGGTTTCCTTCACTGTTCCAGAGCTGACCGTCTCGAAACAAGTGAAAAAATCTTGACTGGGGCGTAAAACACCATTACTCCGCTCCACTCCACTAAGTAAAATATTTCTGTAGAAAGAAAATTGTCATTGCTATGGGATTTTACATGTCAAAAATCATGATATTTACACTGGAAGTGATGTTTTTGGTGACACTTTTCATCTTGTGCACTCAAGAATCCAACATTTGCCTTATTTTCCAACATGTAAAATCCCGATAGCAACAACAATTTCCTATCTACAGAAATAATTTATGGTAATTGCAAATGCCCATAAATTAATGATGTCATTCGATGTATTCAAGTTTATTGGATTTTCTATGAAATTTTGCATAATTCACTGTCACAGACACAGTGGCACAGAGTACATCTGTTTGATACATACGCAAAACCACAAATATGTGGGTTTTTCTGAAGTAGCTGATCGCATGAGTTTATTTTGCAGACAGATACGTTACACAAGTGCTCTCTGCACATGAGTGTATGTATGCATCTGCACAATAAACAAGTGTGATCAGCTACGTCAGAAAACCATGTGTGGTTTTGTTTTTATCACATACCCTACCAAATGAATGCAAAGCTAGCTTTCTTACTTAATTTGCCAATAAATTCACAATCAGCCTTTTTATATTGATTTTTAATCTGATTGGAAAAACTTATATTTGACTGGAAAAACAGTAAAAAAAAAATAAATTGCTAAAAGTAATTAAAAACAACAGATAATTGTTCATTTAAACATCATTTGTTAACATTTTAATACTACTATCGTAAACACAGGTTAAAACTTATAAAGCAAACATTGATTTATCAAAATTTGTTAACATTGTCCAGGATTCTCCCAACTTGTCAAAATTCTCCCAACTGAATTATGACGCCACATAGGAAAAGTTCTTGCGCATTTATGACATAATGTAATAGAGACGGAAACGGAAAAGAGAATTCCCCTAAAAGTAGTTCCTGGCTACTATGGTGATACGGATTATTGTATCACAGCCAGAAGATGTACCCGGTAATGTATTGCTATTGTAAGATTCATTGGGTATGTGATAAAAAAGTCTGTCTCCATAGACCACCTTAAAAAAATAAACACAGCACTAACAGTTTAAATTACTCAATGATTTCAAAAGGTTGGTTTTTTTTTTTCTTTTTTCAACGTAGGTTTAGATTTTTCAAATGTTATAAACATGATATAGCATCCCCTTTAAAAGTGACGGTCTTGGTGGCTCAGTGGTAGAGCACCTGAGAAATATTTAGCCAGAGGATAAAATGATTGAAATATGTAAATGTTATTTAATGATGTGTTTATTGAATTTTTTTTATTTTACAGAAATGGGTCGTACTAGAGGTGGTAAAAGACGTACTGTTCTTCAACTTGGAGACCAGAAAGAAAGTTATTTAAGTAGGTTGTTTAAAATCTCAGTTTTAAGGAAGGGTTACTTGTTTAGTGAATTTTGTTGTCATACATAAGATTTATCAGTTGGGGTGTTAAATATAAAAATCTAGACTAAACAAATTTGGATGAAAAAAACATTTTATGGCCTTTAACGTGGATTTTGAGGCTATTGAACATTTTATGTAGTATTAATGATTGATTATGAAAAAAAGTTACCTTTCGTAAGCAGATGATCCTTACATAGAGGTAGTCTTTTAAGAAGGCTTTATAGTATTACATGTATTAGAAAATAAGACCAAAAATTCATGAAATTTTTATTCCTGATTTCTGACACTTTTAATTTTTTTATGCTAGAAAATGACAGAAATGTTATTTTTTTATTTGTAATTTTTCAGACTTAATTTTCTCTTTTTCTGCCATGTTGTAGATAGATATGGGTATAGCAGACAAGAAGATAATGATGAGGAAAGCAATACAGGTAAATTTTTAATTCCATATTGGAGAGAGTTTTTTTTTACCATTTTAGACTGACATATTTGATTTCTTCTTGTGTAAGATATTTTAGTGATCCTGATAAAATAAAGACCAATAAATGTTTATCTGTAACATAGTGCAGCATTTTATCTACGGTAAATAACAATCTTACAGTCCAATCATTAAGCTCACTTCAAGAGAACATATAGAAAAGGACTACTGTATTGTAATTCTTTGAGGCCTAAAACTTTTCCTGCTGTCAACATGATAAGACATGTATTTTGCACTCACTCCCTTCCTTCCTTCCTTCCCTTCCTCATTCATTCATTCATAAACTCACACATTTGCCTTACAGTTTTCAGCTTGGTAATATGTTATGTTGATTTGTAGGTAACCAGAATGGTGGAGAATCAGAGACAGATGAAGAATTGGAAGGTATGTTTTATAACAGTTTATACATAAAGATACTAATGAGTAACTACTTATAATCACAAAATATAATAGTCAAAAGAGTTATCAAAAGAAATTGTAGGGTTTTCTTAAGATTTTTAGAGTTTCATGAAATAGAAGGCAATTTATTACCATCATTATTATTATTAAAATTATTTAACTCTTAAGCACATGCTTATGAAGTCACAGCACCTCTCCCCACCTAACAATTGGGTAAATCCAAGTGTGAGAACTTTGACAATATGAGTGCCGGAAGTCATTGGTTTCTTTAGGTACACTGTTTCTAAACCATTCTAGAACTGACTGTCTAGATTTACTTGAATGAATCCAGACTGGGGTTTTTAACATTGTTAATTAGCTCCACATTATTTTGAAATGACATTATTCTCACCCTGCAAAAATTGCATAAGAATTAATTACACTGTTTTATTGATTGATTTAACGAGGTTTTACATTCCAGTCAGAAATATTTCACTTTTATCAGGATGTCACCAGCTATAGGTGAATTGACGGAAAGTTTTATGCTTAGGGAATTGTGCAGGGAAGGCCCTTTAATGTGCCATGTCTGCTAGGACACAGGAACATCAGTATAAGGTCTCACTCAAAGGACCTCCTGACTTTCATCTCTAAATGCCAAGAAAGAACAGTTAATGACTATTAGTCTTCATAAGACTACCGGGGTTTGAATCCTCAGAACACCTAATAAGTACAATATACCAAGCATAGGAAATAAATCCAGTATGGAAAAACTATCTAAATTAAATAGAATCAGATTTAACAATTAATTACTGACAAAATCAATGTCTTAAATGTTTATTTGTAACAGTGTACTATCATTTACATGGTATTTTGTCAAATATGTTTGTTGTAAAATAAAATATCATCTAGGTATGTATTATTCATTACCAAAGATTAAGGATTTGATGAATTGAATTAATTGTGTTTTACACCCCAGTCAAGATTATTTCACTTTTATCGAGGTGGTCAGTTCAGGGATGATGGAGGAAACCGGAGTGCCAGGAGAAAACCACCAACCTTTGGCAAGAAAACTGACAAACTTTACCACATTAGGATCTGCCTGAGTGGGATTTAAACCTAGGTGGTGAGAGACACCACATACGTTCAGGGCATGCTTGAGACCACTTGGCCACTGAGGCCCCCACTCACTGAGGCCATTGCAGATAAAAGATAAATGGGAACTTTTCTGGCTGTGATTTATGCCCTAAGTACATTATTAATTTTTTTTCACTTACAGGTCATCAAAATGTCCCAGAAGATGACATGGAAGAAATTCCTTTACCACCAGTTCCGAGCACAGAGGTGGTCAAACCAAAAGTGGACATTGATGATAAAGTAGCAAACTTTTTGGCTGTAAGTACACCCAATGTTCACCCCAGAAAATGCCAAAATAATTAAGCATTATTAATTACTGTCTGATTCACGTCTGCTGTAGCACTAGTTTTTCAAGGTTTTAGAAGAGATATCAAAAAATTTTGTAGATTGCCACATACCGTTATGACGTATGCATTTTGTCGTAATTAACTGACACCAAACTAAATTCCAGAATGAGTGTTTGTGTCTTTTCCCATATTAAATCCCCGTAAGGATTTTAAAAAGCTCTGCATTTTATACTCCAGCTAAGATGGCATTTAGTTTGGTGTCAGTTAATTACGACAAAATGCATACGTCATAACAGTATGTGACATTCTACAAAATTTTTTGATATCTCTTCTAAAACCTTGAAAAACTAGTGCTAAGGCAGACGTGAATCAGAGGCCCGTTCAAGAGTGCGTATATACGTGATCGCATTGACTTCTAACCGTTCAGGAATGGTTGTATGCGCAAGCACAAGCGTGCGAACGCTATCAATATTTTAAGGTTGTTCGCCTTAGATTCAAGATGGCGTCGTAGTGTCAAACATTAAGGAAATGATCTTAGTGAATTCTTAAAAAAACCTGCAGTATTGTTTTTATGTCAGTGAAAGTGTGTTAAATCGTTCAAATAAAGGTATTAACGTTTGAATTATTTCAAACATTTGTGAAGAGGCATGATATGAGTATGTTTTTAAGTTTTTTGGGGGGATTTTATCGGTGTCTGACCACGGGTATATCAGAACCCAAAATTAAATGACCATTTTTTTAAAAAAAAAGGATAGAACTATTTAACATACCCTGTATTATCAATAAAAAACGAAACGACTTGTTTGTCGTCGTCTAAATATGATGTGGAAGTCAAGAATAAATCAATACTTGGCTGGTCAATCACAATTTATTTAACAATATTAGTCTCTTCTTCACCGATGGTCGCCATTTTGAATGCAACGCGAGTACTCGCGTCTGTTCAATAGACAGAGTGTAGTGTAGTGAGTGTAGTGGCGAGCAACCAGTGACTTGAACGCGCCTCAGACAGTAGGTTTAGGAATGTGATCTTAATTTTCAAACCTGGTCCACTGCATGTAAAAAAAAAAAGGATTGTTATTTACTGTTTACTTTTACTTGGCGCTTAGTATATGATTGCCATTGCATTATAACCTTGTTAATCTGAAACATTATTGTCAAGTGTTCTAGTTTGACACAGTTTACTGACCTTGACCTTCATTCATGGCTACAATGGCCAGAAATAGTAAACATTTTTAGTTTGCTTCTGGCCACGGACCAATATACCTAGACAGTTTAAGCATAAACATGAAGTTAGCAACATTGCATGTAAAGTTACCAAGTCTATAAAGTTTTTTTGTTTTTGTTTTTCATTTTTTTCTGTGATATATATATATATATATATATATATATATATATATATATATATATATATATATTATATGTTTATTCAAATAAAGATAGTATGAACAAAACAAACATAAAAAGATATCAAAGTTACACCTTTCACATCTTTACCAGATTATAATTAGATTTTTCTACAAAAAATGACCTATTTGTGTTAATGTCCTAGGGTAACATATTGGTTTTATACATAGAGAGATTTACCAACTTTTACTGTGTTTTACAGGAGATTGATGCATTAGATCCAGAAGAAGAACCATCTCAATCAGAAGTAGATACAGATCTGAAACCAAGCTTTGCTCCTATTGACCCAAAACCTAGCTTTCAGCTCAATGTGGATCAAGTACCTAGTTATATGGAAAAACAGGAGACAAAAATACCTGTAAAACAGGAATCTAAATCAACTAGTAGTTATAAAAATATGTTTGTACAAGGAGCATCAGAATTTACAAGGCCGAAGGAAGATAATGTTACCAGCGGAAAGAAAGAAATCAAAGAACAGTGGCCTGATGGTGATAATTTATTCTCCTATTAAATTTGTCTGAAGGACATTAAAATAAAGTTTTTTAGATTGCCTAGTTTCATTTAAACTTGTCTGTCAGGTTCATTAGTTTAGATACTTGTGCCTTCAGACAAGTGAAAAATTTGAAACTCAAACAGTGGTTCCAGAAATTGATTAATTTTCGAGTATAAATCTTAATAAGAAAAAAATATTAATACTTCTGGCTATGATTCCCACAAGTTTCCAATAAAAACTTTTCCATAATCATGTAATTTGTGTGCTTCATTCAAGATCAAAATATTTTACATTCTTTTTTGTGAAATAAATTAAAATTTGTTTCTATTTCAGAACCAATATCAGATTGGCAGCAGATCTTGGATGACAATACACAGTGTTACTATTACTGGAATGTGCAGACAAACGATGTCCGATGGGAAATACCCCCAGAATATACCCAATATTTACTTCTTAGGAAAGAATATGAAGAAAAAACAGAAAGATTGATTAAAGAGGGGAAAAAACAACCATCAAATCCTCGACAAATCAGGTTTGTCTTTTATTTGGAATTAAACTTAACATATTGGTCAGTGACAGCGACATCTAGTGACATATATATTTCTTTTTACCTCTAAACCATATAGAATTAATTGAATAAACATTTTTTTCATCTAACATGACTAATTTGTTTATTAAACTCATTGATGAAAAACTCTTTTTTTTTGTGAGAAGAAAACTATAAGATTGTTTGTATGTGTATGTTAGCTGTTTCTTTATCAATGGCAAGTAGACACTGAATAAAATTTTTTATGAATGAAAACTACATCATAGTACTTCCTTATGTTACCACTGCTAAAAAAATCACTGATTCATAAATTGAAATTTCCATCAACAGGAGTAAAATTGAACAGCTTGGCGTTATACATGTATACCTAGGTGTAAATTGAAACAGCTAGAATTTTGCTGAGCATCATTTTAACCAGGTTTATGTTGAAATATTTTTGAAGAAAGTTTAATGTAAGTCATTCAGAATTCTTTTATCTGCTATCTTTGTTTCAGAATTGCTGTTGATGGTCATCACTTGATTGAGCCTGATTCATCTGCTGAAGGTGCCAAAGCTGAGTGTCCAAAATTACCACCATCAGATAAAGGGTCAGATGAAACTCCATGTGTCTCATCAACATCTAATGTGTTGGAACAAACTGGTGAAGCATCAAAGAAAAATTCAAAGCAGGGAAACTTAAAAGCAAAAACAGATACTAATTCATTTGGACCACAACTTCCTGATAGTACAGCTGCTAAATCGAAAAAGCCCAAGTTGCAATTGGTAGACGCCATTTATGATGATGAGTCTGATGAGTGCAGTAGCTCTAGTAGTGAAATAGATACAGAAGAAGAAACAGAAATTAAAAAGGCAAAACAGAAAAAACAGGAGAAGAAGAAAGACAATGCAGAAGACTCGGATTTAGATTTAGATGATATAGATAAAGCGCTAGAAATGGCTCTGGAAAAGAAAAAGGTACTTACTTCCTAAGCTTCCCCTGAGTAGGTACAGCTGCTGGTGGAGTTAACTCCATGATGGTATCCATAATTCAGTAAATAGTACTTTGTGCTGTCAGAAAATATACCATTTAGCAAAATATACAGCTGTCTTAATTTTTGAAATTTATTTAAAACTAAGGCTTGTTCCCTCATGAAAAGCATTCCTTAGCTGGATTTGGATTCATATAATTTTAAAACTTTAGATTCATTAATTTTCAACTGTTAGGCTTATGCTTTTTATCTACCAACCTTTTCGGCCCCAATGTCACTGATGAGGAATGATTTTCTGAAATGTGCACATATGGCACATCAAAATTTAACAAGTATTTGTATTATATATCTCCACAAATTTAAAATTACTAGTAGACAAATTTCCGAAATTTGTGAAAATATAGTTATTTTTAAAGTATTTTTTTCACTAATTAGCTAAAATATGTTACTTTTTAAAAGAAATTCTAAGAAATTAGTAGCCAGTGGCGATTTTGGCTACCAAGAATGGATTTCATAATTATTTTTCCACTGAAATTGATAGGGTTTAATGGGCTTTTCTTCTAGTCAGGGGCTGCAGTAACAGAGTGGTGAACGTATAAGCCTTAAATTTCAAAGCATCTCATTGCTGTGGATTTGAACCTGGGTGATCTACAGTGAAAAGGGTTTCCATTATATTATTGACCAAAATGAAATATTTTTTGGTCAATGAATTTTTACATTCACGTGTATTTATATTTTCAGCCCAAAGAAGAGGAGACTAAGTCTTCTAGCTCTAGTAAAAAATCGACAGAAAAAAGTCTGAAGAAGAAAACATTGGTAGAAGAGATGAGAGAACAAGTCCAAAAGAAACAGGAAATTGAAGCAAGAAGAAAAGCTGCCATTGAAGAAATGATGGCCAGAGAACTAGAGAGAAGAGTGGGACCACCAAGACAAAGCAGTATTCCAGAGGAACCAGCATTTAGACCTAAAGTCATGGATTATGAACATGGTCGGAAAAAATCAAAATCTGCTGATTATGATAATGGTAAGTTAAGGGTTTTGAAAACACTGACAGGGACAACAACCAGGTGTTGAAGCACTTGTGGGAGCACTGGATAAGTTCTGTTTGACAAAGTTAAAAAAAAAAGCAATATGACAAATTCTTCATAACAGTAAAACTTTGAATTCATCGTCACTGTTTGTTCAGTCAAATTTTAGTGTTTTAAGAGAGTTTGGCAATAAATCAAGGGAGCCTCATAAAGAAAATCATAAGAAAATGGATTTTTGGATTTTAAAAATATTGTATAGATAAGCAAGGAGGCAGAGATATTGCTAGGCATTATAACACTGTTTTACTGTATACTGTATGAATGTTCACAATATGCATGTCATAATGTGATTGGACTTCTTCAAGCTAAAAGATACAAAGATGGTCAGGTTTTTTAGTGTCGTGAACCATATTTTTTAATATCAGTCTTAAGTCAGCTAAGAGTACTGGTATTCATTAGGTTGACAGACTTAGGCAATATAAATTATTTAATGAAATGCTGTAGACTTTAACTCACAATCTTTGAATCATAAGTTGACAAGTTCAACTATGTCCAAAGTATTATGAACAGTTTCTATGTTTACTATTAAAACTCATGCATTATTTATTTTGATTTTTTACCAGAATCTTCAAGAAGTCATGAATCCAACAGAGATTCAAAACGCAAAAGAGATGATAGAAAAACTGAGAAGGACAGAGACAGAAAAAGGCGAAAAGATGATAAAGACAGCCATAGAAAAGATAGAGATGAGAAAGATGAGAGGAAAAAAGAAAAAGATGATAAGAAGAAAGACAAAGATAGACACAGAGAAAAAGATGACAAAAAGAGTGATAGTAAGAAAAGAGAAGAAAGGAGTAGCAAAGATGAAGAAAAGCAAGGTAGTAAAAAGAAGGAAGAAAAAGATAAGGCAGAGAAGAAAAAACCACAAGATGAAAGTGAAAGTAAAGACCAGAAAGTCAAAGTTGAACCAGAAATAGTTGTTGTGCCTGAGGTTGATGATACTGAGTCAGATAAGAAAACAGAATCTAAAGAAGTATTACTGGCGAACATGAGGGTAAGGAGACAACAGCAGCATCATTTATTTGGTGTGTGAGACTTGTCTTCTGATCGGAGTAAGATTGGAGTGGAGTAATAGTGTTTTACGCCCGAGTCAAGATCCTTTCACTTATTTTGGGGTGGTCAGTTTTAGGATGGTGGAGGAAACTGGAGTGCCCGGAGAAAACCACTGACCTTCGGCAAGCCAACTGACAAACTTTTTCACTCCAGGATATGTCCTGAGTGGGATTCGAACCCAGACAGTGGGAGGCGCTTTGATACGTAAGCTCATCAGAGTAAGAGTACAGATGATATACTCAACTTACATGTTTTTGGCCTTAGATTGAAGCGTTACATGTATATAAAATTTGAATTGAGGCTGTTTTTTATGTGACCATATATAAATATAAAGACACAATTAAAAAACACTAAATGTTAAATTTGAATGTCCAATGCGAAAAGTCTTTCCATTTTAGTAAAGCAACTTAAAAACAAAATTTTCACTTTGAAGTTTGTTGAAATATATGACCTTGAACCTTTATAAAACATGGAGTAAAATACCTAATGAAAATAGCAATTACAGGGAATATGAAAACAATTGGCTTAAAATTGACTTTGTTATCTTTTTCTTTCTTGTTTTTCACAGCAACAAGCATCTGAACTTGCAGAATTAGCTCTAAGTAAACTTGAGTTTTTAGAAGTTACCAAAAAAGGACTTTCTAAGTTGCAGATCCTTCTTATGGAGTTGGAGGTAAATAAAACATGTGCAGTGTACTTAACTTTAGAAGGAATAGATTAGTATTTGTTTAGCTTGTTAGTACAGAGTACAGAAGAGCATAGACCTAACTTCATTATCAATATTAGCTGAGTTTCAATTTTGTGGGGACCAAATTATGAAAAATGTAAAGTTATATGGTGAAAAGTTTTGATAGATAATTTTTTTAGGTTATTGGTTAAAGTGTTTTGATTGACCAAGTGTGGATCTCTGATAGCTCTTTTGGAAATACAAGTTTAATCGAGTGACCAAAAAGCCCCAGCTTGCAGTCTTACTGCCTCTCACTGCCAAGGTACTAATGTCACTCAAGCAGGTCCAAATATAATCAAGTTTTTGGTGTTTTTTCTGTGTGTAATCAGATCACATCCACCATATTGGAAATGCTGCCTTGATATGAGTGAAATACTCTCTAGGGGGTGTGTGTAAAACTCAGTTTTTCTTTTCTATCTTTTTTTAATACATGTGTATATACATGTACATGTATCTTAAGATAACATAGATCTGTCATTTGAAAATGAACAGAATTGTTGACAACAGTGTCAGTGATAATTGATCTGTGACTGTCTTAGTATTAGTAAATCAGACAAAAGAACAAGTGTTGTTTTTCACCCCCTACAAGTGAAGTTTAGGGGGTAAATAGGAATCAGCTTTTCCCTCCGTCTTTAGATGGATTGCTTTCTGGAAAATAATTTAATAAATATTTGACTAATTTTAATCATATTTGGTGTGTAGCTTTGTTGTGTAAAGATGAACATTCAGTTTGATTTCGGTGTTATTCTATTGATTTTTACAGGAGTTTTTGCTCTTTTAACATAAAATTTTAAAAATCTTTTATTATCACTTATTAGGGGTATAAGTCTCCATTAGAAACAGCTCTAGTTTAAATAGCATCATTTATAAAATCTTGATTTAAGTCATTTATACAAAGCACTGGAGAGTCATGATGATTGATATTGGTATCAAGTGTTGTTGTTCTTGAATGAACAAGGATGACAATTTTTTGGGAACTAAAAAGCTGTGTTGTTCTTCTGACCATTCTTGTTTTAAATATATTTAGACAAGGCAGTATGATTGGCAGTCAGGAGGATTGGACACAGAATATTTTTTAAAGAAATTAGACGAAGCCAATTTACAGTTGGAGCATTATGAAAAGAATGCAGCACCACCTGGATGGTCGTGCCATTGGGACAGGTACGGTCATGATTTTCTTCATGTTGAACTCATCTTCATCAATGTACCAAAGTATGGACCACAGTTAATTTTAAACTATCTTCATCTAAATTTGAAATTTAAAATCAACATTGACTCTTTTTTTTTTTTTTTTTTTTTGGTATTTCTTTGGATGGAAATGAACTATTTTGTTAGGTCATGTTTTGGAAGAAAAACTGGACAACTTCCATGGACATTACAAATGAAAATTTTGATGTCCAGTTCATGAAGTTGATTTCAAATTTGAGATGGTCTTTAACCTCTTGTTGGTCCATGCTATCATATTGTTTATCTGTGACAAGTGACTGTTCGCATGACTACAATGAGTAACAATTTACAGTGCTGGTTTCCATAGATGTATGATGAGCATGTGTACTCCATTGGTTGCCATGGTGACAACAGCCATATTTTACAACTGCCTGGACAACAACCAATTTACAGATTGTGGAGATGAATATTTAAGGGTGAGTTAAGTAATTTTGATTCTCATTTAAAACAAGATAAAGTAAAAGTTTGGGATGAAGATTAATTTAAAAAGTTCTTAATTTTATAAAATCTTGAAATCTATGATCTTAAAAATGTTTTGGAATTTTTCGAAATTCAAAATACTGCTTATGTTGGTTTATCAGATTTTATAATGTTCATAAATTTTATTCCAAGTCAAATTTTGAAGAAATTGAGTTGAGCTATCAGAAATTTTAACAAAAAATTACAAATGTAAATGTATTTACATGAAACTAATTGTTGCCTTTTATTTCAGGATCATATTAATGTACCATAGTTATTTTGAAATAAAATATTTACAATAAATTGTTGCTATTATCTATTTTCCCTTCCCTACCGTCGATACTGTAAATTAGAATTAGTTACTTAAAAAATTTAAAAAAATTTATTTCCACTCTTTGTTGACGGAATCCTTACTTACTGCCCTTGACGCCACAAGCACATTTTATGGGTATGACTTCTGCAACTTGATCTGTAGCTGAGAATTTCTTCTTAGTACGTGTTTAAGTGAAATAATCTTGACAGGAATATGATATTTTCTTGGGAACAAGTACATGTATGTTTGTGTCTATTAATTTTTTGGCTTGTTTCCTTTTCTGTGAAATGTAAAAATAAATTGTGTCCTTGTCTTAAGCATGTTTTAAATATGACATGTTAAAAAAAGATATAAAGCCCTTTATTTGTAAAAGAAATCAAAATTTTAGCTCAGAAATTACACTAATTTATGTAGATATTTTTTGTATCACAAGCAAGTACTCTCATAATTTGAAGAAAAAAAAGTTTCACTAAACAATAAATACATGTTTGTTACTAATTGTTGTATGAGGAACACATAGTGTCATGTATACAGTAATGTTGTGTACTGTCCTCAACTAGTTTTCATGTACCATGAAGAGTAAAGACAGAAATAAAGTTGTACCTCTGGACTAGCAGTCTTAGCATGCAAGCCAAATTAGTATGAGAGAACATGCAAGACATTTAAGCAAAAGCAAGCTAGATGCTAGATTTAGCTGATTTATTAACTTAGAGAAAGCCATCTTGACATTTTAAATGTGAGCATCTAGAACAAACCTGGAAAGATTTAGAGTCAACTACATGAACATTAGATGCTAGACTAAGATGGTAAATACTTGTACATGTGTACTTACTTGACAAGCCAAAGTGAACACAAGAAACTTATCAAACAAACTGGACAGTATAGAGACAGTAAGTCTATGTGTAACAGTAAAGTTGTTCCTGAAGAAGAAAATGTTCAGAGGATCATTCTCATCAGTGAATTTGTTTCAAACATCACCAGGGATTTCCTGTTGCCTTATGGGAAACCCTTTCTGGCCTAAACCAAATCAGGTTAACCCTTCATATGGAGAAGTTACCAAGATATTGAATTTCACATCATAAAGAGACATTTCAGATATAAAGGTTTATGATCATGAAAAGAAATTAAAAACTCAAAATATTTGCTGTCAAAGACCACTTCAGTCAAATATTTGAATGTTATTTTGAAGACTTCTGAATAACAAAAGGACAAGACTGGGTACTGAAGCAGAAGTAGGAGAGAAAGTAAAATTCAACCATCATCTGTATTAAAAGCATCAATGGTCTCCAGATGGAATACTGCTTGTTTGTAGTCTAGTGTCATGCCATTTCTTTTCTCTCTCTTTCCTACTTAAGTTACGTTTGTCTTGCTCATAATCTCTCTCTCTCTCTCTCTCTCTCTCTCTCTCTCTCTCTCTCTCTCTCTCATAAGGTTCAACTTTAGGTTGTATTGGCACAGTTTAAAGTCATGTTCTTCCTAATCCTCATTTCATACCTTATACATGGGCTTTTTCCATTTAATGATTTAACCTGCAAATTATCAGTAGATATGTTATCAAATTTTCAATAAACTCATACTGATGGTTTTATTGCAATATCAACATGTTTTGTAAAGTTTTATCTTGTCAACATAACCACTTTATATAGCATTCTCTTTAGACTAGACACATGTTTTGTTTCAATTTATGAAAGGCACCTGCTTACCAATATCACTTAATATGTTTTGTGCTTAATTTTCTTTTTTTTTTTTACATGCAGTTGAACCTTTCACAACCAAGCACCTGTCAGACAGGTCTTAGGTTTATATATATTATTAGAATAAACAGTATTAGGGTATGTCTTGGGAATCAGTTTAGACAGCTTTTTGTTTTCACGATATCATTTAGATAACATGTCTTACAAAACTCGTTCACATTAGACTGGTTTTCATTTTGCACAGGATTCAGTTTATAAGGGATACACTTTACAACATTGCTATTCTACTGTTTAAAGTTTGATAGTCTGTAGTTTTAATAGATGTTTGTTACAAGCAGGGTTTTATTTGGCATTATGTTGTGTTACAAGTATAGGAAACAACTTTCTTCCATTGTTGATTTTTCATGATTTTGCACACACAATTTTTTAATTGTTTCCTGTGGTTTCAAAAATTCTTTCCTCTGCCTGCACACCTTGGCTTGAGTTTTTCTGCTTTTTTCTGACAGGTTTAATTTTTCTCATTTATTTGAATTAAAGTGATTCACTTAGTGAAAAAAAAGAGTACAATATTTTTGAAGAAATAAAAAATAATTAAAATCAGTTGGTTTTGTTGTCTTTTTTAACATTAATGAGTATGCTAGTATCTTCACAGGAGTATGTGTGTTTGTGCCATTGTACATAACCATTGGCTTAGATCAGAATGATTCTCATGACTTTTGAATAAGGAACATATCTTTGTGTGAGAATATTTGTTCACTTGTTGATAGTTTTCTCCAGGCACTACAGGTTCCTCCAGCTTGCTAGAACTGACAACCTTGATTCTTTTTTTTTAAATAGTTTTCTCCAGGCACTACAGGTTCCTCCAGCATGCTAGAACTGACAACCTTGATTTTTTCAGATAGTTTTCTCCAGGCACTACAGGTTCCTCCAGCATGCTAGAACTGACAACCTTGATTTTTTCAGATAGTTTTCTCCAGGCACTACAGGTTCCTCCAGCTTGCTAGAACTGACAATCTTGATTCTTTTTTTTAGATAGTTTTCTCCAGGCACTACAGGTTCCCCCAGCATGCTAGAACTGACAACCTTGATTTTTTCAGATAGTTTTCTCCAGGCACTACAGGTTCCCCCAGCATGCTAGAATTGACAACTTTGATTTTTTTTAGAAAAAAAATCTTGATGTAGGTGTAAGCTTTTTTTACTCAACTTCTTTAAATGGTTTGAAGTACAAAGAACTCATGTTCTAGCTTGCTTATCTTTAACCTTCACTCTAAAGTGTACTTTACAAGTCTGTGGTTTTCTGACAGCACTTAATACACTTCCCTACAGGGTAATTTAAAATTAGAGACTGTAACATTTTCTGTAAAGAACTAATATTGGGTTTATGGTTTTCTTTAAAAGTTTACTATCCTTTTCAATATTGACTTTAGAGTAGAAGGTTATAAAACGTATTCAATTGCCGAGGATTAAAAAGAGCTTTATTTGTGTTTGAATGTGTGATATTTGTGTGTTTTTGTATTTGTTGATGTTAGTTATAATTTTTCATGTGTTACTGAAAAGAGTAAAATGTCTGTGTGTGTTTATGTGTGTTTTCTTGGGTTTTGGGGAAATCTATATAGCTAAGTGTTTTGTGTATTGTTAGTGTTTGCACAATGTGAATGTGTGTATGTTTGTTTGTGCTTGTGTGTTCCTATAGTGAAAGAGAAAGGTTTTTTGTATGCCATGTATTTTTACAGTGTGTGTGTGTGTGTGTGTGTGTGTGTGTGTGTGTGTGTGTGTGTGTGTGTGTGTGTGTGGGAATGAGTATAGAAAGTGTGTAAAAGGCATGTGTTAGGTATGTGTATAGTTTGTTGATAATGTGTTTATGTAGTAGCTGTATGTGAAATGTTAGAATGTGTCAGAGATATTGAATCTTAAAAATCTCTAAAAGGAGACATCAGCTGAAATTATCAATTAAATCCATAATTTGCTTATAACTTATAAGATGTCAAGGTCACTAAATGTTTACTAACCACCCACAATTAGATATATAGGTAGCTGTGAGTTTGAAATAACTTTATGTTAAAGATTTATTTAAACTTCCACATGTTTTCAATTGGTGAGGCCAATTTCAGGGTTAAATAAAATGTTATCTACAAATGTATATAGTTGAAAAGTCAAGGTCATTATTATTTTTTTTTAATTTCAATATTTTGATTTGTAAGAATTTGTTGTTGACAATTGCTGATATATTATTAATCTAAACCAAATTTAACTTATTGTTGATCAAAAAACAAAAGTTTCCTGTTTACATTGATACAGAGTTTTAGCCCACCGGAACAAAAAACTGATGAACTATTGCAATCCTACTGTGTCAGTTGTAAGTTTCACTTAGTCAATTTTTCCATAACAAAATTGGTTAAACTTCCATGGAGTTTTGTTTGAAGCATCCTTAGGGCAAGTTTTTAAGTTGGTTTGTGTCATGCCTTAAGGGACCTTAAAACACATCACTGGGTCACAGTGAACCACAAACTGAAAATCTTTTTAAAAAGGAGAAATCTGATGTAATATTCTAATTCTGAATGGTTCTAAGTCTTTTATTTTATCAGTTTATTAATTTTATAAAAAATTTTCAAAATTTCTGTAAAATTGGATTTTAATTTCTAATATCTTTAGTAATGCTAAGGTAATCATATGGAGTCTTCAGTTTTTAAGTTTTCATGATATGCTTTTTGAAATGAGGTCAAGGTCATGCCATAGTTTTTAGCTGTTTCATCATGTTTATGTAGATCTAAATTTTAAAGTTCTCTTGATATGCTTTTTGAAATGGGTTCAAGGTCATGCCATAGTTTTTAGCTATTTCATCATGTTTATGTAGATTTAAATTTTCAAGTTCTGTCAACCTGTTATTGAACAAGAAGAAATCATCATCAAAGGTCAAGGTCATGATTTCATTTGTGACATTAGCTTTAAGTTTATTATACCTTGATTAAATATTTACATTATGATTATGACCTTAAAATGTTACTTGTCCAGGTTGTTGAAAAATTTTGTAAAAATTTAAGTTTCTTTAGCCTTATAAGGTTCTTATTTTCTATTTCCATCATTTTCATCTTAGTTTGGTAAAAAAAAATTATATCATGAAAAAATTAGTATATCATTAAAATATTCAAATTTTGGGGGGGGGGGGGGGGGGGGGGGGGAAACAAACAAACAAAACTGAAAACTTTAAAACTTTATCATGGCATTTAAGAAAATAATTTTGGAAATATATCATAAAATAAATATATTAAAGCTGCATTAAGTTTTTCAATTTTCTGAAATTTTTTTTGATTTTCTAAAAATATATATATATTTATAAAATAGATAACTTCTAATCACAAACTGTGAGATTCATTTTCTAGAGACTTGAATGAATCAAAGGGGATACATGACAAATTGCATGAATTGTCCATCATTAATATCCAAATGTATTCACAACTGTGTTTATTATACCCAACAAAATCACAAGTAACAAATTAAATGAAATTCTGTGTTTAATTTATCATATTTTACCATTTTGCAAGATGTGTATAAATGACCCATAAGATCATACAGGCTGCATCTCATTTGGGAAATTACTGCTATTTCTACAATTATTCGAGCTTTGAACCAAATGTAACATTAGAAACACAATTAAGTAGATCAGCTTTAATGGTCATATTTTCAAAACATTCAGGAAATTACACATTACATGTAATTGTATTTGTGTGATATTTTATTTAAGAAATTTGTCAAAAGAATGAATATTTAGCCTTGAGTGAATTTTTAAAAAAAAATTCCAGTTATTACATTTTAAAGATAAAGCATTGAATTATGATAATGGCTTATTACAATACCTATATACATGTATTCATATTGAAACTGTGTATGGTAACAATAATGTTTTTATGCCCCCTTCAAAGAAGGGGGGCATATTGCTTTGCTGCTGTCTGTCAGTCTGTCAGTCAGTCTACCAACAGTTTCCATTTGTTTTCTTCTCAGAGGTTTCACATACTGAAATGAAATTTGGTATACAGATTTATCATAAGAATATCTAAGTCAAGTTCTGTTTTGGGTACGAACGAGCAATTTTTGACACAGTTATCCCCCTTGGACTTAGGAAAAATTCCAATTATTTGCATTTTCTGTTTGTTTTCTTTGCAGAGGTTGCACATACTGAAACAAAATTTGGTATACAGACTTATCAATAGAATATCTAGGTCAAGTTCTGTTTTGGGTACGATCGAGCAATTTTTGACATGGACTTGGAAAAATTCCAATTATTTGCAGTTTCCATTCATTTTTCTTTGCAGAGGTTGCACATACTGAAATGTAATTTGGTTTACAGATTTATCATAAGAATATCTAGGTCAAGTTCTGTTTTGGGTACGAACGAGCAATTTTTGACACAGTTATCCCCCTTGGACTTAGAAAAATTCCAATTATTTGCATTTTCTGTTCATTTTCTTTGCAGAGGTTGCACATTCTGAAACAAAATGTGGTATACAGATTTATCATAACAATATCTAGGTCAAGTTCTGTTTTGGGTATGAACGAGCAATTTTTGACACAGTTATCCCCCTTGGACTTAAAAAAATTCCAATTATTTGCATTTTCTGTTCATTTTCTTTGCAGAGGTTGCACATTCTGAAACAAAATTTGGTATACAGATTTATCATAACAATATCTAGGTCAAGTTCTGTTTTGGGTACGAACAAGCAATTTTTGACACAGTTACCTCCCTAGGACTTAGAAAAATTCCAATTTTTTGCTTAATGTTCATTATCTCTACAAAGGTTGATCAAATTAATTACTGAAGTACAGTCAAACGTGTCTGAAGGTCTATATGTTTGTGCAACCTATATTTTAAATTTTTTTTAGCTTAGGCACATCATACTTGATAGATTTATGCATTTTAGATAGTACTGGTAGATGACCCCTATTCATTTTAAGTTCAAAGTTCAATTTCATTTCAATGTACACTGTCCATAATTTATACTGCCCATAGTAAAAGCTTGTGCACCCTATAATGTCTGTCCAAGAAGGGGGGCATAGTGTTTCACAAACATCTTTTGTTCCAATTATGATCATAATTCTATTCAATATAATATGGAAGTTTTAGAATATAATGTGTTGTAACAGTTTATTATATATACATGTTATATTTTTAAATGCATTATAAAATGTATTACACAACTGCTTTAACAATTATATGTTAAAAGTAAAAAGAATCATCTGTGATGAATCAGGATCAAGTGAAAATATTACTTCAAAAAATTTAAACTTCAATTTTTGAAGTTACTTTGAATATTGTTAATAATTTTTATATAAATAATGATTTATTCAACTTATTTTTATATATTTGACATCTATATTTTTCTGGATATTTGATGCTGGTTTTTTTTTTTTTTTTTTTTTTTTTTTTTTTCAAATTAAACAATAAGAAAAAATATATTTTGGCATCATTAGCAGAAAAAATACCACATTGCTGAAAAATCATCTGAAAAGAATGAAATTTCTTTTGTGGATGAAATGTGGTAGAGAATCGTCTTAAAATTAGCTGATTATAAAATTAAAATGTATAACACTAAATTTTACAATAGTAAAACATGCATAGTTATTCAGTTAGAAAAAAATACAATAAGTAAAACTATTGACTAGTGATGTGTCATGTAATTCTTTTGAGAGACATTTGTCAGGGGTGTTGCTATTGGAAACTCGCTCTACATTAGGGATAGAGACTCACTTATATACCATGTGACATCTGCTGATGTTGTGCTGATTATGCATTTCCTCTGTTTATGGAAAGTGTCCTGTCACAGTTTCCCTAAATTTTGATAGGAAAACCTCAAAGTAAGCAGTTTCATATCCATAGGAAATGATGTACATGTACATGTATACACATGTATATATGCATAACTGGCACATGGTATATTGGTGAATACTACATTTAACTTGTGTAACAGGAATATCTCCCAGTATATATGACTGAGTCAGTTTCAGCGTATGTTTTCATGTATTTGTGGGTATTGATCAATGTTATTTTTTCTCTCTTGGGTGTTTTCCCATGTAGAGCTTACAGGCGATACTTCTACATGAGTAAAAGATCTGGACGGACTCAGTGGGATTATCCAGACGAGGAGGAGGAGGAAGAAGAAATGGAGGATAATGAACAAGAATCAGAAAAAGATGACATGGAGACAGAAAGTTCAGAACAAAGTCAGACACCTGTGATTTCTGGTGAAGAGAGAAATGGACTTCCCAGTACAACTGAACCCAATGGCTTGACTAATTTTCCTGAACTTGAACAAGTGACTTCTACAACTTCTTTGTCTAAAGTTACAGCAGATACGACATCAGTGTCCCAAACTCAGTCATCTTCAGTGTTACCTGTTATTCCCGCAAAATCTGTGGTCCAATCAGAATTGCAGGTTTGTATTGAAACCATAGTCTACTTCGACAAGATTTGTTATTTAATAATTTTTGTGTTCCATAGGCAAAATGTTTACTTATATCAACATTTCACCAGCTGGACATAGTAACAATCAATTTATGCTGGATAAAAATCAAAGTAAATGCATATAAGAATTTTTTTTTAGAAATTTTTCATTAATATCCATTTTATTGTCATGAGACTCAGTATAGACAGTTGACATGTAGATCATAATAGCAGAATCGAAATTTTGAAAGGCTTTATAAAAGTAGAATTAGATTTAAAAAATTAAAATTGTACGTACATGTTTTATCATTTAACTTTCTAGAAATGTCCTTCATAGTGCTATAACTTCCATTGCAGTGCAAAGCAAACTAACGGTGCTGAGCTAGTTGTGGTGTTGATGTGTTGTATAAAGTAGATATAATAGAGTGATTTACTGCTAGACATCTGGTCTGGATCTTTTATCCTTGTGGCTGAGCACTCACTTATCACCCAGAAAGGCCAGATTTGATCCTCAGCCAGGACACTGGGTGAGGATGTGGTTTTTTTTTTTTTTTTTCAGTTGTTTCCTCCCTACTGTTACATAACTAATGATAATGCACTAGCACAGATTACTTAGTTTGCTTATATTGCATTGGGAGCCATAGCACTGTAAATATAATTTCTAGATAGTTTAATGGTTAAATAAATATGATAAGTATATTCCTAACTTAATTGTAGGCAATTGATACTGGTAATGATGGCATGAGAGATGAAGAAGAAATTCCTGCTGGTATTTAATTAATTACACACACACACACACACACACATACACACACACACACACACACACACACACACACACACACACACACACACACTATATGAAAAAAAACCACACAAAGATGTTTGCAAATATTTCAGAATAAAACTTAGCTGTAGCAAAGTAGCTGAAACATAGTAAATCCTAAAACATAGCAAAGTCTGAAACAACAAAGTCTAAAACATAGCAAAGTCTGAATTGTAGCAAAGTCTAAAACATAACAAAGTCTAATACACAACAGTCTGAAACATAGCAAAGTCTGAAACATAGCAAAGTCTATAACATAACAAAGTCTAATACACAACAAAGTCTGAAACATAGCAAAGTCTGAAACAACGAAGTCTAAAACATAGCAAAGTCTGACACAACAAAGTCTAAAACATAGCAAAGTCTGACACAACAAAGTCTAATACACAACAAAGTCTAAAACATAGCAAAGTCTAATACACAGCAAAGTCTGAAACATAGCAAAGTCTAATACACAACAAAGTCTAAAACATAGCAAAGTCTAATACATAGTAAAATCTAAAACATAGCAGTCTGAATTATAAAAAAGTCTAAAACATAACAAAGTCTAATACACAACAAAGTCTGAAACTTAGCAAAGTCTGAACAACAAAGTCTAAAACATAGCAAAGTCTAAAACATAAAGTCTAAAACACAGCAAAGTCTAAAACATAGCAAAGTCTAATACACAACAAAGTCTAAAACATAGCAAAGTCTAAACATAACAAAAGTCTAATACACAACAAAGTCTAAAACATAGCAAATTCTGAAACAACAAAGTCTAAAACATAGCAAAGTCTGAAACAACAGAGTCTAATACACAGCAAAGTCTGAAACAACAAAGTCTAAAACATAGCAAAGTCTGAAACAACAAAGTCTAATACATAGCAAAGTCTGAAACAACAAAGTCTAAAACATAGCAAAGTCTGAAACAACAAAGTCTGTAACATAGCAAAGTCTGAAACAACAAAGTCTAATACACAGCAAAGTCTGAAACATAGCAAAGTCTGAAACAACAAAGTCTAATACACAGCAAAGTCTAAAACAAAAAAATGTCTTAAACATAGCAAAGTCTGAAACAAGAAAGTCTAATACACAGCAAAGTCTAAAACATAGCAAAGTCTGAAACAACAAAGTCTAATACACAACAAAGTCTAATACACAACAAAGTCTAAAACATGGCAAAGTCTGATACACAACAAAGTCTAAAACATAGCAAAGTCTGAAACAACAAAGTCTAATCCACAACAATATCTAAAACATATCAAAGTCTAAAACATGGCAAAGTCTAATACACAACAAAGTCTAAAACACAGCAAAGTCTAAAACATAGCAAAGTCTAATACACAACAAAGTCTAAAACATAGCTAAATCTAAAACATGGCAATGTCTAATACACAACAAAGTCTAAAACACAGCAAAGTCTAAAACATAGCAAAGTCTAATACACAACAACGTCTAAAACATAGCAAAGTCTAAAACATGGCAAAGTCTAATACACAACAAAGTCTAAAACATAGCAAAGTCTGAAACAACAAAGTCTAATACACAACAAACTAAAATATAGCAAAGTCTAAAACATAGCAAAGTCTAATACACAACAAAGTCTAAAACATAGCAAAGTCTAATACACAACAAAGTCTAATACACAGCAAAGTCTAAAACGTAGCAAAGTCTAATACACAACAAAGTCTAAAACATAGCAAAGTCTGAAACAACAGTCTAAAACATAGCAAAGTCTGAAACAACATTCTAAAACATGGCAAAGTCTAATACACAGCAAAGTCTAAGTCTAAAAATTAACATCTAAATTAAGTTGAATTTTAAGCTGTATTTTTTAACATTTTACTGTCCTAGTGTGTGTGTAATGTAGATTTAGAAATGGAAAATTTCATTTGGTTATAAAAGTTTTGAAAAGTTTCTTCATTCTTTTGACATAAATTTACCTATCTACATTAATCGTTCTGTCAGCTAAAATGTTTGTAATGTTTTTAGATATTCCAGCCCATGATCCAAGAGATATTGAATCAGCATTGAATTTCATTATTGGAGCAGACACACCTGTTGCTAGTGGTGAGCCACCTCCTCCTGGAACAGGACTCGACATGTTGCTTATAGCCCCACCACCCCCACCACCACCAATAGAAGAATACCCTGCCCCACAGAACAATGAGTTAGACACACAAAGTAAAGCTGTAGAAGACTCTAGCATAAATACAACATGTATTGAAAAACCTTATGAGACAATATATGACAATGTAGACAATTTTAACTCTTCAACTGGTGTTACCATGGAAACAAATGGTCTTCCAGTTACCTGATATACATGTACACGATACAGAAAATGGATTAAATCAGATGTACAGTGAAAGTAGTGCAGTTGATAAATCAGAAGCTATTATAACAAGGCTTCCAGTTGTTAACATTACTCGGCCACCTCAAATAGTGTCAAGTTCTGCTTCTGTGGATGGGTCAGGGTACAGTGCAAACATTTCCTCTGCCATTTCCTATGATGGACAGAGTGATGGTGTTACATCACAATCTGTTCCTTTTGTAACATCAAGTACTTCAGATCCAGTTACAGGGATCATTCATAGTAAACCTGTTACTGCATCGTCATCGACAACAGAAGCCATAGCAACAACACAAGATACTGGTCACCATGACAAAAAGAAAAAGAAAAAGGACAAAGATAAGGACAAGGTAAGTAGATTAAAAGGAGTCAAATGAAAAGGGATGTATAATCTAAATGGTGATGGTTTCACTTATATTGAGATGTCACCAGCTGTAGATGAAGTAACAGAAAGTTATATTTTTATGTGTTTGTAGCAGTGAGTTCTAAGGGTTCGTTATGTGCTAATTTAACTTTGTCAGGGGCATTGTAAATTTCCAGGCAGCTGATATGTAAAAGAATATTCTTTTTTTTTAGGTAGTACATAACAAATTTATAGAAGATCTGACTTGTTCTTAAATGAGGTTAATTTTTTAACCATGTGGTACTTTCACAAGCATATTTATTCAAGGTTAGAAATTCCTCTTCTCCCAAAGCCTTATTTATATCTTGATTGTAACCACACAGTTAACTTTTAAACTATTCTCAATAAAATCATGATTCATTGCCACCATTGTGTCGTCAAATTTTGATGTTGTAAAGAGGTTTTGCAATAAGAGGAGGGAAGGTATATAATGAAAAGCATAGAAAAAATAGATTTTTGTCCTCAAAATAATGTTTTGATATGCAAAGTGGCAGGCTGTAGCCTGACATTTAAAATGAAATTTTACTGTTCCACTGAAATTGTTCTTGATAAAAAGTGAAAAGTTCATGTCACTTTAGATATAAATACTTCTTTCTACTTGATATTAACAGTTCATTTTTTTCAAAGACATTCATTTACTGGTGTATATGTTTTGTAGTCAATAAGCAGTGCTAGTTTAACATTGAAAAAGAAGAATGTGTCATCCCTGGTACAGAAGTGGCAGAAAGTAAAAAAAGAAGTAGAAATAGAAGAAAGACATAGAGAAGAACGAGAAATGGCTATAAGACAAAAATTAGAAGAATGGAAAAAAGACCATAGTTAGTTTTTTATACTGTAAGGTGAGGTATATAAATTATCATTATTATCTTTGAAAGTCCCATTGCCTTAAGGTGGAAAAAAATATCTTCAGATGGATCTGCAAGGATGCAGGTGTATGAAGTATTGAATACTAATATTAATTAGGACGAACACCAACGTTTTCAGATATTTTAAAATTTTAATTGTAGATAGTGTGGTTCTTATTGAGCTTTCTGCAATGAAAATTCTAAAATATCTGAAGATGTTGGTGTTTGTCTTAATTATTATTATCATTATTATTTTTGTATTAAGGTCCAAGTCCAGGAATCAGACGTGTAATAAGGTCTTTTTAAGTGATCAATCATCATTCAGTCCTCTCTGTGCTGTCTACTAGCAATACTGTCTCCATGGTTAGACCTCTGTTCTTCAGGGCTTTGAGGACAATTCTTCTTCATGTTTCCTTTGGCTGACCTCTATTCCATTTTCCCTGGGGGGTCCATCTAAGAGCAAACCTTGACAGCGAGTTAGAGGCATGCAGAGAATGTGACCAAGTCATCTCCAGCATCTTGATTGTATGGTCTCTGAGATTGGTGTATCCCACATCTTTTCAACAGATCCTTGTTAAGTAATCAGTTAGGTTAATGTTGATTATAATATTTCTTTAAAAATATCTAGAATATCAGTCTGCTGACTGGATCTTTATAAAATTGTTTCTTTTTGTTCAAAATTTTGTCACTTAATTGATTACTGTTTACTGGTCAGGTGACTTTTACATGTATATCGTGGAGCAATTCCATTGAGAATTGCTTCGGAAGACACATTTTGTCAGACCGGTCTTAGCATCAAATGTTAGTTATATGTTTGGTTTATATTGACTAAATACACATACATGTATACAGTTGAGTTACTCTTGTGATTGTTCATGATTCTTGTTTTGATCTTGAATAATGATTTAAGAGCACACACACACACACACACACACACACACACACTTTAAATATCTGTCATCTAACTCTTTTCAAATTTATACCTGTTCATTGTTGTCAATTTACCTGTGTTAATATTAGGCAATGTGTTAATTAAAAGTCACATAAAAACAAGCCTATAGGACTGTCCATTCCTGTTTTTTGTGGCTTGAAGCAACTGATAATGCAAGTGTTACTTGAGTTTTTGCTGGAACCCATATTTGTTTATCAGCTGGATTGACTTGGACTGAAGCAATAGAAAATGAAATATCTTGCTTAATGGCACACAATATAGCCACACCCAGACTCAAACCCTCAACTCTTAAATCATGAGTTATCTCCATCTTAAACCATTATCCCCATCTTAAACCATTTGGCAGCATGTCTCATAAAATTGTAAGGAAATATCACACATTTTTCTCTAGTACATGTAAATGATATATATGTATATATATATTTTTTTTCTGGCTTGTATATTTGTAGATAGTAATGAAGGGTGTATGTAGTATGGTATAAGTAATGGACAGACAGCCTCTTATGTGGTGTCTTAGAGTACTGTAAAATATCATAAGAGTTTTGCAGTTTTACTGGTATACTGTGGATATACTGTAGATATTTTCACTGGTAGTAAACATCATGCAGTACAGAGTAGGAGTAGTGGATTTAATGGTACATGTACTTCCAAATTTTGTGAATTCAGCTTACATGTATATCATGGAAGCGATTTTATAGTACATGTACAAGACTAAGATAATCTTATACAGATTGTTTAAGCACCAATACAGTTTATCAGTACAAGTTTAATCGAAATATAAATAGTGAAGTCATCTTTATAAGATGTTGTAAGACGCATAGTACAGGAACTTAATGCAGTTACTTATAGTGAAAAACTGGCACACTGTGGTACATAATGTGGTACTAAACAAAAACTGTGATACTTTAATTGGTATCTAAATCTTGAAGATGTCATGTTCTCTAGCAAACTTCTGGGACGTCAGAACATGTAAGTTGTATGTATGTGATATCCAACATTAGTGCCTCTTATGATGCTGAATCACTGTATGACTTAGTTTCAGTTGCTGCAGTTATAAAGGACAATAATTTTGATTTAATATTGGACATACTTTAAATACGATTTCAAATAAGAATACAAAATTGGCTTTGAAATTTTTATCATTTTAATTAAAGTGAGACATACAGGTAATCGAGTTAACAAATATTGAGCCATCAAGGGTTAATTTACATAGGGTATTATAGGAAATTGGTTGGGACTTACTGATGACTTTGAGTTATCCAGCGTATTCAAGGTATCAACATTTTAGCAATCAAAATTGACTGTATTTTGATTTAAAAAGATGTACAGGTTTCATTTGGATGTAAATTATAATTATTGAAATTTTCAATAATGAGGAATAAACATGCTTGTCTGGTTGTTAATTAACTATTGGTGGCAAAATTAATATTTTTATGGAACCAATTTGATATTCAAATCAGGATTTATTGAATACATTTTTATCTTAATTTTGTCCAATTATGAAATGTAGCTCTGTTGCTATGAAACCTATTTGATAATCAAATTAGGAATTATTGAAAGCATTGTTACATATATTTTCAATTTTGTGTAATTGAAATGTAATTATGTTGTTAATTAGTATTGTCAACTTTTAAATGGAACAGGCTAAATCAATCATCTGATTAATGCAACACCCACTGTTTTCATATGAAGCATTGTGTCATCTCATACAAGCATGTATGCTGTGCATAATTTTTGGTCATTAATATTTCACCAATATTTTACTAGGTTAGCCTGATTTTATTACCTTGGTGACAATGATACTTACTTCAAATTACTATTTTTTACCACACCAGCATTTCCAATGGGAATGTGTTCAAGTTTTATCATGAAAATTGATACATTTTGTGCATGATTTTGCAATAAATAACCTTCAAACAAAATTGTACCCCATCAGCTGATGCTTTATCCTTTAACAAAATAATTAATGCCTTTACCATTGTTTAATTTGTTTAATGCCCTATACACATTTGTTTAAGTCAGGATGATTAATATTATTACATATATCTGTTTTCTTTCTTCACAAAGACAATTTGGGCTGTAATTAATCGTTATTATCAATTAGTTTTGCTGTATTTATGCTTTTCAGTGCAGGGTTATATATGTACATTTCTTTCACATGTCAAGGTCATTTATGCCTACCTTTGTTCAGTGCCCCTTATTCTAGTTACAAGGGGACATAATCATGATGCCTTTTCTTAGAATCAGTGTAGTTTGTACGTAAGATTTATCACATAAATGCTCTAATGTGTAGGGCTGTAAATTTATTGTTGTGAATACAAAATATCAAATTATGGAAATTCCTAATTCATGTTTCATTATCACACATAATATTGCTTTTTATTGTTGTAAATGTCATGCAGCTCTTTGAAACTTTTGTATCTGTTGTCACATTTAAAGTGTCTGATGAAATTCAATGCTGTGGTAAATCATTTCACTGAGCAGTTTTAACAAATTCAATCAAATTTGTTATATAAATATATTGGTCATTTTGTTTTTGGTTGTGAATTAAAAAACAGTTGAGTCTGATTTATGGACTTGCCAATTATTGATGCACTGTTAAAATATGGAACATGGTGAACAAACCATGCACATAAAAAATCAACACATCATGTTTTAACAATCAAGATATTTTTTTTCACCAAATCTTTTGATTTAATAAAATGATACACATACATTGTATTTGACAAACTTTTCTTGTGCATGAACTAACTGAAAATTGAGAAAACCAATTATTTGTTTAAAACAAATCTACTTCATATTCATTCAACATAGATTTTGTCTATTTTTTTATTATTTGCTCCTTCTTAGTTTGTCAATCCAGCTTAGAGATACATGAATATGTATATGGTTTTATCCTGTAAGTTAGATTTACAAATCCAAACAAAGAACACTATTATGATACTTTTATGATCTAAGATGTGCCCCATTTACACAGGATTCTACAGGATAATACTATACAGTAGAACATGTCTAACTGAATACTCTCTATGGTGCATACCACTATGGTAGCTCAGTTGGTAGAGTGCTGGCTTTGTATGTGAAGGTCAGGGTTTGAACTCTGATTGGGTCTGCCCATGACTTCAAAATTGGTAGTGACTATTCTTTCGCCAAGCACTATACATTTAGAAATGAAAGTCATAGGGTCTTTTGGAGGAGACCTTAAGATGCCCCCTGTCACAGCAGGCTTAGCACATTAAAGAACCCTCCCTGCACATTGTCCTAAGCACACTGCAATGGTCAAATTTCTGCCACTTTACCTGTAGCTACTGACATCTTGATACATGTATAACTGAAATACTCTTGACCGGTATGTGAAACACTATTAATATTAAATCAAATCAGATCAAATCTAGGATGCATATTTTGTTCAGATTAGTCAGATATTCAATGATTGGGTAGAACTGAGGTAGGTTTACTTACATCAAAGAAAGTTTTAGAAAAAAGGTGGAAGAAACCAATGAAAATTCTCACCTTTAGAAAGCAAACTGACACAAGATTTGCCAGGAGCAGGATTCCAGTCTAGATGGTGAAAGGCAACATGTATTCGTATTACACAGTTGATAAACAATAGAACACTGACATCTCCTGATAAAAAATGGTTTTAAGAAGTTTTCAGTTGGTTTGAACAAGGTTTCAGTTGGTTTGAACAAGATTTCAGTTGGTGTTAACAAGGTTTCAGTTGGTTTGAACAAGATTTCAGTTTAGTCTTTGGTTGTTTTAGATAGATTATAATTTATGACATAAAACATTAAAGCATTCATCATTGCAAAAAGAGCTTTAACAGCATGTATAAGGCATTGATAAAATAAAAATATCATTTGTGCTTGTTTGCATGTGTGTTTATATGAAATTGTGTATGTGCTTTTGTATTGATAACATAACTTTCAGAGGTGTATTAAGTATTTAATTGTAATTTACATTGTGAATTTTTTAATAATATGATACAGTTGAAACATTTGATTCATTGGAAATATTTACTTTGTTAAAGTAATGATTCAGATCATGACATTTACAAATGCATGTCATGTCATTAGTTTACCTGGCTATTTTAATGCTTGTATAAGCCCCCCCCCCCCTTTTTTTTTTTTAATAAAATGAATTTCGATTGAAAAATTATTATAATCTCATTTACATACATAAGAAAACTCGGATCTTTATGTGAATAAATTATGTAACATCTACACAGGCAAATTTTCTTCATGTGGAAGAAATTCATGTGAAGTGAATCTTGTGAAATTCACAGGAACAAAATTTGACTGTGTAGGTTAAGAAAATCTGAAAATGTTAAAATACACTGCTGTTGATATATGTTGGTAAGATAATCGTTTCAGTAAACATCGTCACTGTGACAACAGTATTATTTATATATATTTCATGTCAATTTGATGTCATTGTTGAAAATTAAATACAGTAAATATGATTTATTGTGTATATTTTGTTTTTATTTGTATTCTTATGTCTGTCCCAGCACTCAAAGGTAATCAGTAAAGTGTCCCAGGTTTTGTGGCTTGAAGTACAGACAATTAGCTTGATGATCATCTATTAAATTAACCACCAAACCTCAGTGACGGAATAATCTGAAGTGCCCACTTACTGATTACAGCAAGTTGCATTTAGTAGGTTTGAGACACGTTCAAACAGATCCTTTTGAAGAAAAAAAATTGTCTGATCATTTGTCAAGGATAAGTGGTTTTCTCAGAGTTTCTTCCACTGTTCAATAACTTACTACCTGGATATATAATTGAAAGAATCCTGACTGGGGTGTAAAATATTATTAGCTTGTAAAGCAAGATAACACAAATGATTGGCTAATAAAGGAATGATAACACAAATGTTTGGCTAATAAAGAAGACATCACAATTGATTGGCTAACAAAGCATTAACTTTTATTTCTGTCCAATGAAATCAAAAAATGTACAGTGTGTTATGTGACATGTGGAAATGTTAATCTGACATTTAATTAATGGTGAAAAAATGGAAAACACAAGGTCTTGTTTCATACCTTTACATAACATAAATACCAATTCAAATAACAAACTAATTGATATTAAAAAGTTTAGTATTAATTCCACAAAAAACACAGCACTGTTGTCATAGCAAAAAAATTCATATAAAATCAGACCGGTACTCATACAGCACTGTTTCATTACAATATTCATACACAGATACATGTATATTAAAATATAATAATTATATTTAACTTTGAAAGAGAAAGGTCTTTTTTTCTTGTATACTCCATGTATGTGATTAATCCTTTGTAGTTTTGACATTTCAACACAAAATCTTGCTCTTTTAGAGTAAAACAGAAAATGCATACATGTATGCAAAAAATTATGTAGAGTTTGTGCTTCAGATGCATTACAAAAAGATTTATAAGTTTAGCTGCTTTGACAAAAAATTTTCTATTAATAGCATCTTTTTCTATGGGATAAAGCACTTGATAAAGTCTAATTAACTCTACAGAATTTCCTATACAAACTACAAAGGCTTATTGTTTGTGCAAATCTAATGTATACTAACCAAGGTCACTGGACATCATGGATTTTAAATTGTCCTGAATTTTACAATTTTTCAAAGAATTTTATTATTATTCATTCTCCACTAATAGCATATGTTTTGAGGATACAGTTAATTTATTAAAAGTTTTTTTTCTAATCCCTTTAAAGAGATATGCAAAAAAATAAAAACAAATAAAAACCCTGCCATTAAAAACTCTTAATGAAATCAAAAAGAAAATTTAAAATCTCAATAAAACTGAATTAATTTGTACAATAAAAATTAATTTTTTTTAAACTTCAAATCATCAAGTTTTACTACAAGGTTACCATTTCACCAATCGAATCTACTGTTACATGTGGTATTCAAATTTTTCACCAATCAATACTACTATTATACATGAGCTGTTCAAAATTTTAACCAATCAATGCTACTGTTACATGAGATGTTAAACCAATGAGATCAATCAAAACAAAAGTAGTTAATATAATATATATGTGAAGTTAAAAACTTGATTTGTGTCATGTTACACATGTACAGTCAAGGCAAAATAAATATTTTCATCATTATGTTCAAAATCAACAACTGATAATATAACAAGCTCATTAAATTTGATATTATTTACACTTAAATTATCACAATAATACCAGTAATATCACAATAAAACAAGAAAACATACTCATCCTTACCAAGCACTAAAGGTGATTTACACAATCAGCATCAATTAAAGTGAGATAAGTGCTAATATAGTATATAGGCGATTATTTCTTGAACAGGTAAACCAACCATTTATGCAATGTGTGACATCATTCATAACTTTTAATTACATTATATATTGTGCCTTCAATAAAAAACCTGTATGTAAGTACAGTGACACCACACCATTCTTATTGGATACCTATTCTCAATACATTTATTTCTTTACACTTATGTAACGAAGTAAGACTTGCAATATCCCACAGACCCATGTACCAGTATTTCTTGCATCTCTCATACAACTGACTCATTTCAACTATGATTTCATTTCAGTCACAGATGCATTTATGCTGAAGTCAAAGATCAAACAAAACTTAGAAATATTCTGATAGTACAGCACGCATTCTAGTAAAACAGTCAGAATAGAAAGTCAGTTAACAAGAGTGAGCTTTAAAAAAAAAGGTGAAACCTATTTAATTTCGAAGGATTCTTAAAACTTACAAATAAGATTGAAGCTATATTTTAATCTTGGGATTTTAGATAAATTGGCAAAAAATGATTGACCTATGAACCAGAATTGAATAAGGATAGATTTTAATTTCATAGTTTGATTAAGAATGATAAGCACATCTGCTGTGATATATCATTTCATACTTCACCAAATAAACCTATAACTAAAATCAACACTTATGCTACTTCAATATATCTCCTGAAACTACAAAACATAGATTGATTATTTGCTTATGAACCTGAAGAGTCTAAACAGGTACGTTTTCAATCAATAATAAAAAGCAAACATCTCTAGCCAACACAGAACTACATATAATAATAATAAAAACAAAAAATGTACATAATGAATTTAAAAACACAACTGTCTTTAGATGGTGCTCCAGATATTGGAGGAAACTACATTGAAACAAGAGGCCCATGGGCCTTAACGCTCACCTGAGGATATGGCCAACCTGAGTATATATCTCATAACAGAATGATTACCATATCAATTCTTACAATATTCTAATATACATGCCAATACAAAAAGTTAATAGTTTCCAAGATAATTAACAATTTCAGTCTTTTTATGCACCTATGACCTTGACCTTTGAATGTATGACCTTGAGCCATATATCAAAATGTTCGTCATGTCAATACCTACAATATTCTAAAATACATGTCTATACAAAAAGTTTATAGTTTTCAAGCTAATGCACAATTTTAGTTTTCATTGGCAGAAAAATAACATTTCAGGGGCAACAACTCCTACATGTATTATCATACAGTTACGAAAGTTTGTACCTCTTTACATTTTGTCATGCTGAACATTTTAACAATGTTTTGATATTATATATCTCTTAAAATTTTGAAGAAAATAGCCTAAAACTGCACAAATTACAAACTAGGTCATGACCTTGAACTTTGACCTTGACCCCATTTTGAAGGTTATTTCAAGAAAAAGTCAAAACTGAAAATCCCATGTCAATATCTATTCATATAGTCAAGTTATAACAATTTGAAGCTATTTTACGAAATTTTTAAAATTAAACGCAAAAACGCGTAACCTAATTTTTTACCAAATTTCACGAAATGAACAATTTATAAGCTTAAGACCCTAGAGAAGCCAAATATCACATCAGATTTTTTCTACCATCTTCGCTTTCGGAGAAGAAGATTTTTTAAGTTTTTTTTAACCATAGGTCACCTTGACCTAGTTTTGGGAGCTAGGACAACGTCATGAACAAATCTGAATTGCACTGGCCCATATATGCATCTGACCAAGTTTCATTGATATCCACCTTGTAGTTTCAGAAAAGAAGTCGAAAATGTAAAAGTTTACGCCGCGGACGACGACGACGACGACAACGACAACGACAACAACAACGACGACGACAGACAAATTTTGATCAGAAAAGCTGACTTGAGCCTTTGGCTCAGGTGAGCTAAAAAAGGACTGCCAAATACAAAAGAACATACACATTAATATTGTACACAATCTGAAATGAAAACTACAGTCCACCTGCCTTAAATCTTCTTTCCATAAATAGGAGCACCAGTCCACAAGACAACTTTTTGGCTTCTACAGTCAGTTCTGAAATGGCTGTACTGAATTAATTCAAACAATTTCCCAAAAATAAGTGCATATGGACTGGTAATAATTCATATTAAGTACGATTATGGCTAGTACAATATTATCACGGTGCAGACATTGTATTGTATCATCCCACACTCATTTACAACTTGTACCTTTCACAATTTTCAACAAATTAAAAAATTTAATTAATTTAATGACAAACATATTTGCAAAACTAAATGAAAATCTCATCAAATATGAGTGAAACAAAATATTTTGAAAGCAACTCAAGATGCATACATTTATACTTCTTGTTTTCTGATTGCCTTTTGTATATTATTTTTAAATTCCTTCAAATAAAAATACAATTAATAATTATAGAGTATTTTGCTATTTGTAAATCTTTAAAAATTAAGATAATATATCTAAATTTATAATCAATTTTTTTTCAAAACCAACAGAAAAAAATATTAAATGACCCTAAATAACTTTTTACCTTACTTGCTGCCAAACTTTTTAAAGTTCAAAAATACTTATTCAATGTTTTTTCTTCATAAGCTTTCCTAAAATTATCACTTAACCCCTTTTAACAATTTTTTTTCCTGAACAAATAGTAGCAACAAATCGAAATTAAAAAAAACACACAAAACTTAATATTTGTGTTACTTCCAAGTTCAAGGTTACAAATGAAAAACTCATTCAAGAGTTGGACCAGCCAAATTTTTCAATTAATATACAACATAAAATGTTCAATAAATGTGTATTTTTAGCACCCTCTTTTGTCATACAACAAGTCCTGTTGACATCCACATTAAATATAAATATATATTCTTTTCTAAACACAAAATAAGTTCAATTATTATACTTTATAATGAACTTTCCAGAGAATGGTCGGTTTAAAATACAAAATATTATTACTGCTGGGTATTGTGGTATAAATGGCATTGCCATTTTAAAACATATTACAATTTTTTTTTAAAAAACATGAAATATCTACAAGCTCATTGTTGTTCTATGGCATTATAGTAAATATGGTATTTAAAAAGTTATATCTGGCTTTGGGACCATAATAACTTGATATGTCAATCAAATATACATTCAAAATAGTGACCAAGCCAAGAATACAATACAAATTATCCTAATTTACAAGTAATAATATTCTAAACTTTTTCCAAGATAAATCAGCCTCTTCGGACAGAACATTTAAGAGCACCTTGTATTTTCTTTTAAAACTGAATAATAATTTTTTAGATTTTTCTTGCTATAAATTTATATCCCATATTTTTTGTTTTTGATGTATTTTGTGTGTTTAGAAAGAGTCAAAACAATCTATAGTTATGCAAAATCTTCTTCAAATTTGTTAAAATGATATACACTGTCACCATTTTATGTAGAGCCAGCTCAGGACCTGCACTTTAGGTAGACTACACACGTCTTTTCCAATAGTTTGAATTTTTTTATGAAACATAAATAATAACTAGGTTTCACCACAAAAGGCAATTTGCCCTTAAACTTGATTGAAAATACCATTTACTTATAATAGGACAAATGTACACCCATTATATTTTTGATACATGTCAAAGCAGTTATCACCGTCAGAATAAGGTGCTCTATAACATTCTTTAAAAATAATTAGATGGAGATTCATGCTGACTCTCAATTTACATACCTGTATATAGCTAAATAAAAATGAATAATAATTTTTGTTTACATATTTTTCCAATATATTCTATAAATAAATAAGTTTAGTTTTTTTCAAACCAAACTGGAATGAACAAGTTAAGACAATGTACACTGTAATAATATACAATAACTTAATTATGGTACACTTTTTATCTCTTTGGCAACTTAAAAGAAAAAAAACAAAATTTTTTTAAAATATAACCCCCCCCCCCCCCACCAAAGAAAAATCTGTTCTAAGTCCCAGCACTTTTCCATTTTTTTAACATTTCAATTAATACAACCTTTTTTATTGAGTCATAAATAGGAAGACACTTAATATATTTTAGTATGAAATTATATGTACAATTTTTCCTTTTCTTTTAAATATTCATTTACAAAGTTCCCTGTTTTTCCAAACTGTATTGCCATTTCCATATACAAATATTTTTAATTTAACATGAATTCAAACAGCAGTGCAAATATACCGGTAATTGGCTAGCTTTTCTTTGGAAACCTTAACCAACCACACTGTAAAAACCCCATGGCATCATAAAATTTTATTATTAATATTAATTTTTTAACATTTTAAAATGTGTTAAAAGTGTTAAAAGATTTTCAAAACATTGCTTGAAAGAGAGAGAGAGAGAGAGAGAGAGAGAGAGAGAGAGAGAGAGATACATATATGTGTTTTCTTTGGTAAAGCACATCCAAAATTGAAACCCACTGCCACAAAACTTATGGTGCATTTTACAAACAACAATTTTTACATTCTGTCATCAGTAATCAATCCAAGCCAGCAAAAACATTTTTAAAAAGTTAAATCTTTGCATTTTAACTAATCCGTACAAGGAAAAAACATAAGATTATAATAATCCTTCTTTAAGGTATTGGTTCCTGACTACATTCAACATAGTTGAACAGTATGGACCCAAGAATCAACTTAATTAATAAGAAAATGAAAATTCTTAAGTGATGGATCAATTTCAATAACAAATTCTATCAACCATTCAATATTATTGTAATTAAAATTTTAAGCTATTATTTTAATTTAAATTCCAGCAAACTTAGAATAAAGCAAATAAAAATAAAATAGCAAGCAACCACTTACCCAAGCAAAAATTTTGATATAGCGAAAAAACCACGATAACAAATGTTATCGGTCATTATCTAGACTACTGTGAGTAAAATGAGGCTTTGATGTCAAGGTCAAATGCCTTAACTTGTATCTAGACATAACTAGATTACTGTAGCAATATCAATTTAGAAATGCCTATAAATTTATTTTTTGGTATTTTAAATTCTTATACCATCGTCAAAACATGAGTTTATTATGACAACAAAATTTGCTAATTGGGTATGATGCCTACACAGAATAGTGTGTGTGTGTGTGTGTGTGTGTGTATGTTACATTTCTGTGGTTTACTATAGAAAAAAATTCAGTGGATATACATGCTTTTTTGTGATTAATGTCAATTTATCTCCCCTTGTTACATATGTATGTTACATGTATGTACAAGTGAAAACAGCTATATTACTCCCCTTGTGTTCAATTTAACAACTTTTAAAATTTGCCAAGCAGAGTGGTTAGACTTGTAATATGTTATTAATGGATGACTATTGAGGCTAGCTCCTAATCTAAGTCTGAACAACATATAAATATATATGTACATGTACAGTGTATATATCAAATTGTTGTTTTATAAAGGACTATTCATCTTCATTTAAATACAATTTGGCACAAATCTAAACTTCTATCATTTATAGCTGCAGTAAATGCATTTTGAAGGTTTTAAAACAAAGCCATAGTGATCAGTCTAAATATTGCAAATTTCCCTAATTTTTCTAACAAAATGTGATACAATGAACTTCTATGAGAAGTTTCATATTCTACAATTACAAGTGCATGTGTGATGATTAAAATGTCATTTATAATGGTGATTAAAAATTATGAACATATCAATATGGGAAAAATTACAATTAAAAAGTGCAGAAAATTTGTACAAAGAAAAAAAACCCACAAACATTGCAAACTAACAAAAACACACTAATTTAAAATAAAAAATCACTAATATTACTTCATCAATGAATTGACTCAGAAAAGGTTAATTCCTATGAAAAATGAAATCAGCTTTTAACACTAGAACTGTCAATTAAAGAATGAGAACTGCGGACAGCAAATAAGAAGAAGTGTTTTAAATATGGGTGTGTCATGGGTGTGTAATAGTACTGTAAGCTTATGTTTTAAATAAAGCATTCAACTTTACATATGACAATATTTGGTACCAAGTTACGTTAATTTTCAATAAATGAATTTTTAAGTGTTTATGATAAAAAATAGAATTCACACAAAACAAAAAAATTCTAATGTATAAAGATTAATAAAGTAACAAAAACTGAAAATTTGAATAAATATGATCTAACTTAGGCAGCAGTCAACTATCAAACATGGAATGTGTTCACTTACAGATGAAAGTTAGCATGGTAAAAATAAAATGTCAACAATATTTATCCCTAGTAATAGATGTCTCATAGCTTTGTCTGACCTGATTAAAATTTAATATCATCCCACTGAAATAATATCCAATATTATTACTGAAAGGAGGTGTAGAATCATGCCAGATAGAAATACCCTAATTTGCATATTGATGGTTTTTTACTAAACAGAATTGTCTCCCTTTTTAAACATACTTCTTTATATTGGATCCTAAAATAGGTCAAAGTATATCTTTTTTATCAACCTAGCCCAAAAACATTGACAATATTAACAATTAGAAACATAAATTCTTATCTACCCAATGCGACATTAATGAATATAGTCTGTCCAACATTAGACATAAAATTGATGTCAACATACATATTGTCTGAATTTCTCATCCCACAAAATAAACTAATGACATAGCCAAACATGTAACTGTACAAGACAATCGTTATTTTTTTTCAGACCTTATCCTTTTTACCAGAAACCATATGATTTCATTCTGATTAATATATACTACTTTAAACATCAAACAAAAAATTGATGATTTAAGGAAGGATAGCCCCTTAGTGATCACACAACAAAAATTGACAACTTAAAACTACCGGTAAGTTCCAATAACCCTTTGTAAATTTCTTTAAATTTTGCCAATAAATAATTTCTAAAACTACACTTAAGATTTCATTCATTGAAACCAATGCCAATAAAAATATTAATAGTTAAAATGAGTATATTACAATACACAAAACATCGGGTTTGATTTGAAAATACTTTCTTTCAAGACTTTCAATTTTTTAAATTTTGATTAAAAAAAAAAAGATTATTTGTCAATGATTTTATTGCCATATTGTAATATATTATGCTTTGTAGAAAGAGAACAATTTAACATGTCTTTTTATCAGCAAACTCAACCAGAGGATTGTAAATATTCTTTATCAAAGACGTTGAAAAAGATTAGAGGAAATTATAATTAAAATACTTTTCAAACTCCTACAATCATTTATGCTTTTAAAAGTGAAAATCTTTAAACTGTAAAATGAAATGAGTATATTCTGATTCTGTAATTTTATAGTTGTCTAACGATTGTCATGCTCTACAAGTGTTTATCACTTGTTTTCATAGATTTATGTTATTTAGACAGTTTTAAATTAATTTTTTTCAAAACCTTTTTCACTATATCAATGATTAATTAGCACATTAAATATAAATAATGTAAAATGTTTAGATTTTAAAAAGAAATTATGAAATTTCTGTAGATTTTTTGTATTCTGACTGACATCATTTTCTCATCTATTAGAGCTTGCATGATCTGTATGGTATCCAATCAAAATTTTCGTCAATGGTTTCATTACTACTACTGATATTAATTTTATTTATATATATACATATACTATAGCAATAGTACATGAATAATACTTGGTTTGAGTTTTATGGACAATGAAAATAAATGGAGTGTTTACTGTTAATGAAAGTGTAAACAAATACTGACATCTCTATTAACAAAAGAAATGTTTATTTGATAATGACCAGACACAGGAAAAATTATGTTCCAACAACAAAAATTATATCTTTCCTCTTCCCTCATTCTTTTAGTTTAGATAGCAACACTTTAATACCCCTCCCCTTCCAAATACAGAAAAAAATTCATTCTGATTAAATAAGCTACTTTAAACATTTAACAAAAATCCCCCTCCCAAATATAGAAAAAATTTCATTCTGATTAAAATATTCTACTTTAAACATTCAACAAAAATCTATGATGGCCCATGGGTAAACCCACAATAAAAATGTCAACTTTAAACTAAAGTCCAATAAACCTCTTAAAAACCCTCTTTAATTCTTTTTCACTTTTACTGATAAAGAATTCCCACAATTACACTAAAGATTTAAATTTATTCCAATTTTGTTTAAAACTATACGAGATGGAGTGAAACAACTCTAACAAAATCCTCATTGAACCAATGCCTATCTTTCCCCTATATTTTAGTCTAGATAGCAATACCAAATAACCCCCTTCCCCCACAAAGCTCCCCTAAAATCTTCTTTACATAATACACAAAATATCTCTCAAGTTTGCTTCAATATCAATAAAATTCTTAAGTTGATACATCTATTATTTTTCCAAACATTTCAGATAAGAGTTTATTGGTAAGAAGAATGGTTCAGTAAATGAATACCAAACTTTATAATCTAATGTGTTATGACCATGACAAAGGGAGATAAGACTCGTCACCCCAAAATAAAACATCAAATAAAATCACAGTTTTAAAAGTTACGAAAAAATAATAACCATTAACCCTGAATAATTAAATGCATTAACCAATCATGTTAACATACAAGAAACAATCATTGATTTTTATTTTTATAAAACACTGCTCATTTTAAACCATTTTTAGTAGGTACTACATATTTTAAAAGTTTTCCTGACATTTTTCCCTATTAATAATAGTATTTTAATCTTACAGATTAAAATGGTATGTTCCAAAAAAAAACTACTTGATTTTACAAAGCTTTAATACAAATAAAAATTATAATATGAACCAATGATGTATTTTGTTCCTCAATGTGTATGATAACCAACATTTCTCTGAAACTTTAAAACCACAAATATCATATACATATAAGCTTCTAGCAGATTATTTAAAAATCATTCAGATATGCAATAAGGTACTTTTACCATCAGCAATGATGTTTACTCCCACAGAAGAAATGTTGAAACTTTTTTGAAAAATGTAGATCTAACTTAAGTGTCTTGATTAAGCAGTGCTATAAATTGGTAACATGAAAAAATTTGTCTCTAAACATTATAAGTTCTAAAACATACTGCAAGGAACTCTTTAAGATAAAAAAAATAAAAATCATTTCTGTCAAAAAAAAAAAAAAAAAAAAATCCCAACCTAGAACATCAAAATGAAAATGACGGCCTTTGGTAAAGCAGCATCTTTTACCGGACAGGAAGTCACTAAATGTGCTCTGTGTCAGCTAATGGTCGATTACACTGTGTCCATGATCACATGATCTCCTCCATAACCACTAGGAAAACTGTGGTCGTCCTCGTTGTGTTAATCCTTCAAATCTTTTATACGTATAGTTAATAAAAACCCAGTCTTTGTAATTAGCATCATCCATTCCTTCGGGGTTGTTGGTCGACTGCTGTTGCTCTTTAGTTGCTGATAAAAGAACAATTATCCATTTTAATTTTGACATATTTTCATTATTCTTTCTTTTTGTTTTGGTTTTTTTTTTACAAAACACCAGCAACATTTGGATCACATGGATATTTAAGTTGGATGGATCAGATAGATTAATTGTTTTACATACCAGTTAAGACTCTTTTAATTTTATCCTTACAGTCAGTTCTAGGATGGTGGAGGAAACCAGAGTGCCCAGAGAAAAACCCACCAATCTTTGGTAAGCCAACTGACCAACTTTCTCACACTAGGATCTGCCTGTGTGGAATTGAAACATAGGTGGCGAGTGGCACTTTAATTCAAAAGGAGGCATTTTAGACTACCTAGACTACACAACAAAAACCCAAAACCAAGTTTCCCTTATAAACACTCATTGCCTAAACAATTAATGCATAAGTATTTTTTTTCAGGTGGATAAGCTTTGTTGTAAACTTCAATTAAGTGAAATTAAACATACATGGATGACTAAAACAAGGACTTTCCTGATAAAATAAGGGCATGTGAATTGTATACAAAATTTTAGCTGAAAATAACAAAGATTACACTTACGCCATTTGAGATCAATTTCTGGGAAATCATCAAAATTGGACGTGTCATCTATACTTTTAACATCTACAGGTATAGCAGTTGGTCGATCTCTGTAACAAATAAAATGCAGGTATATAAACAATTAAAAGACTTAAGCTTTGAAAAATTCTTAAATAGTTATCTGAGGACATTTTTTTCTCCAATATTTCCAGCATTTTAATACAAAAATATGCTGCCCTATAAGATATCTGGGACATTTTTTTTCTCCCATACTACCAGCATCTTAATACATAAATACGCTGTCTATAAGATACCAGGGACATTTATTCTCCCATACTTCAAGTGTCAAAATACATAAATACAGAAAAATTAGGATAAAACCTGTATAACCTGCACATTTAGTATGGGCAGAAGAAGAATAAATCACTACAAAATGCATGAGAAGGAGAAATTTAAAACCTAAGTTCTATGTCCACTATAATCCTGTAAGAACACATGTGACCTACCGTATATGTTCCCAGTCTATACCCTTGAAGAACACATGTGCTTTTATTTCTTCTTTGCCACTGTGTGAACTTCCAATTCTATGTTCAGCATCACAGCAGAATCTGTCAACATAACACAAACAAATGAATTAAGAAAAAACTAACAATAAACATAAGAAATCTTACCAGACTAGGGACGTCTAGTCACTTGCTATGGTATGCACCTTGACATATGAAATAAGCCATAGAGAAGATTGGTTGATTGGTTGCAATGTTGTTTAATATTGCATTTTTCTTTTACCTATTCATACATTTATAGTTTATTGAATCTCGAAGAATTAATCTAAAAACAAGCTGTGTATGTATGAGATATGCAGGTCATTATAATGGTCTGCTTTGTACTAGTCTGTACCCAGGAATGACTTTTTGTTAGGGTGCTGGCCCACCTGAGACAACATGCAGCGGACAAGCTTACCACTTCCCAATTCAAATTATACTGGCACCAGGAAAAGCAGTTGATATTCTGTCCTCTTAATGCTTAGTGTCAAGCACAAAGCAGAGATTTAAATTTTAAAGACTTATTTTTACGACCATGCCAAGGTTTTGAAGCTAAGACCTCCCACTCTCAAGGCAGACATTCTACCACTGAGCCACTAAAGAAATATCATGGTGAAGAAACACATGAGCCACTAAAGGAATATCATGGTGAAGAAAAACACCATTGTCCTATCTTATTAATGATTGTAAGTCATTTGATCTACATTATAAGCTATAGTTCTGGTCGATCAAACAACTGTAGGAACAATCCTCTTTTAATTATTCACATGAAATATACTAAAGATTATCTTTTTATTTAATTCTTCTCTAAGCATGTAAATAACCATTAAATAGTTATGCTAAAATGATTAAAGCAGAATTAGATGTAAGAGATTTTCAAGACAAGATTATATGTACAGTACTGGCAAATATTTATCATTTCAAAACATGAATTGTCTTACAGCTATGCTAAACTGAAAATCTCATTATCAAAAATTTTTAACATTTGTCAATCAAAAAATTTAACCACACACTATAGCATCATATATCAACAAACAATCATACCTTGCTGGCCAAGTGGTCTAAAACATGTGGTGACATATCTAAGTTCTTCTCACCTTTAAGGTACAAAAGTTCAGTTGGGCTGATCCCTGTGCCTGAAATTCTGTCAGTTCTCTTGCCAAAGTTTATTCATTTTCTAAGGTTACTTTCACCATTCCAGAATGGATTGACTTGATATAAGTGAAAAAAAAAATCATGACTGAGACATACATCATCATTACTCTGGTTTAATGTACCAGGGGTATGACTGAACTTTCTGTGCAGGTGAATAAACATTATTTTTACAACGCCCTACCTCTGTATTAGGTCCATAGCTTCATTAGATATTGGCATTTCTGGAGGGAACACTAGTGATTCTTTCCAGTTCATAACTTTTCTGTAAGTTTCCTGTGGTGTCTCTGAACAAAATGGGGGATAACCTGAAAGTATTAAGAAAACAAAATGGTTGAAGTATAGAAGAAAAAAAAAACCAGTTTCAATCATAAAATCAACAAAGTGAAAAACATATATCCAAGATAAAGTCTTAAATTTATACATCAATTGTACCTTTTTAGTCTTTGGTTTTTTAATTATGTTGGAAATTTCATTTATTTTGTGCTTATAAGAGCCTGATATGCATAAGTAAAATTGTAATTGTTCTGGACCATAATGCTCACAGTAGCCCGTGTGTGTGTGTGTGTGTGTGTGTGTGTGTGTGTGTGTGTGTGTGTGTGTGTGTGACATACCTATCATCATTTCATACATGATGACACCTAATGACCACCAGTCACATGCTGAGGTATAACCAGCCTGCATGAACACTTCAGGAGCTATATAATCTGGTGTTCCGACTGTTGAATATGCCTTAAAACAAATCAGTAACAGAATTAAAGCCAACTATAACTAAGTGCACTTAATTCAAATGCCTAATGGTATCATTGGAGTTTGTATAATGATTTGATGCAACAATAATTCCTTTTCCTCTTTTTCTTCTTTTTTTTATTCAAACATAAAATTTTATAAAAGAAAATTTTAGTATGTCACAGAACTAAATAATTTTTTAAGTGTGCTTGTTAGGAAAATTTGCACATAAATATATAAATGAAAATGACTTCCAATTTAAACAAATGTATATATCTTAAAAGGAGACAGCATAATCCATTGTTGGAAACGTTAAGAAATAAGGAAAAAGTCTTTCTTAATCATTTTAGTCCAAGATAAATTACCAAAGCTCTTCTGTTTCTTTTCCAACTCTCTGCTTTTCTCTTTGAATCCATAGGATTTGAACCTGTAAAGAAGATAACACATACATTAGCATTACCATCCAATAAAAATTGTTATAGAAATAGAATCCATACTAGTGAGAATATACAGTATCAATAATAATTTGTTTTTGGTTTTCAATGGCTATGTACATTAAATTATTGAGACAGTGAGCGAGTGCTGAAATTATTGTTAAAATCCATTTTTGAATGCAAAGTAAAAGATACACAGAAGAGACATTGAGATAAAGAGAAAGAGAGAGATTAAACAAAACAAGTTTTTCACTGTTATCTATTTTTTCAAACTGATAAAGTCACAGAGTCAGAGAGAGAGAGAGAGAGAGAGAGAGATTTCTAGTTTACTCACAGGCATGGAAATCTCCTGACTTTGGCTGTGATAAATCTTTATAATAATCAGTTCTGTGTGATTTCTTTAGACCCGTACATAACCCAAAATCAGATAATTTGATATGTCCCTACATACAGAAAAAGATACATGTATTATTAACTCATTCTTTATATAATAGATATATGTATAAAATGTATCAGACAGCTTTCTTTAATAAATCTACCACCTTGTAAACTAGAAAATGCAATGACCCTACAATTCATATATACATTAAACAGTTGACATCATAGATCTACCAAATCAGTGGCAGTGGTTAGAGGGTTCACCTCAAGGACGTGAGGTTGGAGGTATGAGACCCAGTTGGATCAAATATAAGACCTAAGAATATGAATACTGTATTGACTGGGTCAAATGGTGCCAGAATAATGTGACTAGAGCATATTGACTTGGTAGCTAGCGCCTAAAGAAAAGTTGGTCTGAGTGTTTTCTAGTACTAATACATGACAGACCATAAAACACTTGTACATCTTAAGCATACATAACCTGTTTTAAGATAAATCAAAATATCTTAAAAACCTTACTCTCTTCATAAAAAGCTGAAAAATTGCTGATGCAATGTAATGTTACATTAAACAACATTGCAGCCAACCAACTTGAATTTGTATCCCAATACAGAAAATTCTAATTCTAAATCTTATTGGTAGATTTAATTAGTATACAGCTATTGATGGATTACTCACTCTAGAATCAAGCAATAAATTATCGGGTTTAATATCCCTGTGTATAAATCCTAATTTATGGATGGAATCTATTGCTAAAACAGTCTCTGCTACATAAAACTGAGTCTGTTCTTCTGTAAGTGTGTCTTTCTTCATTAGAAGAGTCATCATATCACCTGAAATCAACGTGTATCACATTAACAAATTTGTCATTATTAATCAAAGTACTGAAAGAACTGAAAGTATACTAAAGACTTTGCAAGGTTAGACTGGTTGAGCAATTTTTTTGGTTATAAAAATAAAACACATTTCTTTAACATCAAAGATTAATCTATATAAACTACGTGAAAAATAAATTTGTAAAAGTATTTCTAATTGTCCAAACTTTTATTAGTTTATATGTAGTATGGAGACTAATTAACAGTCAATTTTTCGGCAACATTTTCATTTTTCATTCTTTTCAGGTGTCATGTGCAAAAATTTACAATTTTTTTCAAAAGAAATACTCAAAATTCTATGCATAATCCTGCACATGACACAGGAAAAATTATAGCAGGTAAGAATATAAACCTCCAGGAAGGAACTCCATGATCAGATAAAGATTCTGAGCATCCTGAAAGGAATAATACATTTTAACAACCCATTGATGATCTGCTTCTACCAATATATCTCTTTCTGCTCGTACATGGGCAACCTACAAATACATCAAATGCAACAATACTTAACCTCATCACAAATCAAAGTGTTTTTAAAAAGTAGTGTTTTTAAAAAGTTTTTCCACTTACATAGTTAAAATAAAACTTCAGCAACATGAAGCTTTTTTTAGACTACTATAATTAAATGGTTACTTTCCCCTTCCTTTTACTTTTTCATTCTTCAAAGTCAAGTACTGATGTCCTAAATCACTTCCAGTTAAATTGATTATAAATACCTAACATTTGAATGGATATCTTTCATTTGAAATGAGCTGTTGTGGTAGATGTACATTAATTAAATTAAAGAAATTTCTCCTTTATGTTACTTTAATATATTTGAAAAATTATCTTAATGTTAAATTATTACAATTAAATGAGACCATCAGGGTTCAGGTTCACTTTTACTAATTTACCTGTTCTTTTTCTAACATGTCAGCCTTTCGCAAGATTTTCATAGCATAAACATGGCCAGTGTCTTTCTTTTGTACAAGTCTGACCTAAAATTAATTCAAAAATTAACAAATTAAACAATCAATTTATATTAAAGTAATTACAAATTATTGAAAATAAATTACATGTAAGTTTCATAACACACTGGTAAAATGTCAACTGCACTTATGGATTAGTTGCTTGGGTAGACATTTCATATCCCTTTCTAGATTGTGTCAGTCAACATATTGGGAAGATCTGCATGTTTTAATTATGTTCAAAATATTTCAAAATCTTTTGAAATTGTTTGATTCTTTGTATGTTACCAACCAACAAAATACATCACATTTACAGTTTCAGAAATTTACAATGAAATCAAGTGTTTTGTATCAAATATTAATATAAATTTTAACATAAATATTTTGTAATTTTGAGCTTGTGACACCCTTTAAAAGTCTTTGATAGTAGAGAGGGTTTTAAAAATTAATCAGCAAAATTTCTACTTCTATCCAAAATGCTGTTATCATTACTTCTAATTTCTGTGAATTCTTTCTTAATGTAATCTACCTCAGCATTAAAAAAACTCATGGATAAAGCCATAAAGTAAGAACATATTTTTAAAGTTAAATGAAAAACTGAATACTTTACACATCTACCAACCACACACACACACACACACACCCACCCACACACACACACACCCACACACACACACACACACAGATATATATACCTCCCCAAAGGCTCCTCGACCAATAACTTTAAGTGGTTCAAAATCATCTACATCTAATCTAGACCGCTTTAAACGTAAAAACTCTGTCTCCTTAACTGCATGTTGCTGTCTTCTTTCTCCTTTCTGTAACAAAATATTTGTAAATCAAATCAATGAAAGCAAGATTTTACCTGATGTGCAATGACTGTAAATTCCACTGATTATTCAAATATATCATGAGTCAAATTTAATGAATTTTTGAAATACAAGTTCTAGAATCTGTTTCAGTTGCTTCTGTCTTTCAAAAATATTTTTTCAATGTTCCATCTAGAATTTAAGTTTACAGTACAGTAATTTGGAACATCCTTTTGCAAGCAAAAAAGCAAAGAATCTCGGATGCTTTACTCACAAATAAAAATGTTATTTCTCAGGGGTTTTATCTTTTATGAAATACACTTCTCGATGAATATAGCAAAATTGAAACCATAACCATATATAACCATTTTTAAGCAACAATATACATGCATCTATTAAAACAAACCTAACCGCTATAAAGGCATATTTAACATTGTAACTTTGTGCATACCTTCAAAGAATCAGACATTATACACAGGCCTTCTTTAAGACCCTTAAGTTTATGTTTTTTTTTACTTCTGAAAACTGAATCTGACTCATGATTATAAGGAAGAATCAGTTGTGTTTGTATGATTTAACACTTGAGATTTTGAAGAAAGTCCATTTGACCCCAGAAGGCCAAAGGTCAAATGGGAAAGTCTGGTTTGGTATATAAAAAAAGAGTTGAAGTTTAACAACTCTGACTTATAACCTCACCTGTTCATCTGTTAATCCTTCTTTATCCATAGACTGTTCCAGAAGTCTGTACCTGATGTGTCAAAAATAAATTAATCAAAAATCAGATTTTGTCCCATAAAAATACTATCTGGCCCTCCAATTCAATTAGTTGAATTATGAGTATATCTACAATGTAGTTCTACCACATTCTCACATATTTTATATCAGTGATTGCAGGTTTAAAGAATGCAACAATTTATTATACTAGCATGCTTTAATAGAGATGTGAATGTATGAATACTGAACTGAAGTAAAATGACTCAAATAATTGTGTTTATCAAATTCTTTAAAGTATAGGTCAGAATGACCACACTAACTACAGTTCTAAATTAAACAAACATATTACTTATTTCAATTATACATTACCTGTTTTCTCTTTCTTCATGCTGGGCTACGAGATTGGAATAATAATTCTCAAGTGTGATTTTTGCCTTTGTTGCCTTGTCTTTAGTATGGTTACTAATAATAGATTGTATAGTTTGCTCCCCTACAGTGGCCATCTTGGAGTGGCGGCTCTGAAATATAGATCATTAAATATTTATCACAGGTACTGTGTACTAATAAACAAGAATGCCTGCATGTGTTACATAATCTGGTTAGTAAGTCAGCAATGCATACAAGTTCTGTTACTTGTGGGATTACCCAATCACTCGATCATCCTCTCTGTTCATTATTGAAATGGAAGACAGGCAAATGGCATATTTCAAATTTAAAGTACAGAAAGGATTTGAAAGATGGCTAATACGCTCAAATTGTGTCATGTCAAACTATTGTTGGGAAGGCCTTAGTTCATATGACTGCTGCATTTTTTTGTCTTTTCTGCAACATGAGGGCCTTGTCTGATCCTATGGAGTTTATGACCAACAGATTGATCCCAAGGTAAAACCTAGTGGTTTCAAAACAAAAAAAAAAAAAAAAAAAAAAAAAAAAAAAAAGAAAGAAAGAAAGAAAAACCAAGCTGCTAAATGGGAAAAAAGGAATGTTGTTATGATCATGTGGTGAATCGGACTTGACAGGTGGCTGATTAGCATGTTCAACAGTCATGGAAAGGTCCTTATTTCAAGTCCTGTTGAGACGTTTGCATATTTCCCTATCTTGTTTTATCCAAGTGAAAACAAATGTATGATGGCTGTCATAGCAGCCCTAACACTAACACTGTGCACATTCAATCAGAAAATGAACAACTAATTTATCTATTCTTATTATTTCATGTTTCTAAGAAGCATAATTTAAAATGATACTAAAACAAGAAAGGGAAACCAACACAGGACAATGTGCTGCCTTAAACAGCTCTGTCAAGCAACTTCCTTTTTGCAGACAAACTACTTTTAATCAAAACCATCAGGTTCAACTATGGGACCAGTTGGTCGGCAACTTTGCAGGTTTGGATGGGCCACCATATATCATACAACAGACAAAAATTAAGGAGCCATATTTGGACCTAGTACCTGGGGGTTGTTCTACCCATTATGTTACTGGGCCGATGTTACCTGCCACCTTTTGAGTCAGTTCAGCAACAAAGGATACAAATTGTGATTGAAGAAACAACTATAAGTTTATATTTCTGTCCATAGCAATAAAATTAACATGAAACAAACAATTTTTTAATCAACATTTAGCGCAAATGAATGTTTGTAAATTATGATCAAGGTGATAACTGATAACTTGATCCAAGTCAAGTTCAAAGCTTACCAGCCCTGCTGTAATTCTGGTAAAGTGTACATCGTGTCAGTGACTCACCATTTCAAAAGATGACAAAAACAGCAGGTAAAACACAGAAAAGAGTCAATGGTATGTATTCAATAAGATATTTGATATTGATTGTAGTGACTTCAAGTTATGACCACAGGACCTTGACTCAGCGGATACAAATAATGAAACATCCCATTTTGAATAAAGGAAGAAAAATGCAATATTTTAAGTTACATTCCAATAAATATCAAGTGTCAGCCTTACCCGGGCCTTAAGGAGTTTATTCTTGAGTCTCCAAATTGCAACGGTTGGTACAGAAACTGATAAAATAGAATTTATGGTAGTCCTCACTGTTTACTTTTCTTCTCCAGTTTCCACAGGTGTTCTTGTCTTCATCCGAGAATGATTGGATCATAAAATAGTTCCGGGGAAAATAATGTATTATATATTGTTGCAAATGTAAATATTAAAATATAGTCTTTATAATTAATAAACGCTATTTATGATACAATGTAATATTTCTACTTTTGCCACACTTACAAAACTGAAAATTATCCCAATCACCTGGCGATTTAGATTAATACGCCAAAGATAGTGCGGTCATTATCTGGATCGTCTACACGCTCACTATCCTCGGTCAATCTTTCGTTACTTCAAAGCATTAAATTGACACCGTCTATTTTATTTACTTCCGGGTTTTCAGCAAGGTAAAAAGCAAACAACAAAAAAGAAGACAAGTAAATGGAAAACTTAGCCGTTGTGTTGCACATTGTCACCGATTTTTTAAAAAGAATTTTTAACTGAAGAAAAAACACTTTCAAAAAATTTACACCCATTTTATTTGAATTCAGTAACAGTTTCTAACTCCCCTAAGTTACCTATGGCGAATTATAAATGCATTGTCCTAAAACACAAGTTGTATTGAAGAGTATTTTATGACAGTAAAACAGAAACTTGCAATTTAAAGACATTTGTTTCTGTTCGTATTTCCGTGTCTATATATTTGTATATCATCTTTGGTTTAGAAATAAATGAAATAAATAAATCTGTAACACTGTTACTAACTGGAAGGATGTAGGGTTGGACTGGGGATCGAACCCGGGACGTCCAACACTATAGGCTAGTGCTCTTCCAACTGAGCTACCAAGACAGCTACATTCCTCCCCTGTTCTTGAGTTAACCATGGTCCTCTGGGAAATCTCACCCTGAATTCTTTCAGATGGACCTAATATGACCCACATGTGCCAGTATACCACTTGCAATGAACCCTGATCACCAATCTGTAACAGGAAGGAAAAAATGCAGGGTTGGATTCGGGATTAAACCCAGGACCTCCTGCACTATAAGCAGGTGCTCTATCAACCGAGCTACCCAGACCACTAAGCAATGGTCTAAAAAGACATGAATCCAGGTCCTGGATTCCCGTTTCCCCCGTGGGTCTATTCGCCCCGATATCCCGTTCGCCCTGGGTCAATTCGCCCTTATTCCCGTTCACCCTGGGTCGATTTGTCCCATTGTTTACTTAAATTAACTAATAAAAAAACAATCTAAAATGTTGACATATTTAATTGAAGTTGCTTACAAAAATATTTTTTTTATCTGTTTTGCATTAAAATAACATAACTTCTCAACATAAGTGTTTAATTAGTTGCATAAAACAATAACAAACAACACAGCTTGTGTCTTCATGGGTCAAGATACTTTGATGTATATGGACATCAAAGCAGAAATAGCAGTCATCCGCGGTACATCAAAAAAATACCCGGTCATTGTACTTTTAAAACAAAGAACTGTGCACAAATAAATCGTCGTTAATGAGAATGTTATTTCTAGTAATAAAACTTTAAAATTACCATAACAAATACTTGCATGTTTACACATGCGGCTCCAGGCAGAAGTATATTTGTAGGACAAAACGACTCACTTCTGGGGGCGAAACAACTCAGGGCGAATCGACCCGGGGCGAACGGTCATAAGGGCGAATCGACCCGATACCAAAAGACATTATTGTAAAAGCACCAATTCTTGTCAGATATGAATTATGTCAGGGTGTGGTACATATAGTGCTTGCACTTTTGCTAGATAACCCAGCATTCATTATATCAATTTAAATTATAAGTTTGTGAAAAATCTTAATGTTTCTTTGAGCATTTCAACTGAAAAGAGCAGAAACCTCTGACACTGACAGACATCTAAATTTGAAAAAAAAAAATTTAAGATGATCTGTCACAACACAGACCAAAAGAAGATCATTGGGTCACAGTGGCTCATAATTATTCTAATTTTTTTTAAAAATAGTAATTGTAGGCAAAATCTAACATAATATTTGTATTATTTTTCATTTGTTTTGCACATTTCAAGTTGTTGTTGATTTGTAATTTATGTTCTACCTAAAGAATAAAAGTGTCTATAAAATTTGTGTGGTTCCCTTGTACTTAGCTGTCAAGGGTTTTCAAAGTTAAGCATGTGAAAACTAGAAGATTGAGGCATCTCCCAGAAAAAATGAAAAAATTGTGTAAAATTGTTCATTCACCTGCAATTTGAGACATCAACAACAGCAGCAGAATCTGCAAAACATGCAACAAGAAACCAAAATATTACCGGATTGGTATATAATATTGGATCTACAAGCTTAGTATCGGCCACGCGACAATGTTAACAAACTTATAATAATAGATCTATGTTGTTAGTTCTTTTTTTCCTGGATCGTTTGATTATGCGTGTGTTTGTGAAAGTTAAGCATGTGAACGTGATTTAAATCCAAAATGCATGCAACACACACATAATGCGTGTGACTTAATAGGTATGCTTGTACCATGTGTGTTCTCTGACATTACTGTTCTTTGGTATCATATATGACAATCCTAGATGTGTTTTTAGTTTTTGTCAATATTGCCATGTATTTATATTACTTAGATATACAGGTCATGTACTATTGTAACTTGTTTAGTTTATCTCCAAAGCATTGAGTTCTAAATAAGTTACTATTCAACTTATTCATATGATGTTTCTGTGGCAACTATCTCATAAATAATTGGAAGATTTCATTAGATACATTAAGGAGATTTACAGTTTTTGATATAATTGAAATTAATTCAAAATTGTTTCAGGATTGTAATAGTAAAAATGGATTCAATAAAAGAAGGAAGTGTTTCTCCAGTTTCATCTTTTATGGCTAAAGACAATCTCAAATCACCATCAAGCGAGAAAGGGGACCAAGGGGATGATGTTCCTGAATTATCTTTTTCTGGCCAATCAGAATCTGAGAGTGAGACTCCAGAGAAACCACATAGTACTAAAAAGACTGGAGACTCTTCACAAGACCCTAAATCAAGTCCCTCTAAAAGTTCCACAGATTCACCAGAGAAAAAACGTAAATTAGAATTGACAGAAGAAGAACAAAGTGCTCATAAACACAAAAAAGAAAGACAAGAAGAAGAAAGATTAAAAATGCAGTAAGTCAAAGCACTTGCACATTAAACATTTCATTGATTTAATGTTGCAATAATAAAGCATTTAGTTCGGAGAAATTGTGATAAATTTATATTTTTGATTTAAAGAACATAAAATACTTGTTGCATTGGAATTAAAGTCATAATTAATAAGTGTTTCCTGTGTTAAAGGCCGCCTCTATATAAAGACTACCTGTCTAAAAATCAAATTCTACTTCTCCCAAGCCATTTTATTTTTTATTTAATCTCTTTATAAAGGTGTCTAACCAAGCCATGAGGCTAATATATTTTGGTCCAAAATGGCTCATGAACCTGTCTATACAAGCCATTTTGTTAATAACAATTCCTCCTGAAAATTTTATAATTTCTAAAAAGATCATATTTGAGTTTTTATATTTTTAAAAGCTAAAAATCAAACATTTATTAATCGTGTAAATAACCCAATTAAAAATCAAGAGTAACCAATGAATAAATAGTGTAGTAAAATATGTAAAACATTAAAGTATTAGGTCATTTATTCTTCTATCATCAAATGAAACTATAAGGAGAGAACACCCATTGATTCTGACATCTATGCTACATTGCTATTATTTTTTATTACTGAATAATGGTTTGATTATACTTGTATTTATATAAAAAACAATCTTACATTGATAATTTAACCAACCACCATTGACTAGGCTATCTACAGTGTGTATTCATTCATGAACGTGTGTATATATATATATATATATATATGGTACACATGTAAAAACAAATATTAATTTTGGATTATAATTGGCTTTACAGTTACACAAACACATATAAATAAATGTTGAAAATGTTAAAGTCACAGTGAACTTTTGAATACTGTTTTGCTTTTTATTGCAGAGTTTTAGTTTCCAATTTTACAGAAGAACAGCTTAATAGATATGAAATGTACAGAAGAGCAGCATTTCCAAAAGCAGCTATTAGAAGGGTGAATTGAATTTAAATTGAATATAAATTATGTTTTAATGCATAATTTGTCAAAAATTGTTTTATTTTTTACAATTCAACATTTACATTTAAATATTTTTAAAGATTTTTTTCATACTGAATTTATTATGTCTTTGACTTTCATCATACTTCATCATATTTTTATCCAGACATGTTTAGAAGTTGTAGCCTTCAATGTCATTTGTATCCATTGTATGAATTATTTGATAGAGTTTTACATTTTTTTTATATTTTTTTATTTATTTATTTATTTTTTTTTTTTTTTTGATCATTTGTTTTGTCCATTTTATTGTCGAGATGTTTTGTTTGTTTTTAAAATATGGTTTGACATCAGACACAAATTATAGATCAAGGTTATTGTTAATGTGCATATTACATGTAAAGTTTGATGATAAAATCATAACTCAGCTGGTAGTTTTTGATGCTTGTATAAAACATTTTATATCTTTGTTTCATTCATCATCTTTCTGTTTTCAGTTAATGCAGTCAATAACAAGGTCATCTGTTTCACAAAATGTTGTCATAGCGATGTCGGGGATTGCTAAAGTATTTGTTGGTGAAGTAGTAGAGGAAGGTAAACATAGAAAACAACCTATATTTCATAACTAGTACCCTCATTAGGTTCACAGTAATGTTTTCTCCTTGCCTCCCCCCCCAAAAAAAAAAAAAAAAAAAAAAAAAAGAAAAAAAGTTTGCAGTTGAAAAATGTACCTGGTAAAAGCCAGTGCAACCAAGTACGATCAAGTAAACATGGTATGGAAAGACAAACAGATGTTGGAATCAATCTAAATGTTCCCTCTATAAACATTATAAGTCAGTTTCTTTAAGTATTGATAATACTAGAAAGGTGAATGGGTAAATGAGAATAGAACATTGATGTAGAAACCTCATAATAAATGATCAGTGAATTAAGATTAAAGACATAGTAAGGAAGTATGATAATTTAAAGTAAGGAATGTTTGCATTATTATCTATGGAAATTTGGGTACATGTACATGTGTTTGCAAGATGGAACCCAAGAAACCTTGTATTCTTTCCATTCTGTTAATACCTTTGTAGCCTCCTTTCTTTAACAATAAACCAACTCCTCGGTGAGCAAGTCATTATAATCAGAGCACAGTGGAGTTTTTCTGTTGACAATTACATTTGCCTTGACTGAATTATCTTTGTTTCATATAATCTGAGAATTGATGGAGGGTATTTTTGTAGTTGACTGTTTTATCCAGCCTTAATCATCATGAACATATGATTTTCCGAGTTGAGTGTTGTTTAGGTGGAAAAAAAACATTAATTTATATTTTTCATGTGTCATATTAAATATGCTTCCTTTATTTGGAGTTGTCTGCCCATAGCATTTGACATCAAGGTTCATTGTACTTATGGTCTGCTGCTGAATTACATACACATGTATATAGCTTTCTAGTATTCTTTAAACTGTTTTATCTCCCGATGGTACTTTTAAAATAAACACTAAGAAGCCATGGTATAAGATAATTTGAAGGTCAAACAAATTTTCATTTTGAATTATTCTCTTGTTTTTTTTTTTTGTTTTTTTTTTGTCATTTCAGCACTGGATGTAATAGAACACACTGGTGAAAGTGGACCAATCCAGCCAAAACATTTACGTGAAGCTGTCCGAAGATTGAGACAGAAAAATAATATACCAAATACAAAAACTAAAAAAGTCTTGTTTAATACATGAAAAAATTCAGTTGTTAATGTTTATGTGTAATTTGTTGATGATAAATCTAGGGATCAGGTCAGCATAGAACTTGATTTAGATTTGAAACATGAATAGACTATGACAATATAGATCAAAATCCAGGTTAGAACCATTGTATTTGTTATAAGTCCGAGGAATGGCAAAACATTGAATGCAGTTGAAATTAGAATCTAACTGAAAGTAGTCACAGAATAAACTGTTGATTCTCTTGCTGCTGAGAAGTATTACAAACTGTTGTCATTGAGACTGACGACCAGATGGAACTTTAGGCTGTGATTTTTGTGTTTGATAAGTTGATATGGTAAAATGATGCTTATACAAAATGCTACTTGTATGAGATAGATAACAATATAGTTATGCAGAAAAGTGCATTTTGAATGTTGATATTAAAACCTTAATGCAAGAACTACTTGTGTTTTATTTACTTCTTTAATCTATCTCTATTTTAAAGTGACATAGCTGTAGATTTAGAAAAAAGTTTTATTGTTCCTAAAGGTTAAGCTTGTTAGTACAAGGTACTGAAGAACTTATGTCATTTCTGTGTTTGTGTACTTGTACCTCATGTTCTCTTTGCAATCCCAGAGGTAAAGGTTTTGATGTAAAAGTTTTAAAGATAATGTTAAAACTTTTGGTCTACTTTTTATCAACTATCTGTACAGGCTGAAAAAATGTTGGTTTTTTTTATATTTCATGTAAAGTGGTGTTGTATTAGATGATATTTTGAGATATCAAATTTTGCAGATCTTGGATCTTTGAATTGCCATTTTGCCAGTGTTATAATCTGAATTTCAAGTTTGATTTATTAAAATCTACTGTCTTATTTATTATATATGCTCATATGTCCATCACTAATATAAAAGATCAGATCCATTTTATCAATGTGGATCTATGTGATTTTTGTTTACTTTTGAAAGTAATTGTTAGAATAAAACACAAATCACAATCTCTCCCCCCCCCCCCCCCCCCCCCGCCCCCACCCCCCAAAACAAAACAAAACAAAACAAAAACAAATACAAAAAAAAAAAAAAACCAAACAAACAAATACATAAAAAGACAACTTTGAAAACTGGCTAGTTCAGCTACACCTGAAGTTCCATCAAGAAAGCGAGGCTGGTTGCTCTGGAAGTGTAAACAGCTCCTGTCTGTCTAGCTACACCTGTTACTTGCAAAATCAAATATGAGAATGAAGAGAACATGGAACTATAGAACATCAAATGTATTTATTTTCCGATACAGTGACTCCATGCTTATCAGAAATTTTGTGATGATGGCCCTGAAACTTTTAAAGGCCTTAATTAGCTTAGGATTTCAGTATCTGAGTCAACAGTTCAATTGTAAACAGCTTGCTTCATTGTATAGAGTAGTATTTCGTTGGTAGAATGCGAGACTAAGAATTGAGTAACTAAGGGTGCTATGTTAAATGTGAATGCTACAATAATAAGTCAGACTTTCTGATGAACTAATGTAAACTAAATGAGACATGCATAGAATTCTTGTTTTTACTCCTAATGCAGATAATATGGAAAGCTAATTTACCAATTTTTTGTTGTTTATTTTCGAAAAGGAATTTTTTTACATGTATACTAGTATCTCTATTTCTTTGTGTTAAAAAAAAGAATTTTTACGTTCTTATATGTTTTTTTTTTCAATACAAAATAAAATTGCTTTTTTTTATTTATTTATTTATTTATTTATTTTTTTTGCTTCAGATTTCAAAAGTCATTTTGTCATATCTTTGTGCTTTATGTACCATAATTTTGACTGTCTCTTGGTGCTTCATAGTAGAAGATCTTTCACTAGCTTTTTATGCTTGTTCCAAGAAGAACAAAATCATCCACATCTTTTTATTTTTAAAGAAAGATTTACAAATCAGTTATGTTTCAAGAGAAATTTTAACCATTTATTTGTACTTTATGTTACAAGAGAAAGATTTCCTCTCTCTTTCTGCATTAATTTGCAAGAAAAATCTTAAAATCTTTTTCATTAAAGAAGAATTGAAACCACTTCTTTGTGCTTTTGGTTAAAAAAATATAACACAAATACCAGTTAAATTTTGATGTGCCAGATGTGCACATTTTGGAAATTCATTCCTCATCAGTGACACTAAGACCAAGTTTGATAATAAAAAACAAAGGCCAAACAGTTGAAAACTAATGAATCTAAAGTTCCAAAAATATGTGAATCCAAATCCAGCTTAGGAATGTTTTGCATGAGGGAACCGACAGTCCCTAAGCTGGATTTGGATTCACATATTTTTGGAACTTTAGATTCATTAGTTTTCAACTGTTTGGTGTATGTTTTTTAATCTATCAAACTTTTCGGCCCCTAGTGTCTCTCATGAGGAATGATTTTCCGAAATGTGCACATCTGGCACATCAAAATTTAGCAGGTATTTGTCATATATTTAATGTAAGTCAAATTAGCTAAATTAGCTTAGTTTCCACTTCCTCGAATGAATCTAAACCGGGAAGTTTTTTATCATAACTGATCTATTGCGTAATAAACCATAATTATTTGTACTAGAAGAAAAATTTCAATAATTCAGGTAAGCAAAATTATTATTGATATACAAGAATTATCTCCCTTTTCTTTAGTTCCTTTCAATAAAATTTCCATCTGGAATTAGTTGGTGAATTTTATAATACTGAATCCTGTAAACATTGAAAATAAAAATAATTTCTCTTTAAATCACTTTTATTGAAGCCAAATTCGTTAAGCCGACTCGGCTTCCACTTCCCTAGAAAAATTTTAACCATCTTTTTCTATTTTACATTTCAAGAAGAACTTTAATCATCTCTGAGCTTTGTAGTTCAGTTAGAAATTACCCATTTAATTGTTCTAAATACATATCTAGGAGAATTTAAATCAGTTATTTGTGCTTTACGTTCCTATTGTTCCAAAGAGAACTTTAACATGTTAAATAGTTTGTATTCACATTCCAAGGAATGTCATCACTTTGTATCAAATTTTGTCCATGCATTTGCTCTATTTATCACTCAAGACATTTTTGTCTTCTATGATAAACATTGTTTTTTGTCACTCAAGACAGTTTCTTTCATGGGTTACATTAACGGTAACAGGATTCTCATTTTCAGTTTGATATTTGGGTCACTCTAAAGATAATAAAATTTTTATTCTATTCTGGATAAAGTATCATCAGTTAGAAGGTCTGTTTATGGTTTAGACTAGTACTTGCTGCCCTCCCATCCTGCTTTATTAACAACGTAAATACGTCAAAACAAATTATAAATTATGCTTACTCTACCAAATAATAATCATTAGTCCAGGTCATTCATATTTACATAATGTTCATCCATAAACTTAGCTGTAGTCTTGAATCAAGTTTTTTTCAAACAAAGCTGGAAAATGTGATACTAAAACCGCATCAATAAACATCAAGTTTGGTTTTCTAGTTTGATTCATGTTACATATCATTGACGTGATTAATTTAAAAGGTTCTGATAAGGTGCTTGATAGAACAGAATCACGACTAATAATGTTAACCAAAAAGCTGATTTTAATGAAATGTTTACCTGACTGGTCACTTAAAAATCTCCGATCAACAAAATATCAAAAATGCTTATTTCCGATGACAAACGCTTACCTAAGGCATAGCTTCAAAATGCACATTTATATAATGTTTGAGACATAGCTGCAAAATGCAAATTACTTAAAAATTGTTGAAGGATAAAAATTATTATATCATAGAGGAATATAAATTATAGTAATAAAATATACATTATCGAAGTTATAGGTCGGAATTTAAATATTGTATTATCACAGGGGACGTATCTAAATCACATTAATTATTTTCATAAATTATATAATACATTGTAACTAATTTTTGCAAACCATGTTAAGACAAATTCTCGAGGAACTGGATCAGAGCTTGAAGAGTTGATTTATTTCAGTAGTCATGAAAAAGAACAAGAATTTAAACCGTCCAAATTTTAAAAGTATTCACTGGAATGACAACACATTAAAAAACTTAATAACTATTATTAAACTTATTTGTTATCCCCTTGCATACGAATAGATACCCCTTGCATAGTATGATATATTGACTTTAGTCCAGAGAATTGCTTATGGTGGAATTTGGTTACAATATTTGATTATGGGATAATTTATGTTTGGCTTTTGGCGATTCCTTGTACTTTTAAAAATCCAAGACCTTTGTCTAATCCAAAATTGCATGATTTGTCATAACTAATTTCGACAAATTTAAGATCTTTTATATACTTGAGTCTTTAAAATTACAAATATTTCAGAATAAGGCTACCGATTCCACGGCGGACTTGTGTATATTTTGGGATAAAGAGGATATTTAGGGATTAAGAGATGGTTCTACATATTTGAGGATAAAAAATGGTAAAACACTGGACCTTTGCTTATTTAAGAAAAAAAATCTCAACAGCTGACCGGTATAAAAAGACAAAAGGAGAGTTCCAAAAGGGCATATATATATATATATAATTGAAAAAAGGGAATAGTTCCTACAATGGACATATATTAGAGGGCAAAGAGATGGTTCCACTTGTGAATCTGTGCGGATAAAAAGACGGCTTATGGAGTGGACCTGTATGTATTTATGAACAAAGGGGACATGTGTGTAAAAGGCACAGTTCCTACAGTGAATCTGTGAATATTGAAAGACAAAAAAGATAGTTCTTACAGTTGATCGGTGTATATTCGAAGACAAAGGGATGGTTCTGACTGTATCGGCGTATGATTGAAGACAAATGGATAGTTTCTACAAATGGCCAGTGTATATTGGAGGACAAAGTTATGCGTCTACATTGGAATTTTGTGTATTTGAGGACAAAGTAAACCTGTATGTATTTGAGAACTAAGAGACACTTCCCGCAGTGGACCTTTAGTTTAAACAGTAAAATATATGGTTAAGACAAACTCCAAATTCAGAGCTGACATTGAGGAAAAAATTGTAAGAAAAAACTAAAAAAAAAAAAAAAAAAAAGCAGTTTCCAATAGCCAATGTAACCAAACAGGAAATAAGAAAATAAGACAATTCGTGCTACAAATGTCTATAGAGTCCACTGATTATTGTGGAAAGGCTTGGTAAAATCTCACAAATTATGTGTAAAATCACTTTAAATATGAATTTATTTCGGTTATAATCTTAAATTCATGTAATCATATCTAGATTTAATGTTCATTTATGCACTTTCTTTACTTAAAAGTGTTTGTTATATGTTTGGTTACATAATGACCTTAAGAAGTCTAAAACAACACAGATAACGGCTACAAGCCAGACAGTGAAACATAACTTAAAATGGCTTCATATTTGTGGATGCTGCAGATGGAATAGTCATCTCCTTAATCTGGATTTACATGAACCATGAGGTAAGTTCTGTTTTTATCCTCGGCTAAGTGGTGGTTTGTTATTTCAGATGCATGAAATAATTCCGCCTTAGTTGTAACGTTCCGTTATCGATGTACGTAAGTATATTGCATGCTAAGCAAAAAATCAAATGTTCAGCATTTTGTGACTTTTATGAAACTTGGTTGTTTATTATTAATAGGAAATGATTTAGTGGCAGAAATCCATGTCAAAATGCCAATACTGCAACTGTCATTTTTAAAAGAAATATGATAATTTATGCCATCTTGTTGCACTATAAACATCACGGGCATTTAAAACCGTAAAGTCAATTTTATAGAAAAACGCTTACTTCTTGCTTTTGCCTACACACGTGCACAGCAAATAAGCAAACGTGAAAGCACGCTCCTATTTGCAAATCACGGTTATTATAAGGAATTTATCAACCATACTCTGAAATGACTATCTCTATTGGTTAAAACCGAGACATATTATCTCATCAAAAAAATAAATAAATAAATAAAAATACAGACATTCTATTATGTAACCAGCATATCCCTTGCTTTCATGATAATCTAGACAGTGTAATTTAATCGATAACGCCGCTTACATGCTTTTTTTAAAAACAAAATGAATCTGATCGATAATTTACGACAAGCTTCTTCGTAGATTCGGTAAATATACATCTTGCTTTAAGGTATTGTCATACACGCACCAGATTTATTGCATCTCTTGTCGGCTAAATTGTGTTTTTTTCCCTCGACAACTGACATATACATGTATATGTAATATATGTAGACTTAAAAAGTACCATTGCTATATATGAAGACTGTTGTATTCCGTAATAAAATCTTTTAATTCGATCGTTTTTAAAATATTTTTAAAAAATAAGCTTCAGGTTGTTTATAAATAATAATAATAATAATAATAATAATAAATATTATTATTGTTGTCATTATTTGTTGTTCTTGTAGCTTTTGTTGTAATAGTGGTTGTTGCTGTTGCAGGAGAAGGACCCTGTCTGCAATGACGATGATGGTGATTCTTTTATTCACTAAAATTCGTATTATTATTATTGTTGTTGTTGTCGTAGTTGTTGTTATTATTATTATTGTTGTTGTTGTTGTCTCGTCGTCGTCGTCGTCGTCGTCGTTGTTGTTGTATATTTATAGTGAAACTCAATAAAAGTATTATTATATTATTACTAATTAATGAAGGTTCTTCTCGTTTTACAAAAGTAATCATTTTAACATTTGTGACTTTTTGAAGAATTGTTCATCCATGAATGAAAATTTAAAAAATAAACTTAGTAAATAAATAAACGGGTACATGGTATCACGATGCATTCTCGTCAGCTAATCAGGGAAATTATTGCAGGATTGATGAAAATATAGAATACCTCTTGAAGAGATGTTTCCTTATTTTTTAAAATTGTTTGTGGTTATTTAATATCCTTAATATATTTGCAATGTGCAATTTTAAAAAATATATATATAGAATAAAGTACATGTATACAAATATATGCACATAATACATGTACATATTTCTATAGCGTTGTTCCACATTTCTGGACTGGACAAACTAATACCAATTAATGTCTGTCTTACAAACAGCATAAAACAGACATAACGTCATTGTCGTAAATCAATGCACAGAAATTATGCAGAGTGTAAAAAGCACGCGTAGAGCAAGTCGTGATAATGCTCGCGTCTTGGTTACAATAATGAACTACAATACTGCAGAGTTTAGCGAACAGAAAAAAATCAATATTATTTAATAATCAATTTATTTATTTATTTTTTTAATTGCGACTATGTATTAAAATACTTTTTTTGATAGACAGAAATAATATATTGGATATGTATGTAAATTAAGAACTACTTTTTTATCTGAACATTTTAAAAAAAATTAAAATATATGTTATAATAATAATAATAATAATAATAATAATAATAATAATAATAATAACTTCATTATTTTAAAAAAAAATTAAAAAAACTTTACAAAGTTAAAATACATTTTTTTCGTTTCTTTCACAATCATAGTAATTTGTAGTCTTTATACAGCTTGCAATTCATAATAGTTTTGTTGAACTGAAATTTGGCTGTTTTAAGATTCTAGATATTTAGATTTTCGCGTGTCATTTTGATGTGTTATAATAAGGTAGATATGAAGCTTTTTGCGTGTCAGATTTTATAATGTAAAAATAACAGTAGACTTTGTAATTGTTGTAATATTAAACACTCAAGAAAATGAAATCACTTTTTATTGGTATGGTTTAAGAAGGATTATTATTGTCATTGGCAAAAATTTATAGTCTTATGACTACAAAAAATGTTTCTTTAATTTAAAAAATTCAAAATAGTTACACTATACATTTAAATTGAGGAAAGAAATAGATTTAACATACATAATTTACTTTTCTATAAATGGTAAAACTTACATATACATGTATTTTTATGTTATATGTTATGCTCTTCTACTGTCTTGATTGTTTCTCTTTATATTACATGTACATGTAATTTATAACATATTGTTGCCACCAGTTATGTTATGTATATCTGTGGCAAATAGCATTTATATGCTTAATGCAATAAAGATTTTGAATTAATTTGAATTTTTGTGCGTTATTGCTTTATTTATTTTTCCTTTGCTGTTTTTGAGAATCGAGTTTAGGAAGTGACAGTAAGAAATTTTTACTTTTGTAAAAATATTTTAACAAAATAATGAAAAAATATTTAGAGTATAAAAATTTTAATTTATACATCATCTTTTATTTTCATCTCCTTGACGCATAACCATTTTTAAAATAAACATTAGAGAAATACTATATCTGTCGTGCTTTCCCCGCCATCGGTGTTGACTCTTACGTTGGTGCAAACGGGTTTTCCCCCCAAGACTGACACCTAAAACTAAAGAAATTGCCATATAAAGGATAATTTCCTTATTGACAGTGCCTTAAAAACGCGACTTGTGTTCCATGGATATCTTGTTTTAAATTAAAACGTTGTCTACCGTAAAACGAAATCTAGAATTTTTACACGAGATTAACAAAGAGCTAATTTTGAACCATGACCATATTTTTCACGAAAGAAATGTAACGGCATATTTAGTTTAAACAATATTTATTAGAAAAATTAGAATTTTGGAATTACATCGAAATAGTTGTTTACAAGTCAGGATCCTGGAACAAGAGTAAAACTCTTATATTAATCAGTTTCCTTAACATCTATAATATTACAATTCATACAACATGGCATTTAATACAACGTACAATTAAGTATAGCATTCAGTAGAACATTATGAACGAGAGAGAGAGAGAGAGAGAGAGGCATCGTTCTATCGTTCTTGTATTTATTCACAATTTCAAAATATGTTAAATTAAAATATAATTTTTGATGCATTAACATTATTTTACATATGTAAAATTCGATTAATGGATATGAATTAATAAATTATGAATATGTTAAAATTATGTATAAATATATTGACGGCGCGAAAAAATAATTTTGTAAGCTAATTTTGATGAAGTCTGATCTCTCTCTTTCTGACCTGCATGTGTATGTGCATACAACACAATTTGTACAACAGATGCATATATAGCTATAGTTTACCAACGCCGACACATATCCATCTTCTTCACAATATTATAGTTGTTGTTTATAGGTTCAATATGTTCTTAACTTATTACATTTTCTTTATTTTTCTTATCGTCAAAAACTTCTGCATTTTACAAGACCGGTACCCCGAGTATTAAGCAGTACATGTTGTATATAAGTTTTACTCCTTATGAAATAATTTATAAATAGTTTGAATTTAAATCTTAAGAAAAAAATATTTTATTTCCATGTGTATTAAGATAGTCTTAAACAATTAATTTATAAATGGTTTTGACCACTGTTACCACTTAAGTTAAGTAGACAACATCCAAGTTCTCCTTTTTTTAATTTTTAAAATTAAATATTGGTACAAAACATAAATCGCGTTAATCGTTTTTCACGAAATTAAGATATCACTTGTTTTATGTCTGTTTATGTTTTCATATACCACTTTTTGAATGTACTTTATGATGAAATTCAAAAAGTGGTATATGACAATGTACTTATTGTATCAATATATGTTTATCTTGAGTCATTTTTCCTGTTGTGAGGTGTTCTTTGTGGCTTTTTTTGTGTGTGTTGTGATCTTGGTGGATTTTTTTTTCAATGTGCAATACATGCACATATCTCAAACCACTCATTTTTACAAGATTGGCTTATAAGACTTCCGACTTTAGAAGAGCGCCAAATTATGCGTATTGAAATTTAAATAATTATTTCTGACTGAAACGAAACAAACTTGTCAATGTTCAACATTACTTTTAAGTTAAAATACAATTCCGAAAATTGTGTGCTTGTTATTATGTATATTATTATGTATTATATGTTCTCGAGATACAAAATATAAACCCAAACTTAAAAACTTTTGATGATATAAATAAGTTCCTTTTATTATGACGACTAATAATTTCCAAAAAGGCTTAGATCGAAAATGTACGAAAGGCGGAAGAATTTAAAGTCCTACCTTTTAATTTGTTTTACTAGTAATCCCCCTTTTTAACAATTAAAATATTTAGATAGATCCTTTTATATATATATATATATATATATATATATATATATATATATATATATATATATATATATATATATATATATATATATATGTGTGTGTGTGTGTGTGTGTGTGTGTGTGTGTGTGTGTGTGTGTCTTATACAGTATATTAATTTATTGCTGCTTTCTCGTGTGATATGCATGTGTGTTTATTTTAATGTGTGTGGTATTTTAAATTTGTTGAAGTTGTGTTTTACGAATCAGCACATCTACAACTGTTTTATATTTTCTTTGATATAAGCGTAGTGTCTTATAGGCCAATTGTGGTCAGATGTATATATATTTTTTTTAAAGTGAGTATAGTACTGCGACTTTTAAATGTTTCTATACATGTGACACTTAAATAGACTAATTATCATTATTATTATTTTTTTTTTTTTTTTGTTGTTGTTGTAAATGTTTAATTTATGAGAATAAAGAACTTTAGTAACTTGACTTAAAATGAAGGATATAGATTTTATCTTGTCTAAAATACATTTTTTTCTTATTGTTTGGATTAGTATTATACTATTTTTTATTTTCGTCAGGTTGTTTATATTTTGCATCTAAAAAAAAAATTAGTGGATACAAAAAGATGATTTTAATAAATATTTTCTATACATTTTATACATATTTTGAGTGTGAAATATATAAAAATTTACAGATACAAAACAGATATAAATTTTTATTGATTTTATTTAATAAGAAATATAATATGTTTTGCAGAGATATAAGTGACAGATTTGTCATGTGCTACTTTTAATTTTTTATGAAATAAACAGTTTAAAAGCAACACATGACATATTTATGTACACTGAAAATAAATGATTACATTTTCTTTTAACTATATGTGGGGGAATTTTAACATAAAATGTTATTCTATGTTAGATTTTTTCAAGTTGTAAAATTTAATTTACTTCATAATAATTCAAGAAATTAATAATAATAATAATAATAATAATAATAATAATAATAAAAATAATAATGATGATGATGATGATGATGATGATAATAATAATAATAATAATAATAATAATAATAATAATAATAATAATAATAATATATTCTAGCTTTAATTCTAGTAATTCATAAATGTTGTTGGAGGAGTAATTCTTCCAATAATTTTTAAAAATTTTAATCAATATTTTTACAAGATAATAAATTTTAAAATAGAAGATAATCATACTTATAAAGATGCATATTGATTCAGAAACATGGGATATATACTATTATTGCTTTATATTAATTTGTCTTTAAAAGAATAATAAAATGAAAAAGTTTATATATTTAAGACTGGTTCGCTTAAAACAATTAAAATTCACGTTTTTAGTAGAGAAATTTTATTATTACTTTAAACGAGGAAATATCCAAAGTAATGGCTAACAAATTCTCTTGCAATATTTAAAACTTATGCTTTTTAGTTTTAAGAAATGAATTTTTTAAGTCTGTAATGTGGAATATGATAGCAACTTCTGTGAAAAAACAATTAAGTTCTTTCAAAACCAAATACTTAATTTTTGTTGATTATATATCTATTATTTATTTATTATTTTTACATATAATATAATATAGATTTAAAACACAAATAACTAAACACATCTAAAGGAAAATTGAAAATTTATTATTGAACATTTTTGCGAAGGTTCCATAGAAAGTGTGACGTACCGAATGTTTTTTTTTTTTATGGCATTTACAGGCAACGGTTTTCATGAGATATTTGGCATCTATCTTAAAAATCATATACAATTAAATGATTACGCGTTTTTGAAAATCTTTCTAGAAAATAGACCAATTTTTCAATTCTGTAATTTTATGACGCCATGTTCCAAAATTAGAATTTTATTCATATATTATAAATAAATAATATAACATGAAAATACCAATTTTGGTAGAATTTTGAATTTAATGGTTTTAAATGCAATAAAAAGTGAAGAAGAATTCAATTTTATTTTTTAGAAATCATAAAGCTCTCGAATTGAAAATATGCAGTTGATAGAAAATGACGTAATGTTTGAATACGTAATGTTTCAAGCTTAAACTGTGTCATGCGCATTTAACTTGCATAAAATTTTCATTTATTTAAGCATTGCTAAAAAAAAATTATATATATAGTCGATCTCTGTGGTGATGTGTAATTTTTTAAAAATCTGAGATGATTAAAAGAAATTTTAGTATTTTCATCATATTTGCATTATGTTAGCAGAATTTTGTTAATATCTTTATCATTTTTATAGCTCTCTCTCTCTCCTAACCTAAAAACTAATAAAGCGACGAAGATATGAAAAATAACGCTAAAATATTGGCATTTAAAAAATTAAACTATACTATTTTTCAAAATTCAAATACAACAACACTTCGACCGACATGTATCAGAAATTCGCTAACCCGGGTCTAAACAACCTTTATTCTGCTCAATGCATATAATTTTCTATGTTTACTATTTGGTAGCACTTAAGTCTGGAAAGCTCTCTTTTTTAGTCTTTCCAATGCTTACCATTTTTGTGAACGTTCCATCAAAAATAATTATTTTTGTTTGAAGCGTTGTATTAAATAAAGCAACATATATTATAATATAAAATTTATTTCATGAAATTTCTTTATTTTTCTCTTTAGCTTGAAAAATAAAACGAAATGCAAACTTTAAAAATATTATATGGAGAAATAAATTTTCATTTTGTTTGAAATTTTAATTATTTCTCTGAAAAAAATTGTTACTTAATTTTTACCTTTTTAACTGTTAACATGCCCTGTTTGATTTTCACACTGTAAATTTCATCAATTCAATTGCATTAAAATGATTATTTTAACTGATCTGAATTAAATTATATAAACGATATTGACATATTTAAAAAAGAAATTCTCCTATTGGTAGTTTACTATTTCATAAAAAATATAATTTTATTTCATATTTTCGATGCGAAATTTTTATTGTCTTCAGTCTTACAACAAAAACGGTTTTGCCGGAAAAAATTTTGCATTATAAAAATAACTTAATGTATTAAAATACATGTATTATATAAATTATTATGTTTATGAATCTTATTTGGATTATTTCTTTTTTTTTTAATAAAATGTTTCGCTATTTTTCTGAAGCATGTTTCAAGTCCCGTAAACTATTCATTGCGGATCCTGGTGCAATCAGGTTTTTACAATTTGACCTCATGAATTATTCATATCGTTAGAAGGAGGCTTTGACTGTTCAGGAAGGGTTGCACCATGTCGGATCGAGAGAGTGGTGATGAGCAACAGCAGGCTCAAGGTACACACTAGCGTAAAAATATAATATCTCCGTTCTGTAAATCTTTTCCAATATGACAGATCATAATATTCAAAATTATGTGTTTAATTTATGCTGACGTTGCTACTTTCGGCCTTGATTTTGTTAATATCCACTGACGTGACCCGGTCAGGAAAACATTACATTTATCAAATTTTAGAACTCTTTCATTTTGTTAAATGTCATAGTAAGTCATTTGCTATCTCGCTTTAAGCTTTATTATGTTTTAGTCCATACACTATCGAAACGCAACCACTTGCTTCCTCGATATTAGTTTTTATTGACTTTAAAAAATCCAACATGGCGAAACTTCCATTGCAGCTTCCTTGATATCCAATGTTTACATTTTTGCACGATAGTTAGATTTATGCCATGAGCTTATACAACATAACCAATTTTCATTTAAATTTTGTTAATATGAATTTGCAGTTATTTTAGAGTTATTTTGCAAGCGTAAATAAAAATGGACGTCTGCTCGAAAACTGACAGCGTTGAATGTTATCACCTGTTATTGATAGCAATTTAAGATAGAGAATCGTTGCTGATTAAAAAAATTATTCTTAAAAGTTACACAAGTTAATACTTTGAGGGAAAGACATAAATTACTCTTTTTGTTGTGATAATCAATGAAGTGTCTTAGCATTTTGACAGATGGTGCCAGGTTGTTTAAAACGTTTAAATGACTTGGACTATCACACTGGATTCTAGGTCAAAATCTGCAAGGTGGTGGGAGTGTCACTCAAACACTTTGATATACTAATTCTACCTTTATTGAAATAAAATTTCTCATACATGCAAAATTAAAGCTGTGTAAAACAATAACTCTTTGCTTATAATTAATTCCTCGTTACAAGATATATTTATTTGTGTGGATTAGGGGTTATTGAGTGCTTAAAGGGAGATAACTTGTAAGCCCCACTTGTTAATCTTAGTAAAAAAAAAAGATACCAGAAATAAATGCAATATCATGCATAGTCTTCATGTAATGGAATCTTCCATTGTTGTTGATTTTTTTTCATATAGTTTCTTTAAATTAATGAATTTCTTGGGCCAATTCCAATTTTAAAAGTAAAAAACAAGACTTTTAAAATAAAAAAGAATTGAAATTTGAATTATTGAATTCAGATGTATATTTTGTCAGTTTATTTTAGAAGATATGTTAGTGTTTCACTAAATTGTACAGTAGATTAATTTTGAGGAAAATGAGAATGTAGAGTATAGATCTTGTGCTTTTTGATCTATTTTGAGGTAATTTAGAAATTCCAGTTTTGGTATATTTTGTTACATTCATACTAGTTTGATTTAAAGATAAAAATTGAAATCTAGCTTTCTTTGCTTGACACTTTTTGAAAATAAGTTTAAAGAAATAGATATCATTTTTCACAAACAAACCACATAAAATCATTATTAAATTGTCAAAATTTTGTATAGATATCTTATTACTAACTCTATTAGGATATGATAGATTTTATTATATCCATATAGTTATCGATTTAACCATTTTTATCAAGAAGATTAAAAAAATATTAATAACCTCCCCATGAATATTCATTTTTTTGCCCAGCAGGTGGTCTTAATTCAAAAGAGGATACCTCGAGAAACGCGGACACAGATAGTGATCTAGGTATTGTTTTAGTTTTATCAATTATTTGATTGGTTATCATTACAATATTTGTTAGTTACTTTTTATTTCAAGTTCTTCAGAATTGAACAGGAGTATTCACCATATTCATCATTATAAAAAATATATTACTGTACCATGAATTACGTTGAAAAGTAGACATATAAAAATGGGTCATTAATACGACTTTTACATAATTTTACCAAAAATACTATTTATACTCAGTATACTAAGAAAACGATATAATTTATATAAAAAAAAAAAAAAAAAAAAAAGAGAGAAAAACAATATAATATAGAATACATACATGTTATAAAGTAATGTTTGGGCAAATTACTGGTACATTCTGGTTCAATGGTCAGTATTGCAGACTGCTTGTTGGTGTGGATTGCCAATGACTTTATCTTCTGTTCTACTTACTGTTGAACTAGAAAGTATGTCCAAATGTGCATGTCTATCATTGGTTTTTAAAATATCTTTAAAAAAAATTTGTTTTGTTTAATTTTCACAAGGAAATGAATTTTAAAATATGGCAATACTCCTGTTCTTTGTCTGTTTTATATGGGCTATGAAAATTTTATTTTTGGGTTCTCGATGGTAAATTTATCTGAAGAAGCATCATGATGTTAAATTTGAATTTGACAGTGACGAAAAATATGCAATTTTAGGGGTGATTTTATTTCTATGAAAATTGGAAGGTATTTACAAATTAATTGGTTGTCCTTAGCTCCATCCTTAAAAATGTTTCAATTATCATAGAAATAAAACTGTTCTTGCATTTTCTTGTTTTAAAAGCTTTTGATTTAAATTAAAATGACAAGATAAGGAAAGTGAATTTTTCATAGCCTATATCTTTACAATTTCTTAACTTTCAGTTACTATGTATTATTATCTAACTATAATCTTGTACAAGGTATACAGTAAATGATATATTTTAGTGTAGAAACTCCTTATAATTTCCATCACCATATATTGTATTATGGTACATGGACTTTGTATGTATATGAAAAAAAAAAAAAGAGCAGGGATTTGCATGTGCTAAAGTATTTAAACTTACACTAATTTTTTTTTCCCTTATAAAAACTACAGTTGTGCAAAATTTTAACATAGAAGCTGTTGAAATTATTTTATATTAATTTTGGTCTAATTTGCGCTGTATTTTTATCCCTTTCCTTACTTTTGAATTCTTTTTGTTCTTAAAGATGTTTAACTATCAACAAACGTAAGTCTTAAGATCTTCTGTTTAGAATATCTAGAGTCATTGAAATTTTACTCAAGTGTTTAAAAGTTAACTTACCCATTCATGATAATGGTCTAAAATTAAATATATTTGGTACATAGCCAGTGCATATATTTTAATTTTTGTATTTCCTTAATGTTTGTGGCTGAGTTTTTAAGGCATTAGCCTTCAAACTCAAGTTGTCTCACTGCAGTGGGTTTTACCCTTATCAGCCACTAGTGAGAAAGGTATTTCCTTGATGTAGACCCTTACTGGTTGGCTTAGTACATGTACCAGTTTAATGAACTGAATGATCTGTGATGTTTATCTGCAACATCGCTCGTGAGTGCACTAGCCTCGGTGACAAATTATCTTTCAAGATTTAATTCCTTATGGTGTCTTGATGTCTGAAGCTCTGTGACTGATAGTTACTTCTTCATCATGAACATTTAGTAAGGGTTGGCCAGCATATCATATTATAACGCACAATCTTTTTGCTAACTGTTCTTTCCATTTGATGTAAAATTGCATAAGTTGACATTGTCATTAAAAACTGGCATTATTTTCATTTATCAAAATTTTCCTCACAAATGTTATGGGGTATTAACCATGTGGTATAATGTTGAACCACATTGACTGATCATTTCTAAAAAAAAATATGACTTGTCACTTGTGTATATACAGTAGAACTTCGATGGCTCGAAGTCCAAGGGACTTCGACTAAATATTCGAGCCATCGGGGGGTTCGAGCGATTGAACATCGAGATATGATTGGAGGTTCACGTTCTCATGTTTACCGACCGTTAAAAAATCTTTAAATTTGTTTTACATGTTAATAAACTAAAAGGTCAAATTATGAAAAGTCCGAATTAAAAATCCATTATTTATCACGAAATATTTAAAAAAAAAAAATAAGTAAAAAAAGAATAACATGTCCAAATTGAAATTCAAAATTCATTTCAAATTACACGTTGACCTGCAATCTGCCGCATGATGTTATATGGCTACGGGGTTAGAATATGGCACTTTATTTTAATTTCAACAGGTGATGATACAAAATAAACTTACTTTATTCTTTTGCACATGTAATGCGTTAAAGAAAAACAATACAAAACACAATCATTACCGGTCGTTTAACCCTCTTGCTGCCGCGGTTAATCACGGGAAATGACGATAATACACATTACTATACATATTCCAAGGGCATGTAAATTACAGAATCCTCATGTGCAATTATAAGGCACGAGCGACTGAGGTGTTTTAAAAATAGCGATCAAACACTTCCGCGTGTCGTAATCGGATTAAGAGATTAAAGAACTGAGCATATCGACATTCTCTTAGTAGGTCAATTAATAATTAATTAATTTTAGGTAACTGTCAAGATTAATCATTTCGTTCCACTCTATTACTTTTGATGAAATCTGTAATATGGCTTCAGCTTGTGTTTTGTTTTTGACTAACTTTATACTTTTGAAAAATATTTATTGTTCGAGCGAGCGGGGGTATTTGAGTTAACGAAGTTCGAGCCATCGAGGTTTATTTACATAGGATATAATAGGAAATTGGTCGGGACCAACAGATGACTTCGAGTTATCCAGGGTATTCGAGGCAACGACGTTCGAGTGATCGAAGTTTTACTGTATATGCATGCTTATCAGACCGGTGCTTATTCTGGTTTCCATAAAGTGGAAAGAATATGATTCTCATCTTAGAAAAGTTGGTTGTGGTATACTTGATACAAATCACGATTCAACCATAAAAAAAAAACCAAACAAACAAACTGGATGGATAGTTAGTCTAAAAATGACTGAACATGGGATAGTTACATGTTACCTTCCTAACACATGTGGTATGCATTGGGACTTTCGACAGCTGATCCTCCAGAACTGTTGTACTTATTGGAGTACTGCATCACATCTTGCCGGCAATCTGTACCACTTTACAACATTAGTTTGGCCATCAGTCCATAGTTATGTTAAACCCCAGTATTTACATTGATACCCATTTATTTTTAAGCTGTATTATCGGTAAATATATAAATATTTATGTATTTCTCATCTCATGGACAAACTATGCAGATTGACTAAGGCTGGAACCCATGACATTTGAGTAATACATGTAAATAAAAGGCTTTAACAAGTGGCTGCATATACATATACATGTATCCACTTTTTAGACCAGGTCAAGGATTTTTTGCATGATCTTGCACAGACTTAGTGTGTAAAGTTGTGATTTATAAACCAATAGTAATTAAGGGATAATAATGATATACAATTCTCAAATAGAATTTACTATCAGTAAAACATTTTTATGATTAAGTGCAGATAATAAGCAGTTTGGGACAATTTTACCATTTATTTCGTTCTTTATGACAATGGACCTAGACCATTGAGAATTATGTAATTTTATTCATTATAAACACCAGTGCTGTTTACCCTTTTTTTTTTAAAGAAGACAAAATTTAGTGTTGTGTTTTTCCTAAAATGTGTTTTCATATTGGATGTAAAACTTGAGACAGATTTACAAGATTGTCTTTATGTCAAGAGAGTTTCAAGTTTTCACTTTAAAGAAAACAATAAATGTTGTGTAGGATTAAGTACTTGTAGTTTGCACTGACCAGTTCTAAATTTTTCTTTCCTTGGATTTGATGTCATACAACACATCATATTTTCTTACCATATACATGTGTATATATATGTAAAGATTTAGATATATTCATATTTCTTTTACTAAACCAAGACTGTACTGATGGAGAATGTAATTTCTGCTTTGATATCAGTATCTATGGTTGCTCCTCTTTACATGAATTTTTAAATGTCTTAATTATTCTAAATAGCTAAATACATGTATTTTGTATTTTGTTAAGAAAAAAAAAAGGAAATATAAATGCCTGTTTGATTGTTTGATATTAAACATTTGTAGGGTCTGTTAAGTTTCATTATGTGACTCTATTTAGCTAATATGTGCAATTTCCTGGTTCAAGAATGTAAAACATGTCAAATAATGTCATAGAACTATTAATCATTTGATTCAAAAGATGATAGCATTTGTTCACTGGATCAAATTTAGGGTGACATACTGTAAAGTACTAATTTTAGCTTGTACATATTTTAGCACTAATTACATTCTTGACTAATTCATGTGGATTTAAATTTGCGCAAAATAACTTTTAAGAAACAGACTCTAAGTCAAACATGTATTTTAGCATTTAAATTCCCACAACTGTCCTACTGCGAAATTCACTAAAATTAATACACTGCTAAAATTAGTACATTTACAGAATTTACATCTGGTTACTAAATCTAGTTTTCAGATGAGACTTAAAAGACTCTATTACTTGTATAATCCCTGTATATTGTAGATTATATGTGATTGGTATATAGTAAAACTTTGTTTTAAGCACCACCATTTTGTCAAATATTTGTACTTTAGAGGAAATTGACAATAAATCAAGGGAGACTAGTAGAAAACATAGGAGAAATAGATTTTTTTACTTCAGAAGTTAGTGAAAATGTATCATACTTGTCTTGGCTCTTTTTATTTTTGTGTACCTGTATCTTCAATGTCTGAAGGTAAAAAAAAACACCTTTGACAAAGTATTTAATTTTTAAAATGAATAAATTTAACATTGATTAGAGAGAATACTAAAATGTTTTCCTAATCATATGGCTCATAATTTCTCCTATTTAAGTTCCGAGGGGCATTAAAGTGAAGTTTTACTATAAAAATCGGTAAATTCCTATATACATTGTTAATCAACATATCCAATGGATGGTGTGGTAATGGGCATGCATTCTGTCACTTCACCCTAACAAAAGTAAAAAAAAAAAAAAAATAAATAGATAAAAAAGTATTAAAAAAAAAAAGATTTAAAAAAAAAATTGTCAGACATTATAAAATAAAGTTACATTTCAGTGTTAGAGAGTGTATTGTTCATGTAAAATACAAGTGAAACTTAAATACTGTTTTAAAAGAGAAGCTTGAATGATGTTGATTAATATTTTATTTCGATGTAATCAATTTGACCAAATGATATACCAGTAACCATGATTACATGGACAGCATGAACTATGTCTTTGAAGGGTGATGTGACTATTTTCTATCTAACTCAAAGATTTACATTGAGTAAGTAGAATTTTCAGTTTGAGATTTATATTTGTAAATTTTAGGTGGCACTGGGGAGCAAGAGCTTGCTACTAGAACATTACAGATTCAGTCTAAAAGATTTTATCTTGATGTCAAACAAAACAGAAGAGGAAGATTTATCAAGATAGCAGAGGTATTCATGTGTTTAATATTATTAAAGCTTTACTTAAGTTAGCTGCTTGGGTTTCAATCAAAAGCTGAGATGAATGGGGCCATGCTGACCAAGGCCATGAAAAAAAATTACAGCCCTATTTTTAAAATGTGGTCAACAATAACGAAACATGTTTTTCAGATGGTTTTGTATAAAAGTAGTTTTGTTACGGTATTTATACAACTATATATCAACTCTTTGGGTAATAAAACAAGTATACTGTTGCAGTCAGTAGAGTTTCAAGAAAAAAGAAAACTCAAAAGAAAATGTACCAACATTTTGTGACATCTGGTTAATATTGAAAAGAATTACCAATGTTGTTGCACTGTGGTCTATATTTATATTTTGAAGGAAAATGACACAAGGGCCCCTTCTGGTTAACACTGGCTGCTTTACAAGTGTTATGAAATTGGAATAATTTCTACTTAAAACATATCATTATAATGCAAATAAAAAACAACATTGCAGGTTCCCTTGGAGGTTTTTATATACAAGTTTTATGTATATTTAAACATGCATATTGCAATACATTCATGCATGTCAGTATAGTGTCGCAGAGTATTACATAGAGTCAGAAAATGATTGCTTAACATAGAAATGCTCCGATTATCAAATGGTCACGTGTCTGAAAATGAGAGATTGAGCACTTATTTTTTCAACTACCTTCTTGTGGTGGCTTTTCAAGTTTATATGTTAGCACCTGTGTGACAAAGATGACAGTTGAAACTGAGCAACAACAAAAAGAATTTTTATGATTTATGGGTGCCTGTATTATTGTGATTCACAAATACCAATTTACCATTGTAAATCCCCATTTTACATTCTTTTGGTATCAAAATTTAATCCCATTTTTAATTTTTGCATGACGTTTTAAGCTTGGAATATGATGTTTCTTTTAAGCTTTCAAATTAAACATAATTAAAAAGTTCTCAAAACCTACAATACTTTTTAATAATTCATCTGAAGTTGTTATTTGTTTTAACTTGAAAAAAAGTTTTAGTAATGGAAAATTGAAAATTGCAGAAGTTTGTGGCTAATCAATAAAATTTTGTTGAAGTAGGTTGCATGTTATTCAGCTTTTATGTCTGCTGCGGAGATTACATGTATTGCAACAGATTATGATCAATACTGTTAATGTATGTGTATGTATATAATAAATGTCTAATGTCTGCCAGTTTCTGTTGGAAATAACAATAAATTTACTATATTGAAATTATAGTTTCTCGTGTGGTATCCAAAAGTTTCGAGATGATTTTTCAAGTCTCATTCTGGATACATGTATGTTTTATTTAGCAGCCAAGTTTTGAATTAAGAATCAAGCTGACTCCTGGTATAAAAAAAAACTAATAGGAAGTCTGTGATAGTAGCCTGATGATGTGCCTTTAGTGTTGCAGTGAAATTGCTCCAAGTTAAAATTTTGAGATTTAAGTTGTATTTTTATGGCAGTGAAATGTTGACCAACTTGCAGAAAGTGGATTGGAGTGAGAGTTTTAATGCCCCAGTCAAGATTCATTTATGAAATGTTCAATTTTGGCATGGTTGAGAAAACTTAAGAGTGCCTGGAAAAAACCACCTACCTTCAGCCAGCATGCTTTTAAACTTTCTTGCACTTTCCTTGCCTGAAAAGAATTCTAGGTGATGAAAGGTGTTGATATTTTAAGTTTGCACTTCTGATCACTGGATAATGGTTTCTAAAAAGAAGTTAAAGAGAAAATGTGTATTAAACAAACTAGATATAACTGATAATTCATGACGGACAATATATCAAAGATAATCACCTATCGGTATTATTGGTTATGATTTTGTTTTGCCAATGTATAAATTTGTATCGGCATTTTTCTACAGCAGTCTGTATATATACATGTAGCATGCATTTAAAAAGGATCATGTAATGATGATTTGCATTTTGTTATTCAACAAATATAGTATGATGATATTGAGGTGAATGTAAAGTACAAGCTTTGGGTTGCCTTTGACTTATAATGACCATTAAATAATGATTTTCGTCTAAATTCATGAGCCATCATTGAACATTACTGTCCATTGGCTTGTACAGGAAGATTACCAGACAAATTTCAGTGGCCTTGTGACCATGATCTAGTGTATTTTATAATGAGGAATTTATTGATGTTTCAGGTTGGTGCAGGTGGAAAGAAAAGTCGATTATTACTTGCTATGTCTACAGCCGCTGAATTCAGGGATTATTTAACAGATTTCAGTGAACATTATGCATCATTAGGTATGGCTTTTTGATCTGAATGCATAAATTTTTTTGTAAGATTGAAAAAAAAAATTAATTTGAAAAAAAACAACAACACAATAACAAAAAGAAAAAAAAAGAAACCAACAAAAAACAACAAAAAAAAACAAAAAAAACCCACATATATGGAGAATATATATACATGAACAGTAAAATTTCAATTGCTCGAACGTGACAAAAAAAAAACAAAAAAAACAACAAAAAAAAAAAAAACAAAACAAAAAAACAACAACAACAAAAAAACCCACATATATGGAGAATATATATACATGAACAGTAAAATTTCAATCACTTGAACGTCACTACCTCGAATACCTGGATAACTCGAAGTCATCTGTCAGTCCCGTTCCAATTTCCTATAATATCATATTAAATAAACCTCAATAGCTCTTTGTTGACTTGAATACCCCGTTGACTTGAATATGTGGTCAAAGTCCCTTAGACTTAGAGCCATCAAAATTTTACTGTATATAGATTTAACATAATTGACATACATCAATCATTTGGAGCTATTTGTTTGAATATTGTATTTAGTAACATTTGAAATATACACATACTGTTATATAGGTCCACCAAACCCAGATAACTTACCTGAGGATGGCAAACTGAAAAGTGAAACAATGGTTAAAGAAAACAGACGTTATTATTTGGACCTTAAAGAAAATCAACGAGGCAGATTTTTGAGAGTAGGTTGAAGGGTTTTATCTACAATCTACATGTACTGTATTTTGTACCTTTCATTCTAGCATTTGTGTTTAAAGGTTGGAAAAAAAATTAGTAGAGTCCAATTTATAATTTGAATGCATGGTACTTTCAATAATTACAAAAAAAGATTACATACTTTCCACATGCATTGATATTGGGGAAAGGGGGGGCAATGCGAATGCTTTCAGATATGGGGCCTCTTGCCATCTAGGTTCAAACCACACTCAGGACAGATCCTGGTGTAAGAAAGTTTGTTGGTTGGCTTGCTAAAGTTTGTTGGTTTTCTTTAGGCATGCAGTTTCCTCCACCATCCTTGTACTTAATGTCTATAGTGAAAGAAGTTTTGACTGGGGTGCAAAACTTCATTTCTTCACTTCACTCTACCATTAGTTAACAACCATCCTGATATTTACCTAATACAATCAGCCTTTGTTGATTTTTTATATTTTTTATATTTTTACACTCGTACATCCCCTTCTATGTAATTAAGTGTCTGTCTGTCAGTTTGTCATAGTTTAGTTTCCATGCAGTAACTATTGATATTTTCCAACAATATTAACAATTCTTGTATTATTTTTAGCTCACCTGAGCACAAATTGCTCAAGTGAGCTATTGTAATGGCTCATTGTCTGTCGTGTCGTGTGTCAACTTTTGATTGTTAACACTCCAAAGACCATAATTTTAGTCTATCTTTATCAAACTTGCTCAGAATGCTCCTCTTGATGTAAGCTAGCTCAAGTTCATATATGGGTCATGTTGGTTCAATAAGTAGGTCACTAGGTCAAATAATAGAAAAACAAACTTGCTCAGAATGATCCACTTGACAAAAGCTAGCTCAAGTCTTTATGTGGGCTAGGTTGGGTCAATAAGTAGGCCACTAGGTCAAATAATAAAAAAAAACCTTGTTAACCTTTTGAGGCCTCAATTTTAGTCTAATCTTCATCAATCTTGCTCAGAATGCTCCTCTTGACAAAAGCTAGCTCAAGTTTCTATATGGGCCATGTTGGGTCAATATGTAGGTCACTAGGTCAAATTATAGAAAAAACTTGTTAACACTTTTGAGGCCCTAACTTTAGTCCAATCTTCATGAAACTTGGTCAGAATGATCCTCTTGACAAAAGCTAGCTCAAGTTCATATATGAGCAATGTTAGTTCAATAAATGGGTCACTAGGTCAGATAATAGAAAAACCTTGTTAACACTCCCAAGGCCTCACTTTTAGCCCATTCATCAAACTTTTTAGAATGATCCTCTTGACAAAAGCTAGCTCAAGCTTGTATATGGGTCATTTTGGGTCAATAAGTAGGTCACTAGGTCAAATAATAGAAAAACCTTGTTAACACTTCTGGGGCCCCAATTTTAGCCCAATCTTATCAAACTTGCTCAGAACGATCCTCTTGACAAAAGCTAGCCTAAGGTAGTTTAAGGGTCATGTTTGGTCAATAAATAGGTCACTAGGTCAAATTATAGAAAAGTTCCAGTTTGCCCAAATCAAGTTGAGTGTACATCATTTTCAGATGAGCGACCAGGGCATTCATGGCTCTCTTGTTTTATAGTTTTTTTTTTTTTTTTTTTTTTTAAAAAAAGCTTTAAATTGACATATCTTTTTTGTATCTACAGGTAGCCCAGACACGGCCTCGTGGAGGACCACGTTCACAAATTGCCATTCCGGCCCAAGGTATGATCGAGTTTCGGGATGCATTGACAGATTTGTTAGATGAGTTTGGTACCGACGACCACGGTGAGTCTGATAACGGTACATATTTTTTATTGTTGGCTCAAACCTGTCTTAATCTGCTTTATCTTCTACCTGTTTGTTTATTTCTTCTTACTAAACAGGCCAGCTTGCATTAAATGCCTTTGGCCACAATTGTAGTGTTTGCAATTTAAAATTACTTATACCAATCACCATTTAACTACTGTAGATTATATGCATTTGCATCTACATGTTATTCTTGGACAGATTGAACTGTTACAGTGGCCTAAATCCTTCTGATCGTTAAAGTTAAACCATAAAGTTTGAGTTAATGATGGTCATTCAAAACATCTTAAGCATCTGGTCTCATTTCAACTTATGTGTTGTGTTTGTAACATTCCTGCCAAACACTTTGAGTGGGTATGTAGGAATATTTTTGTCTCATTGTAAATTTTTTTAGTCTTCTGCTAGTTGCCTACTCTTCCTTAAACGCAACATAATTATCTTTATAATCTTCATACTCCTATAGTATGTCATGACCTTTAACCAAGGTGATATCTTGAAGGTCAAAATCATGGTAGGCATATGATTACATGTATATGTCATTTTAGAAAAATTTAATTCATAAACAGCTCCAGATTTATAAACTTGTAACTATTTATTAGTCATTTCAAATTGTGGTATGCATATTGTAGAAGGACAAAGTGAACTTCCAGAGAGCAAGTTTCTAAAGGTGGAGAACAAAATATTTTATTTTGATGCTGGGTCAAACAGAAGAGGAGTGTACTTAAGAATATCGGAGGTAAATGATGCATTTTGTAGTGGTGTTAATGACAAATATACCATGAAAATATATATGAGTATTGCCATTGTTTGTTGGAAATGACATTCCTAATTATCTAATTATAGAAAATTGAGTTGGTTTATTACTGATATTCTGAAAATAGTTTCTTGGTTTCTAATTCTCTGTAAAAAAATGTTTTAGGACCTATGATTTAATATGTAGGGTGTTTCAGAAATCAACTATCCCATTTGAATGTTATGGCAAACACAATTAAAAAAGTCCTATCCTATACTGGTTGAGAACCTAAAAAAAAAAAAAAAACTAAAACAAAAAAAACACAAACATAACATGAAATTTTAATCTTATAATTATTGTATTACAGGTCAGATCAAACTACCGCACAGCTGTCACCATTCCAGAACGGTGTCTAGTTAGATTTCGTGATGTTCTATCTGAGTATTGTGATAGACCAGGGTGCAAAGATAATAGCCATTAACATGTTGTATTGGGACAGAGGATTTGTGCTTTGTGATGAAGGAATGTGTACAGTTAAGATGATGATTTAGGATTCTTTAACTAGCAGGAAGATAGGGATATGTGGGAGAATAGACAGAGTTCAGCATTATATTTGCTTGTGATAAATTAATAGTGGGGAATAAGAGTTCATGAAAATTAATAATTCAAGGTCGGAAGAGATAAGATGGACTGGAAATATGGTTCATACACCTATATATAGTGTATTGTTTTATTTAAAAAGAAAGCACTGAAAAGGAAATATTTGGAATGAAATTAAAAGGGAATTAACCTAGTCTTTCATCATTACCCAGTTTGACTTGCCCTTCTCATGCCAATGTCATTTTTTTGTTCAATATTATTATGTTGAAAGAATGAAATAAAATATTCATATTTTTAAAAGTAAAACTGCTGAGAATGTCAGTCAGACATATGAATAGAAATTCTGTTTTATTGGACATGAAGCAGCTTTACTTTTTCTGATAAAAATTGGAACTTACTTCTATACATCCTATAACTAAAGCACAATTCCTTTGTCAGAAACAGCATTGGATTGGATGGTGGTAGCCATGGAGATTCCGGGCCCCACCCTTCACAGAGTTTCTGTATCAGTGAGAAGTTTCTGTAATAGTTTGATCTTGGAGTTACATAGTGTGTTTATTGGAACATTTAGTCAGGTGCAGGATTACAAGGTTTTAGGCTGACCGATTGACCGATTATTTTTCGAACTTCTGACCTTATTGTTTATGTATGACAACAGCTTGTTCAAAGATTTGTTCTAATTTGGCAAGGGAGGTTAATCTTGCAGTAAGAAAAGATAGGACACTGTGATATTAAATTATTTATTTCTGAATTAAAAATGAAAACATAAAAAAATGCATTAATTTTTTTTTTTTTTAAAGATATTTTGATCTGAATGGTAAACTGAAATGATTACAAGTTACCTCCTTTGTCAGACTGGGCGTGTATATAAAGAACAAACTGAAATGAAATAAAATTGAGGATTTAAAAGTAACCTGTATTATTATGTCATCATGCTGATGAAAAAGTTTGTATATTTGTATTTAATATGATTGTAAAAAAATCTTCATTAAAATACATGTTTACATTTATACAAATAATCTGACAGGCAAGCTATTAACCTATCAATGCAAATTAAGCTTTGTTTAGAGTTTTTCAGCTTCATCATTAATTCCACCAGTCTATGTCTTTGTTCTTTATATTAACAACATTTAGTTGAATCACAGTGTGAGCACAGAATACCTCAGAGGTGATGATGAGAGATGGATAATTTAATGTCAAAATAACAATTGTTGCTGATGGTTACCTTAATTCTTTAGTTTGCATTATATCATGATTATCCCATCATATTCTTTAAGACCAATGGTTCAAAATATAAAGAAAGGCAATATACACATACCGGGGTACACCATAAAATCTTTGTTAAAAATGTTGAAATTGAAGTACAAGACATACATTATACATTATTTCTGTAGCAGTTAATTTCTTTGAATACACAGTATTATTCACACATGGTGAAATAACGTCCCTGTATTTCTTTCGATCACATAATTATTCTACATTACATGGAAAATTGTTTTACTATCTTAAAGCACCATAACAGTCGGTCATGACCAGTAATTTGATTTACTTTTGCTTGAAACCTTGTACAGTCATTGTTTTTGTTATCATGTTTTTTGACATTGTGATACAGGCATTTTTGTTCTTTTTTTGCCCTTGACCTGAATGTTTTGTTTTGTCTGTATGTTCTGTGATACCTGTTATTATGAATATCATTATGTATGTGAATATGAATTTAGCCATGTTAGCAGAACATTGGGTCACATTTTAGGTTTTGGTATTGCTGCACAGATCATTATATTAAATAATGATAATGTTGAAGGGTATTTCAGGCCTAGCTGTATAGAATATTGCTTGTTTTACACTGTATTTTGTCAAATTTTTATTTTTTTTTTACAAAATATGTATGGCTGTATGCATATTTTTTTAATCCTTGTTTCACAAAGAAAAGTAAAGTTTTGGGTGTACAAATCTTAACATTTATTACCAATGCTTAAGCTGTCCTTTCCAGTTTTAATTAATTTAGACTATACCATCACAGATGAGGTGGGGTCAAAAGGTCAATCAGTTTTATACATTATATAAAGTTATATTATCAATTTTATATGTTTTGTTATGATGAAACTTATCATCACCCATACAATATCAATAAATACAAATTAGATTTGAGAAAATATTGGATTTAGATATGAAGTATTGCTGTAGTTGTGTAATTATAGCTTTAAATCTTGACTTTGTACCATACACACTCAGTAATATCATATGCATTTATTAGGAATTTTAAGTCTGCCATAAGAAGTACATGTGAAGAAGTAACTTTAAATTGTAGATTGGAAAACTCAAACTGCAATGTCTCGGCAACACTTTTTACTTTTAGACAAGACATTACAAGTTATTTAGAGTCATATTACCTTGTCACGTATTGTGAATTTAAGCATCATTTTAATAGGCGACCATTGCTATACACTTGTATATAAATACTGTTTGTGCCTTATTAAAATGATGTTTTATGATAGACCAAAAATTTACATACTGCAAGGAAGTATATTAAATAAAAGTTTGATAACATACAGTGATACGATTTTTAATGTACAGCCGCGGTATTTGAGTAGAGACATGTACTCTGTGTTAGTGATGATGGGATTGCAGGAATTTATTTGTTTTTATTATAATTATTGGTTAATGTTGTGTATCATATTTGATTTTAAAGTAATATATCGTTGCAAATAAGTGCTAAAAATGGATTTTAAGGGTGGCTTGTGTTGTTAGCAGTCAGTCACAGTGAAGAGTTTTTTTTTTTGGACGTTAAAGGTTTTTAAAAAAAGGCGCATAGAACAAAAGGATTAGTTCTAATCATAAAGGAATAGGCATATCTTAATAAAAGTCCCTGATACAAGGACAGCAGATTTAGATGATTCAAGTTGGGAGAATTGTTCTAAAATCTGCAAGTTTTAAATACAGATTTTATTGTTACAACTTGTTACTAACTGTATAACTTACATAATTTTTAAGTTATTTTGTTTTAATAATTGTTACAATTTATTATCAAGATATAAAAAAAGAACTATATAAAAAAACTCATAGGGCGACTGCAATTGTTATATAAATAAGTAATAATAATATTAAAAAAGTCAAAAAACTATTGTACTCATATTTGTTACACTGTTAATATATGAGGAGCCATCCCTATTTTGTACAGTCATATTTATGTTAAATATTTCACCACATCTTAGAAAAATTGAATGTATATTGCATGCTTTTAAAGTTATTTCTTCTCAAATTTTGTCTCATATGAATATTAAAATACAGATTTTATAATTTAAAGTTGTCCTGTATCTGTAATATTCATGGTGATGTTTCATTACCAATAGGTGGCACTCTATCAATTTTGTATGTGAAGAGCACATTTCTTTAGCATCCCTAATGAACAGGAATAAAGTTGAAATATTATGATTTTCTGTCTTATGACATGCAACAAAAAAGTCCATCTCGGGAGCATTTTTCAAAAATGTCTTTCAGATAATATCCACCAATGAATTTTGAAATGTACATACCAGTAGATATGATTGATATTGCAAAACAAATATTTTTAATATCAGTTCAGAATCAATAAAATTTTACTAGTCAAAACAAAGCAGTTTTTGAAATTTGGCCATTATGATAAAAATCTTCAAACATGATAATTATTTAAGTTCATATTGGGAAACTGAATGGAAGTGAAAATTACATAAAATTGGCCTACTTCAGGTCTGTAGCAAAGACTCTGTTGCAAACAAAATAATGAGGTGACATACTGATATATGTATTTGTTTATTGCATGTACAGGACTACTTTACCACACCTAGTGCTATTATAAAGTTAAAATATTATGATTATTATTATTATTATTATCTTGTATAAATCTACTACAGATTGTATGTAGTTATTATTGTTAAGATTTTCTTTTACCTCTTGTTAACGCAACAGAAAAAATATTTCACATTTGTTAATAGAAATTATTATTGTATATCCACAAAGAGTTGAAGAAGGTATTCTGTCATAAATTTTGTTTTAAACACTGGTTAAAATGAATTTTATCAGCCTAACTAAAGTAATATATTCATGATATATTATGATGTACTTTAATTATTATTATTATGATATATAAATCATTATGGTTTCTCCTTAATACTATTATTATTTTTTGTTATTTGGATTTTTTCATGTCTAGGATATTTTTTGTTGTTGTTTTTTTCATATTTTGTCAAATGGTTACACTTTACCAGGTTATTTTTTTGTGATAAAAGAACCTTTAGTTAAATATAACAACAAATTTGCATCACACATTTTAATAGACTTCCTTGAAACTATTTTTTTAAATATTAGAATAAAAAAAAAGAAATAAAAAAGCTAATGTTATGATCATCATTATCTCACTCTAATCAGTGTACATTTGACAGAACAATCAAAGATGTTCAACTTCGTTGTATGAGGATTAAATTCATCGTTTCACAAATTTATGTGTGCGTTGTTGTCTTAAAATTTCTTCTATATGTTTAATAGAGAAAAAAGTGGTTGGTTACATGGAATGGTATCGTACATCCGAGTCAAGATTATTTCACTTGTATTTCCAGACAGTTGTCTGTCAGTGAACATTAAAAGATTGAAAAATGTATCTAAATGATGGCATTCTTCAGACAGATTAATTACATGTATTTGAAATTGACCATCAAGAAACAAAAGAAACAAAGGGAAAAACATGTATGCATAGTAATTTAGTAGAATTCACTGAAGGAAAAGATTGTTATGAAAAATACATTGAAACAGAAATTTGGCATAAAAATTGCAGCATTTATGCACTGGCTTACATAATAAAAATGTTTTATTGTGAACACTGTACTAAGTAAGTTTACAATTATTGTTTAAATATGCAATGTTCACTTCAAATGAAATGTGGAAGGAGCACCTTGTACAGCTGTTAAAGTCTCACGGCCATTCTTAGTTTCATCAGGATAACTATCAATACTACATTTGTATTATCTCTATTTCTTAAATATTCCACAAGTAGTACGAGTTTTATGTCTGTAGTATATAACAGCATTTTACATGTAAATTCCTATTTAGAATCTGATATCCTGTTCTTAGTGGCTTTGGAAATAGACAAGTAAAAAACTTCCTTTAATCTGAAAACATCTCCAATTTGCTAGTAACAAACAATTTCAAATTTACAGCCTCAGAAAGGAAGCTAATGATAAATAGACTGGAAATCAATCATGATTCTGCATTCCAGATATTTTGTTTCGAATGTATAAAAAACAAATTTTGAAAACTGCTAGTTCCATAATAATGGAAATGAAATAACCACTCATTTTAAACAAAATACTGACTAAAAATAATAATTGTAAATTTGTAATCCCCAATAAAATATTTGCTTTCTATAGGCTTTGCAGTAGACTAACAAAGAACAGAGACTAAAAAATAATTTTCTGATTTTTATTATAAAAAGACTCAATACAAAACTGAGCTGCCGTGCAATGCTAAAAAAGACAAATGAACAAAAAGTGCAATGTTACATATGCCTTTGAACAGATAGCTGGCATGCAATGCTCAGTCTCAATTCACAACAATTTAACATTTTTATGAACAGCTGAGCTGTAGTGCAATGCTAAATGGTACAAATGCCATCAGCTGTTGTGCGATGCTCAACTGTACATGTAGATGAGACTTAAGTAAAACTTCAAGCTTACCCAGCTTATATCATTGCACAGCTCCCATCATGATGGGTAACTTTTCCCCGAAATTTCAGATGATTTAAAAATGTTTGCTATAAATGTTATCCAAGTCTATTTTTTGGCAAAAGATATTTTCATGGCATTGCTAGGTGTGATCTTAAAGCCTTGTAAGGCATCTTTAGCTGCAGCTGACTGTACTTCATTTTCAAATTCAACAAAAGCAATGTCATGACGACCTGGTACCAATCGGACTTCTTTGAACCCAGGAAATCTGTAAATGACAAAAATTAATTTTAAAAATCTTTCTAACAAAGATCATCAAAAACGATCAAGAGAGCTTAGTGATGGTGTTTTACTCCCCTCCCCCCTACCCCAGTAATTCTTTCACTTATACTGATTGGGACAGTAAGTTTTAAAACATTGGAGAAAACCATAATATTGAGATAAATGACCTTTGGTAAGGAAACTGACTTACTGTCTAACAAAAGGATCTGCTCGGTTGTGGTCCAAGCAAGTCTCAAAAGTAATAGATTCTGCACAAGGTGTTGATGTGATGGATTTGTATACCAAGCATAAAGCAACTACATCATATAACTTTGTATATATAGTCAATGGACCATAATAAAGGGTTCTAATCCATGGTTTGCATATTCTGTACATCAATCTTTATTTTTATGTATAATACCAAGTTAAAAAGTTTCTAACTTTAAAACAGATCTCTTCATACATGTATATGACATTGTATCTATCAATACAGGAGGGCAACACTACATTATATCAAGGTGTGCATACTGCTTCTTGAAAACTTGCAAAAGAAGTGCACATAAAGTCTGCTTGCACCTTTAATCCATTGGATTTTACCATTCACAGAAGGGAAACAACATTAATCCACACACTTTATTCCTAACAGCTGTGTAGGCTCAAAACAATTCTAAATAAATATGAGGCCCATGGGCCTTAACACTCACCTGAAGATATGTCCCACATCGTTTGCAAAGTACCCAAGATAAAAAAAAAAATTAATTACAGAAACTTTTCGAGTTTTACCCAGAACAGATGAAAATGGATCACAATAGCATATCTGAGCTTTCAGCTCAGGTGAGCTTAAAACCTTGGATTTCTGATACCAACTGGTGTTAGACTTTGTGCCATCACATTTTGCATTAGATTAGAATAAAGCAAAACGAGATGGTGACCTTTCTAACACAAGTTGGTATTGGAAAACCCTTGCTGGATTTTAGTACAGAAATTGTTCTGACCCTTAAAACAGTTGTCAGCAGAAAGTGTGTTAGGGTCAGAAGAAACTCTGACTTGCAAGAAAACCAAAGTGGAAATTTCTTAAGACAACTTACTGGTTAAACAACATAGATAACATCATCTCATTGGTCTCCTCTGGTAGGTTAGTAAGGAAAAGAATTTGATTGGGTGGTTGCTCTGGAATGGCACTAGGAGCTGCAGGAGCTTGCGTGGCAGGTGCTACAATATAATATAAAAGTGGATAAGTATATGTATATTGTTAATTATTTACTATGCCCTAAAAAACATCAAAACTACAGTTACTCCAAATTCATGACCACACACAATCATGTCATTTTTTGAGTCGCATGGGAAAGCACCTAGAATTTTAAATTTGGCATATACACAAGTACATGTACATGGTCATGATAATGAAGTAAATTCTTTTTTTAACTGTTCTTGATTTTGGCAAACAGTTATTCAAATTCAATTACAATACCATTAGAGAAGTAAGTTTAAGATGAAGCTTAAAACTGATCTTACCAGGTTGCTGTGCAGGTTGTGCTTGTGGTTGTGATGGCAATTGTTGTGGTGCCCCAGGGATAGCTCCTCCAGCAGCCTGAGCAGCTATTGCTGCAGCTTGTCTGCAAAATAAATAAGTTTCTTTTACTGTAAAAATAATGTTTGTGTTCCAATTTTATGATTTTTTTTCTGGTGCACTTCTATATGAAAAGTAAATTTCTGTGAAAAATTTGTGTACAAATAATGTAAAATATTCAATTCTCCTTGAAAGAAAATTATCCAATATTAAATGACAATGAAAAAATATTTGTCTAAAGCAGTCTATAGCACATTTACATACTTCTTTCATGTGATAATTCATTGTATCTTCATTTTAGCACCTCATTCACTAGCAAATTATCTAAAATGTTCATTTAAATCATGGCAAAAAGGTAGAAGTTAGATTAAACAATGAACAGAAATTAATAGTAACCCGTCTTTTTATTTTTTTTTAATGCCTACCTGGCCTGTTGTGACTGTACATTTGATTTTGTTACCTACCTGGCCTGTTGTGACTGTACTTTTGTTTTTGATACTTAGCTAGCTTGTTGTGACATCCTTTTGTTTTTGTTACCTACCTGGCCTGTTGTGACTGTCCTTTTGTTTTTGATACCTACCTGGCCTGTTGTGACTGTCCTTTTGTTTTTGATACCCACCTGGCCTGTTGTGACTGTACATTTGTTTTTGATACCCACCTGGCCTGTTGTGACGTCCTTTTGTTTTTGATACCTACCTGGCCTGTTGTGACTGTACATTTGTTTTTGATACCTACCTGGCCTGTTGTGACTGTCCTTTTGTTTTTGATACCTACCTGGCCTGTTGTGACTGTCCTTTTGTTTTTGATACCTACCTGGCCTGTTGTGACTGTCCTTTTGTTTTTGATACCCACCTGGCCTGTTGTGACTGTACATTTGTTTTTGATACCCACCTGGCCTGTTGTGACGTCCTTTTGTTTTTGATACCTACCTGGCCTGTTGTGACTGTACATTTGTTTTTGATACCTACCTGGCCTGTTGTGATGTCCTTTTGTTTTTGATACCTACCTGGCCTGTTGTGACATCCTTTTGTTTTTGTTACCTACCTGGCCTGTTGTGACTGTCCTTTTGTTTTTGATACCTACCTGGCCTGTTGTTACATCCTTTTGTTTTTTGTTACCTACATGGCCTGCTGTGACTGTTCTTTTGTTTTTGATACCTACCTGGCCTGTTGTGACGTCCTTTCTTTCTTGATACCTACCTGGCCTGTTGTGACTGTACTTTTGTTTTTGATACCTACCTGGCCTGTTGTGACGTCCTTTTGTTTTTGATACCTACCTTGCCTGTTGTGACTGTACTTTTGTTTTTGATACCTTCCTGACCTGTTGTGACTGTACATTTGTTTTTTATACCTACCTGGCCTGTTGTGACTGTACTTTTGTTTTTGATACCTACCATGCCTGTTGTGACTGTCCTTTTGTTTTTGATACCTACCTGGCCTGTTGTGACTGTACATTTGTTTTTGATACCTACCTGGCCTGTTGTGACTGTACTTTTGTTTTTGATACCTATCTGGCCTGTTGTGACTGTACATCTACCTGGCCTGTTGTGACTACATTGGTTTTTGATACCTACCTGGCCTGTTGTGACTGTCCTTTTGTTTTTGATACCTACCTTGCCTGTTGCGACTGTCTTTCAAATACCTACCTGGCCTGTTGTGACTGTACATTTGTTTTTAATACCTACCTGGCCTGTTGTGATTGTACATTTGTTTTTGATACCTACCTTGCCTGTTGTGACTGTCCTTTTCTTTTCTTCTTTACTTCTGGTTCATCTTCCTTCTTTCTTTTTGGTCTTTCCACAAATGTACCTTTCATTTTGGCAATAATATCAGAATCTTTCTTGGAATACTGTATTCTCTGTTGTTAATATATTTTGAAAATTAGATTTCGTCATGATTTTTTTTTATTGTTTATTACATGTATTTTCTATCAAAGATAAAATCAAATTATACTGAAAAGTGATATATTTTGGTGATTTTTGCATTAAAAGGTCGGGTATAAATTTTTGGCATATTGTATTTTGGCATTTAAGAAAATATTTACCAAATATTTCATTTGATGAATTTCACTTTTATTAATTTTCAAGCCATCTATGTAATTTACCTGTTGTGTTTATTCTTGATAATGATTAATATTAAAATGTTAAAAATGACATGTGCTAGAATATATTAAGCTATATTGTGGAATGGGGACAATACAGGAAGATTCCTACATGTAACCAAACTTTCAATAAAGAACAGCAAAATTAACAAAAGATTCAAGTCTGTCATGCAAATTTTTAAAAAATGTTAACATTACAACAGACAAAAGAATACTTGTTTATGACAACATTAATGCTGCAAAGTTAACAGTGGGCCTTGTGGCTGAGTGACCTAAAGCAGTGCCTCTCTAACCCCCCCCCCCCCCCCCATTTACGTTCCAATCCCACTCAAGCAGATACTAGTGTGACAACATTTGTCAGTTTGCTTGCTGAAGGCCAGTGGTTTGCAGGTACTCTGGTTTCCTTATCCATTCAAGAACTGACTGCCTCTATTACATGTAAGTGAAAGAATTGCTTACCAAAGGTCAATAGTTTGCAGGAACTCTGGTTTCCTTCACCATTCCAGAACTGACTGCCTCTATGAAAGTGAAAAATCTTTTCTTGGCAGACCTGCCAACCCCCTGGACAACTATTCAGTAAGATCAAGGACATTTTTCAGTAAGATTGCACCAGTTTCAGTAAGATTTTACAAAAGTCAGTTTTCCCAGATCTGCTTTGCGTTTCCTCATTTTTGAGATGTGACAGTTACCGCGAGAAACTTTAAAATCACACAGATGCTTGATTATTACACTTCAGAATGCCTTTGAAATGCTTTACTATCAAACGCTCTTCCAACTTTGTGTAACGACAATGATCGCTGGCTATCTTTTTAATGCTTTATTGAAATCTGCATGCCTTAAAAGTGTTTCCAGGACAGTTTTCTAAAACATGGTTTGGAAACGTAAAGACAATGAAAGAGAATATCCGGCAAAGATAAAAATCGAAAGAAGTCATGCCACATCCGTACAATCGTAAGAATTAAAAATTTTCAGCAATTTTCAGTAAGAATTACGAAAAAATTGTAAGGGTTGGCAGGTCTGACTTGGGTGTAAACACTATTAATCCAATCAAATCAATGCTAACATCAATAAATGGGGTTTTACATAAGCTCTTCCTTATTTTTATGGAAATCTAAAATAATTTAAACAGTAAACATCTTATATACACATACCATTGGTTTATCATAAAATGGAAACCCCTGCATTGATCTTAGGGCATTGGTAGCACTGTTTATGTCTTTGAAGATGACAAAAGCTTGACCACGCATTTTTAATGTCTTAATAGCTACTATATCTAATATCTGTCCAAACTGTGAGAAAATGGCATACAGTGACTTTTTGAGCTCTGAAATAAATTATGAGAAAAATATTATACAATTATTCACAAAGGTAAAAGAGAACAAACAGACAAGTTATACAAGATGATTATACATTCTGTAATGAATATGTCTATATTCTGATGGTTTCATCACTGTTATTTGATGCCACATAACATGTAATAGGAACCATTACGTTCAAGGGACATGTATTCACGTCAAACGTGACCTTTCTCAGGTAAAAACATTATTCTATGACTTTATGACATGAGTGTTTTCCACATTATTTAACACAAATGTTATGGGCTATTATTGAACAAGAGGCCCATGGGCCTTAACGCTCACCTGAAGATATGTCTAATATTGTTTGCAAAGTGCAATAGACAATATATTAAGTACAGAAACTTTAAAAGTTTTCTCAAGTTAAGAACTCCCACAAAACTTAGTGCAATCATTAATCAATTTCAGTATAATTATGCAGCTATGTCCTTGACCTTTGAACATATATGACTTCAAACAATATATGATTGCCATGTCAATACCTACAATATTCTAATATACATGCCTATGCATGAAATGAATAGTTTTCAAGATAATTAGCAATTTAAGTCTTCTGTTGCAGCTGTGACCTTGAGCTTTCAACTTATGACCTTGAACCATATATCAAAATGATCGTTGTTGCAATACCTACAATATTCTAATATACATGCCTATACAAAAAAGTAATAGTTTTCTAGATAATTGGCAATTTAAGTCTTCTTTTGCAGCTGTGACCTTGACCTTTCAACATATGACCTTGAACCATATATCAAAATGATCATCATGTCAATACCTACAATAGTCCAATATACATGCCTATACAAAAAGTTAATAGTTTTCAAGATAATTAGCAATTTAAGTCTTCTTTTGCAGTTGTGACCTTGACCTTTCAACATCTGACCTTGAACCATATATCAAAATGGTCGTTGATGCAATACCTACAATATTCTAATATACATGCCTATACAAAAAGTTAATAGTTTTCAAGATAATTGGCAATTTAAGTCTTCTTTTGCAGCTGTGACCTTGAGCTTTCAACATATGACCTTGAACCATACATCAAAATGATTGTCATGTCAATACCTACAATATTCTAATATACATGCCTATACAAAAAGTTGATAGTTTTGAAGATATAGTGACAAATATATAATTTCTAGCAATTTCCCCACTCAGTGCCTTACAATTTCCCCTTTTTGGGCCCTATGGCTATCATTTGTGCAAATCTGAAAATAGATGTCCTAAGGATGTTATAAATGAAATAACTAAGATATATCTCTTGTAGATTCAGAGGAGAAGATTTTTAAAGTTTTTTACTATTTCCCCCCTTGTGGGGCCCCAAGAGGACATAACTCCTTCATTTGTGCAAATCTGAAAGGGCTTCACCCAGGGATGAAGGTTACCAAGTTTCATTAAATTTGGCCTGGTGGTTTTGGAGGAGAAGATTAAAATGTAAAAAGTTTACGCACGACGGACGACGAACGACGGACGGAGATGGATAGCAATAGCTCATCTGAGCTTACAGCTCAGGTGAGCTAAAGAGCTGAACATTGACATAATTGTCAGGGTACGGGCCACTGGGTTCACTTGCCACGTAACAACAGGAAAATTGAGCATATACAAGATACCTCATTGAAAACCTTTAAATGAGACTTCTTGCAGGAGTATTTTGTATCATAATGAATTATAATAAGATTCAATCTAAAATTATAACATAAGTGGAGTTGTCTCATGTTGATGATAATGGAATAATGAACAATGATAATTAGGTATTTGATGTGAAAAATTGTTAGAATTAAGAAGAAAAAAATTCACATGACAAAGGAATACCCTACAAAACAATAAACCTTTCACAAGCAAGCAAAATTGTTTGCACACTTTATCTGTCTGCTTAGGTATGAATCCCATTCAAACAGCTCTTATTGTGAAAAAGTTTGCCAGTGTCATTTTGGAGTGTGTAGAGTGGAGTTATGGTGTTTTACGCCCCCCGTCAAGATTCTTTCACTTATTTCAAGGCGGTCAGTTCTGGGATGGTGGAGGAAACCAGAGTGCCCGGAGAAAATCACCGACCTTTGGCAAGCAAACTGACAAACTTTCTCACACTAGGATCTATCTAGAGTGGGATTCAAACCCAGGCGGTGAGAGGCACTGTGATCTGTAATGCACACTTAAGACCACCTGGCCACCAAGGTTTCATTTTGGGTAAAAACACAACATACCAAAGATTAATTATTATACAGATTCAATAATGTTGAATTTGGATTTAATCCTTATTACAAGCAAAGAAAACAAGACTGAAACACAAGACTCAAATCAACCAAATTTCATATTCAATTATCAACCAATTTCCGAATTTTCTATATTTCATTCAAATTGATGACACTATCAACCACAAGACTGCTTGGTCTTGCTTTTCAGACAATGAAAAAAATTTATGCATTAGAGTAACTTTTACTTTTCAAACAAGGAAAACTTTATTATTTTAAATGCTAAAATGCATTGCATACAATTATTTTTTAATAACAAGTTGTAGAAGTTATTGTTGTGTTAATCAATGTAAATGAAGTTTAATCCAATGTAAATGAAGTTTAATCATTTTTTTTATGAATGTTGTTCTGCATTGTATTGGTCATATTCAGCTTTTGGGTTACCTTGAAAACCTGAAGTGTTACATATAAACATTGTAGTCCTGAAAATATAGTCAATGCATACCACTCTGTCTATGATACTAATAACAAGCCAACTAGAAGAGACCTATGAAAGGGAAAAAATACTTTTCTCACTTGCAATTAAAAAGGTTTCATCCTATAACCTCTTTGAGAATGGGTTTCTTGTCAGATAATGTGTATTGTCAGAAATACTCCTGTTGATCATAACAAATACAAGATATGTAAATTAAATTTTTATGAAAAAAAGAGGATTACCATCTTTCTTCACTTTTTCATTCAGGTTGCTGATGTAAATAGTGTTGTTTGGTCGGATATCCATAATTTTACCTGAAAAAAATAGGAAAAATTGTTTTAATCACAGGTACCCTATATATTACCATTCTGTACCTATTCTGGGTTTAATAAACATTTTTTCACAACTTTGTTTTAGAATTACATTAATGGAAATTAGTGGAACTATCATAAATTTATTTTCTAATATTTCTCTTAGTGTGCACTTATTCCAATTCTTTTTTTTTTTCAAAACAAATGAATAAAAAGTGCAGTAACAACAGTAATAGCCCAGCTTTTCAGGCAGTTATATGATTTCTCTCTCTCTCTTTTTTTTTTTTTTTTTTGGGGGGGGGGGGGGGGGGGGTTGGCTAAAGCATGTGCTTGCAGATCACTGCGCCTCTCACCGCCTGGGTTCGAATCCCACTTTGAACAGATCCTAGTGCGAGAACGTTTGTATGTTCGTTTGCTGAAGGTCGGTGGTTTTCTACAGTTTCCTCCACCATCCAGACTATCTCGATATAAGTGAAAGAACCTTGACTGGGGCGTAAAACACCATTACACCACATTCCACTCCACTCTCTCTTTTTGTTCCGCCAATATTTGACCACATTGGAAAATCTTCTGTTGTTTGCCATATATGTCTGTAGTTACCAGACAGGCACCCAATCAGTGGTTGTTATCAAGTTTTACTGATAATATCAGTACTGTATTTAAAAGTTAAAAGTGTTGTTAAAATTATATCTTGAAAATTAATTTGATCGTCTTTCCCGATTTTGTAACTATTAAGGGCCAAAAGGTTAGTTGTAAAGGCACGTTTTTATGTCGTGTGGATAAATCAGACACGGTGTTTACAAAATGTCCAAAAATTGCTGTTACAAGTCTGTGTATACAAATAACATTACCTATAAATACACCTATATATTATATACCCACGTTTTAGTCAAGCAAACAAAGCGTGCACAACATACAACTACCGTCAAGACAGGGTTCCGGCTACTAATGAAAATATAGTTGTGTTTGATATAGTCGTTATTAGTTAGTTTTATAGATCGAGATCAATCAGGCCCGAGCTTAGTTAGCGTGTGCTGTTAAAGTTATAATTTTGATTGCTTCATCTGATGGTAGCTTTTGTATGCATTTATTATATTTTTTATCTATAAAAAAGTATAGGAGAGTAGCAGACAGAAAATTTTGCAAGCTTGGAAGGTAACAGAGCTTTGAACTTAACACCAGGCCCCAGTTTCACAATCATTCCTTAACCAGTTAACTAAGATTTACCTTAAATTAAACGAAGTGATTATTTGTAATGTCGGCCTAAATTGAATCTAGAAATTTTGGGAATCTCTTTTAGAACTAAGAATAAACATTTTTGACAGAATATAACCAGTCAGATTCCTGAATTGATCTTAAAAATGTCACTAAAAAATTCTTGAATATCTTTAAAATTAACAGAGTTCTACGAGTTTTAAATTTGCCAGATTTAGGTTAATAAAATTTCAGTTAAGAAATGATTGTGAAACAGGGGCCAGACATTATTAACAAATTTGAAATGTCACTGATTAAATCGAAATTTACTTAAAGGATATTAGAACAAAATTTGTAAGAAGAAAATTGATTTCGATTAAACTAAAATGAATTTATGTTAAATGAAATAAATAAATAAATAAATAAATAAATAAATAAATAAATAAATAAATAAATAAATAAATAAATAAATAAATAAAACGTTTTTCAACAATCATATTTCATCAAAAAGAAAATAAAAGATGTTTTCTACTTTCCAGCATATTCTTGTTTTATACGTTTTATACATACATGTTACCGAACTCGCCCTGCTCAACATTACCGGGCACCTGTTTTAACAAACCTCAATTTAATTTCTTTTTTTATTTTTTCGTTTTATTATTGAATAATAAATTTGATGTAAATTAAATTTATTTGGCAGATTGCTTTTTAAATTTTTTTCCTTTTTTCTAAAAATTACCTAACTATCACTTCCGCGTGATTTCAGAAACCATATTTTGATGTGTTCTGCTAAAAAAGGAGGAGTGACCTGAACGATGGTAAATAAACCCATGTGTTATCCCTCAGACATAGTGAAGAGTAGTCATAATGCATAGATCGAACCTTGTACTTTTATGACAAAAATATAACTGAATAATTATGCAACACGTCCCCTAGAAAATGCTTATTTATTTTCTGTTTTTCTGGTGGGTGGTTAGATTAATGTTTGATCGGTTGAAGATCATGTGACAGACTGACAAATTGACATGTAGTTAATTATCGGCATGCATTGTTGATGCTGCTTTCTGTATTTCCGATTTACTTGTCATTACCATCTGTTGATAAAATTTATTTCTTAAACAAGAATTAAAATTCAGTGTTTCAATTCAACTGTGTGAAAAGGCTTCCATTTATCAGTTTAACAAATGAACAAGCTTAAGTTCACTTATCTGAGTGGTTATTAGAAGAGATACATTGTAATTAACACCTACTGTTCTGTTATTTAGGTAATAATCATCCAATCATGCACTGGTCAAATGCAGCACATGCTGCATTAAAAAATGATAAGTGATTTGTACTCGTGCATATTGGTCTATGCTACTCCAACTAATTAGAACCAGAGATCGACGAAAAGCTACTTTTGGAACAATATGCCATCAATCCCAGGCTCTAATTAGTTGGAGTGGGTCTATCCTAGTCCTGAAAATCATGTTATGTTATGGCACATACCCATATAGCAAAGTCATGATTTTCAGGACTAGGTGTATGCGTAGTTGAATGATAAAACACAGAGTAGTGTAAATCAATTTTATTAAAACATGGCTTTAATAAAGTTCACATTTAAATCAGTTTATTTTGAACTTTCTGAGTAACAAATCATAAATTTGTATTTTGGTTGTTCCTCACTTGCTCATTGGCTGTTCTTTCAAGAGGAAATGCACATTAAAATGAATATTAAATTTTCATGTGTTATATGTAGAAAGAAACACCCTAATAAAGTTCCTCTGTGAGTGCCTTGGCTGATGATCGAACCTAGCCTTTACAGGTGATAAGCATTCAGTCTACCTCAAGGCAAAAAGATGCTGTCCAGAAAGTCTGGCAGTTAATCACTCTATTAAATCCACAGCATCAATTCACCAGAACTATCTTAGCCCCATTTCGCTTAGAAAAAAATACATTACAATACAAAGTCATGTGATATGGAATTACTATTGGTCCATAATTGGTTGTCACATGGTTTTTTCTAAATATTTATTTTATTAAAAAATGTCCTCATACAAATAACACTAAGAATAAAATAAATAACATTGACCTAACCAATTTCTATTTTTAAATGAAAAAGTTTTCTCCGAATTTTTCTGTACTAGAACAAATTTTGAAAAAAGTTGAAATTCAGTGACTTCAATGATCCAATTGGACCTCTCCTAAGAATACATCAGGGTATTTTAAGGTTAATGAAGGTCAGGTGAATTGACATGCAAATCACATTTCAAACTAGGAAGGTACACATAAGGGATATTTTGGACATAGTCAATTTGTTATCTTGTTAAAAACATTAAAAAATTGTAATATGCACAGAATTGAAGAAACCGTTTGAATAAGGCTAGTTATTTTTCCCCATTATGTCAGTAAATTTTACATGGAATTTTTATATTTTGGAATGATTTTGTTTAATGGAGTTTTGTTCTCCAAATACATGTGTATGACAAACAATTAATGACCGATAGTAGTTGGTTATGAAATACCAATTTATCATTGTGTGTGAAATAAAACTTTAGAACTATCTTGTATTATAGTTTAATAATACATGAGGAAAGACTTCCTTTTGTATCTTCCAATTAAATTTTTATTTTGACTGAAATGGCTTAAAAATGATGAACTTGTGCAATTTTGAACATTTCTATGAATATTTTTTTTCTCAAAAATTTTAAATAGAATTCAGTTGGTGGATGGGAGAATTTATGGGTGGGTTTGAGGAGGGGATACAAAAGGAAGTCTTAGCAAACATGGTTTAGTTTCTTTTATATATATATATTCAACTTTCTACTGCATAATGCTAACATAAATGTGGTGGTATACTGTTATCCAAGTGACCTCTGAAGTTTAATAATAAAAAAATCTGATGGCAGTTCTAGTTTTGACATATCATATTACTGGTAATTACTTTTGCTGTTTGCAAACCACACCTGTTTCTTGGATGCAATTCAGCCATTCACTGTTATCACATACCAATGTTTATTTTAAGACACAGAACATTTATACAATGTTGTTCATTTTTAAACAGATTCTGCTGTACTTTTAACAAGTATTTTATTTTTGTTTATTTATAGAGCTTTTTTGGATTTGGCCAAAGTGCCGAAGTAGACATCATACTTGATGGTCAAGATTCGAGGAAAACAGCAGAAATTAAAACAGAAGATGGTAAAAAAGAAAGACATTATCTATATTATGATGGAGAAACTGTATCCGGAAAGGTTTGTTATTAACTTTTTTTGTCAGATTTGGATATCATAATGGCTCCTTTTTTTTCCTGAAATAAATCAAGTATAATCTCCCTTTGTAAAAAAATAGAAGAAGATTCTTCTATGTAAGGCAGCTCAGCCGCAGCTGAGACTCATGTTAAAATTGTGTTAAAAACTCAAATTCTGCACTTTATTAGAAAAGGGATTGGACAACTGGTTAATGAATCTTTAAATCTAGGGTGTCAGTGCTGTTACCTTGGATACAGTAGTTTGATTTCTTTAAATCTGATGTCTTGTAGAAAGACAAAATATTTTTTTGTAACATACTTAAAGACATTAAACAGTTTGTTTGTCAAATCAGTTATCTTAAGAAGTTTTGTTGAACACCTTTTATGTCATGCCGTTAATATGGCAGTATACATATGTCATAATACAAAAAAAAAAAAAAAAGCTTGTGTTGTTTATGCCATTAGTGGATAACTTGCAAACTATGAATGCATAGGGCTTAAAACACAAACCACATCAGCATTACTTGTGACTGGCCCTCCTTTTTTTTTTTACTGTTCCATAAATGATAGTTCTCAACAATTTTCTATCAACATTTATATAACAAATTGCTTGTTTTGCAGGTAAATGTAACATTGAAAAAACAGGGAAGTAAGTTGGAGCATCAAGGAATAAAAATAGAATTTATAGGTCAAATAGGTAAGTATTAATGTTTTTGTTTGTATGGAGTTTTGGCTGTAAACCAGTCCAAGTTCTGTGGCATGTAAATACAACTTGTTTTGTAAATTACATGTACATTGTATATTAGAATCTTTGTGAGTCTTTGTTGTTTTGTTAGCATTAGAATGGGTTTTCTAGAGTAGCCTAGTTTCCTTCACCATCAAAGAACTTATTGATGAAAGTGACAGCAATTTGATTCAAGAGTAAAAACACAATACTCCCTTCTTATGGACTGCCTGAAAATAGAGTGCTCACATAAAAAATGATACATGTATATTGTACATTTTATGATCTTAATCCATATGTTAAATACACACATTTATAAACAGACACTGCATTGAAAAGTAAGTGTTCACTGGAAATTTGACATAAACTTTTTGTATGGAGTTAAATGATATTGATATTATGAGGAATATCTTTACAAATTTTCAAATTATATACACATTTATAATTTTCAATGTTATTATTGCCTATGTAGTCATATTTTGTAAAAAAAAAAAAAAAAAAAAAAAAAAAAAATGTAGAATTTTGAAGTTTAGTTATGTGATGTTGCAATTCAAAGTAACAGAAGTAAATATGAGAGTTATTTTTGTAAGGCAGTGTTTGTTTTTCTCTATATTTAGATTGGTGTTTAGTAGTGTGCTTGAAAACCACAAAATTATTGTTATAATATTATTATACATTATTTTTCAGAGTTATATTATGACCGAGGAAATCATCATGAGTTCACGTCATTAGTTAAAGAATTAGCCAGACCTGGAGACCTTACACAGAACACTAACTACTCATTTGAATTTTTACAAGTTGAAAAACCATACGAATCTTACACAGGCGCTAACGTTAGATTACGGTAAGTTTTTTATCTTACTTGGATTAACTTATTATCCTGAAATCCATGCGTCATTGTGGTTTCTCCAATTTCTGAGTAATGGAACAGTTGGTGTGATAAGAAACCTTATTTAATGAGGATGTGGAACAATTTGTTACATGTATTAGGTATATCTGACAGCAGGGTTTATACAATATTAATGTTTGATTTCAGTATTTTAAACATGGAACAGTTGATGATTGATATAACAATTAAAACACTGAGCAGTTTTTTTATGTTATATAGGAACATTTACATGTTTATTTATAAAATTAAAATTTTCAGATGGGACTTGCATACTGGTAAAATTCACTTGAGTTGGAATTCTTTATGCAGCATTTGATACTTGCTGATATTGGTGCACAGTTTTTTCTCAGCATTCTTGTTGTCAAACCATTAATTTATCAGCTGAGGGTATTGGAACTGTGTGAAATTAAAAGTTTCGCAAGAGAACATACAATACACTCCATCTGAGCCTGCAGTTCTTGGCCATTCATCATTAATTCATGAACTTGCCTACTCAGCTTTGCATCCGTATCTGTTGCAGAGATAGCTGATTTAATTGTGATTCAGGTTAATTGGTGTCATTAGAGAACAAAACACTGTCATTGTACAATTAAAATTACACGAGTGTTGTTATACCATCATTGTTTTTTATCAGAATTTGTTTTACGAATTACCAGACAGTTGTTTGACATTGTCGGAGAACATGACAAATAGCACACAATATTGTCAGTTATTTCAGATATTTTTTATGAGTTACCACAGTGAAGAACCAGAGCAAAGTTTTATGAAAAAGAGCAAGCGTTGACTATATTATGTTATGTGTTGCTTGTTATTTCAGGTATTTTTTACGAGTAACCATAGTGAAGCGATTGAGTGATGTTGTTAGAGAACAAGACATAATAGTACACACATTATCACAGTATCCTGAAATGAACAATAGTATTAAAATGGAAGTAGGGATTGAAGATTGTTTACATATAGAATTTGAATACAATAAATCAAAGTAAGTGGGCATCAAGAACAAAAAGTAAAAACACATGGTATTAATTGTTCTGTCTGAATTCAATGTTATAAAGGATTTGGCCAAAAGAAAAAAGAAAAGAAAAAAAGGCAGGTCTTTTTTAGAAAAATGTGAAGAAATATATTTTGAGACATGATAATATTATTTTAGTATGGGAAGTTGCTGAATTATCAAGGTTTATTATTACATACGATACTGAATATTGGAATATGTAAAAAATCAATAACTGCATTCTGTATTGTTCATTTAGGTATTTAATTTTTACATGACACCAATTCGATAAATCTGGCTAAAAAAAAAATCAAAGTATTTTAAGAAGTGAAATGGTAGCTGAAAATATTATTCTAATGAAATAGAATATACATTGAATATACAGGAACTAATGTTGGCAACTTAGGTAGCTGAGTAAACAGGATTGTCTCCCTTGAGTTTCAACTTGGTTGGTTCCACTTTCATGTCAGTGCTCTACCAACCAAAGATTCTTCAGTAATTAAATGGTATAAAGCACTGGTTTACAGATCAAAACACCTTTCACTGCTTAGGGTTGAATCTAAGATAGTTCCTTGAGTGAGAAAATGTTTCAGTTTACTTGATTATGTATGGTTGATGGTTTTCCACTGGTTTCCTCCAACATAACTGGACTGACCCTCTCAATATAGTTGAGAAAACGTTGGCTAGGATGTAAACCACTAAAATAACATTTCCTCAACACCTCAGGATGAAGACCAACCCATATCCTAACACTAGAACACCAAATGAAATTTATTGTTAAACTTGAGGGGAAACAGTTGTAAAATTTAAATATGTTTGTGCTTATTAATTATGTTTTTATTTATGCAACATGGAGGTATCACCTCAAAGATGTTATTGTGGGCAAAATATATTTCTTGTTGGTTCGTATTAAAATACGTTACATGGAACTGGCAATTGTTCGCAGAGAAACAACAGGGGCAGGTAATGCATCATCTTATTTTGTACCAGCATAAATGTTGTAGATATTATTGTATACATGTATTATATATACATCTTCCCATTTCTTGTAAAGCATGCAGATAATTTTTTAAAAATTTTATTTTATTTTATTTTTTAATTTTCTATGAAGGAGTTATCTGTATGGTAGAATTATTTCACATATGTGATCTAACAGTTTACCTCTTGTAATAGTGTGTCTTTTACCTATCTTTTAAAATTTTTTCCTTGCCTGTAATTTAAAGTTTCATTAAACAGTCGTAGAGTTCAGATTGGCAAACAATGTCACTGATATAGAAAAATGTAACACAGGTAATTGTAATTCTTTAAAATAAATAAATAATAATAAAAAAAACCCTCAAAATTCAGCACATTGAAAAATAAAATTTAAAATTATTTGTTTATTTATTTATACATTTTAAAATTGTTTTAGATAATCACATATGTACAGTAATTCTTCTAGGTAATTTTTTCATAGCTTTGGTTGAAGTAAATGTTGTTTTTTATTTTTGTTGTCTTTGTAGCTTTTAGTTTTGTTTTTCTTCATTTCTCCAGGTATCATTTAAAAGATGTTATAGTCGGAAAGATTTACTTCTTACTTGTACGAATAAAAATCAAGCATATGGAAATACAAATCATCAAACGTGAAAGTACGGGAACAGGTACAGTTCAAAAACTCTTGTAACTATAGTTACTAACACTTTCAGTTGTGACATTTAGTATCATCAACAAGAATTCCTAAAATCATGGGGTATATTGTTAACACCTCTTCACTTGTCTCTTAATCTCTTTACTGAAATTTGCAGAATGGATTTCAACAAGGTTTGTAGTGCGAATTGCTTGTGGTGTACAAGATTAATATTAAACATTTTTTCATTCCTGGCCTGTGTTGCTAAGCAACAGGGTAAAAAAAGGACATCAGAAAGAGATTTGTTTTTGTTTTGTTTTTTTTTTTTTTGACAATTTTCTATCACACAATAATCTAGTTTACTTTTTTCCTTTGTTTTTTGACAATTCGACCACTTCTTTTTATACAGGTGAGTGAAAAGACCATAGTGCTTTGTGATATATTAATTACAACTGTGGACAAAATGTTTTACCGAATCAAAATACACATTTACATGTATTTCTTTTTGCCTGTTTTTTCTCTCTGTATTCTAAATATCTCTTATGTTATTTTCTTGTATAATGTTAAAATATTTCGACCTGAGTTGTAATATCTTTCTCCTGTGTAAATTTGGTTGTTTTGTTTTTCTGTTTTCAGTTACTTTAATGGGTTATTTTGTTGTTTTTGTCAGGTCTCTGTATTTAGTATGGCATGTAATGTATTAACTTTTTTTGCATAATTTGTCCCCAAATCCATGTGATAAAACCATATTATAAAAATCATAAGTTACTATGTGATAGCACTCTAATCACCCTGGTAACCACATGTAATCTGGTTGTTGTTACATAGAAATGACATCATTCTTCATCAGTGTGATTTATCCTTTTTGTCAATATTTCGACTTTTTCTCACAGCAAAGAATAAATTGTTACACTACATGTACATGAATGAATTTTCTGGAATTTTACAATAAAAAAAATCTAACATTTATACTCACATAATATTAAATATTAAACTTGCAAGGAATTTGTTGTATAAAATTTATTTAACAGGTTAAATTGATTTAGTATTACACAAAGACTTTTCATGTAATTATCCTAAATTATCTTGGATATTTATTTCCATATAGAAACTATTAAAGATTCAAACTAAAGGACTTTAGAAAACAAATTTTTGTGCTTGTTTTAATTTTTGCTTTATAAATTCACAAGCTTGACCAAAAGACAATTAACAATATTGCAAAAATTAGTTAAGTTTAATGTTATTTTATTTTGGACAAAGTTATGGACTGGTGATTAAATGAAAATGCAAGCTCTTGCAGAAATTACCTTGTCCAAAAATCTTATTAAACTAAAGTTTGTTTAGCCATTAAATGTGAGGGTTGGAGGAGGGGTGTATTGTTGTATTCTGTTGTTCAGCAGGTATAAGTTGTTGGAGAGGACAAGAATACTTGGTTATTAAAAAAAAAGATGAAAACATTCATTTATTAGAAGGTTTCATTTGGATAATTTGCATGTACTAATAGGCTCAATGCTTGAGCAAGGCTTCTTTTTTGTACTTAATTGATGAAGTCAAACAATACATTATGGTAAGAATTAAATGGTTAATTGAAGAATCTTTAAATCAAATTCATTAGTATAATCTTTATGATTTACTGACTGAATACAAAAAAAAAAAAAAAAAAAAAAAAAAAAAAAAAAAAAAAAAAAAAAAAAAAAAAAAAAAAAAATCAACCAATCAACTAAATTGATAAGTTAGTCAATGAATAATAATAAAAATTATATACTTATTTTTTTCAAGGGATGTGCAATAATAATAATAATAAACTGAAAATAATAATAATTAAACAATATTGATTTATGATTTGCCAAAAAAAAAAATATGTACTGATTTACTAATGGAGCAAAAAGGTTAAAAAAAGACAATAGAATAGTAATGCCACCGTGAACAACAAATCACAAACATTCTACCCCATGTAATAATCCCTAGTAATGTGTTATGATATTAAATCAGTTTAAAATGATTGTAGAATTATAAAACTGGATTGATTGTGCTTCTAATTTTGTTTAGGTCCAAATACATTTAATGAAAATGAAACAATAGCAAAGTATGAAATAATGGACGGAGCTCCAGTTAGAGGTAGGTTTTATTATCATAACTTTTTTTGTAAGATTGTACATATATATATATTACAGATAATATTGTTATACCCTAGATGTAAAGGTGATCTTGATGGTTTGACAACAATATTGATAAGTTTTTAGATAGAATTTTTATGATGGATTTGATTTGCAGGCATTTATACTTGTACGTTGCTTATGCTTGTTATGTGGGGAATATATAGTCCAAGAATAATGGTAATCTTTGTGTGTAGAAAATATACTAAACAAAAAGTTCAAACACAGTCAGATTTTCAGTAAAACATATTCACTAGTGCTTTCATGTTTTCACAATCTTCAGGTGAATAATGGTAATAATTAATATTAAATATTGATATCAATAATGTAATATTTCATTATTCAACTGAAGATAGTTAAAACATGAATGCGCTAATGAATACATGTACATAACGTTTTATTTCAAATCTGACCATGGTTTAACTTTCTGATATATATATATATATATATATCAGGGCTCAGGAAAACTTTGACTGGGGTAAAAAAAAAAAAAAAAAAACGTACCACCAATATTGTTATTGACGATGTTTTTTTAAAAAGATTTTAATTTTTAATATCAAATAGATTTTAAAAAAGGATTTAACTACTACATAGAGGTTATTTAGGTACATGAAGTCAGGCTCATGTGTCCACACGGTGTAGATTTTTGTACTGTCGGCAGTTGACAACACAAGGTTTGATGGCCATCTTTGTTTATTGACAATCGCGCATTTTCGTTTTTCGGAAGTTACACGAACTTTACTGAACCTCATTTCAAGATCTCTTTGATTGTATTTAGACTTTTTAAAATTATTTATTTATAACTAAACAGTTTGCAAAGACCATACAATGCGCATTAAAGTCTTATTTGACATCCCGCGTGGAACCTCTTTGATAATAGTCCGATGACCATGACCTTTAAGGATCAACCCTCGTAATCAGCTGTTTATGGCTTCCGTCAGTCAAGCGATGTGATTACTTAATAAACAATTAATGAGGGTTCGGACGATGAAACAAAAGGAACAGATTGAGACCATGGATTCTAACTGATTAATAAACAAAAGCCTAATTATTATATCTGTAGTATTTATTGAAAAAGGTTGACAGGTGATAGCAAACAATACTCGAGTAAAATAATGAACGACAAACATTTTTATTTATATGTCCGATTAACTGATTTCTATTATTAACTAAAAATGTCCGACAAGTGATTTTTCACATCGGACAAAAATATTTTTTGTCGGACATGTCCGGCAAATATGACCGTTTCCGGACCCCTGATATATATATATATATATATATATATATATATATATATATATATATATATATATATATATACATGTATATATATATTTCTAGTCTTTATGAATGTGTTGTGATTGATAATAAACTTTAAGTTAGAATATTAGGTGTATACCTGCATACATACAAGTGCCTTCCAATTGTAAAATTTCATTCATCTTGAATGGTAACAAATATGACATACTATCACTAGGCCATAAAGGATAAAAGATGAGTACCACTACAATTGTAATAGAATGAAAAAGGTTAAACATGTAACATACTAATAATAAAATATTTCTATTTTATCGTACCATACAAGGCCTTTAATAACATTGGTAAAACCATTAAAATATTTCTTTGTTCTGTTGTAGGTGAGTCTTTACCAATAAGTTTGTTTCTCAGTGGGTATGTGTTAAGGCCCACTATAAGATTGTTATGTTATTGTTAGTGTTTTATATTGTTTTTAACATTGTATCAGCAATTTCTCAGCAATTCTAGATGAGAGCAAGGTTATTAAACTTCATGGAATAATCTAAGAACAAGATCATGTTTGTGTGTCATGTGCATGTATATATTATGATCTGCCATGTACTAGCATGCACTTATGGCAGATGCTGAGCCACCTAGGTGGTCCCACCATGAGAGATATGAATAAAAAAATAACAATTTCTTTAAATAAAAAGTTTAAACAATTTTTTTTTCTATTGCAGGCGAGTCAATACCAATAAGATTGTTTCTCAGTGGATATGAATTAACACCGACTATGAGAGATATAAATAAGAAATTTTCTGTTAGATACTATCTCAACTTAGTATTGGTAGATGAAGAAGAAAGACGATACTTCAAACAACAGGTACATTAGAGTGATATATATATTAATCTTTTCAACCAGAGAAGTTCTTGATAAATACATGTCTTTATGGTGTTTTACACCCCAGTGAAAATTCTTTTACTAATATATAGTGTTTGAAGAAATCTTTCCACATCAATTATGAGAACCGACAAACTTTGTCCAACCAGGATGTTTTCAAGTGGGATTTAATCTTATGTAGTAAGCATGGAATAATGGGTGTTATACGATACCAATCAACCTTAATTTACTTAATTTGAGATAATCGGTTCTGGGATTATAAAAGAATTGGCAGTACCTGAGAAATCCACCAACATTTGTTGCTAATGGATCACATATCTTTTCAGTTATTCAGAGAAAAGTCTATGATAGCTTTTCCTTTTAGCAGTCATTCTTTCCAGTCCCATCTCTCTGTCCTGCACATTACATGTTAAAAGTTTTTGATGCATATTTTTTTAAGAGCCATTATTATTGAATAAGGGGTCATTGAGCACGATCTTTTACATAGTTTACTAACTCAGTATCAGAAAATTTTTTAACTGTTTAAAAAAGTTTAGATATTTAATTTTTTCTATCTTTTCTCAGGAAATAACCATCTTTAGAAGAGCAGAAAAACTCAGAAAAGGAAACCAGTCAACATACCAGCAAACACACAAATCCATGCAGCATCATATACCAACACAAATAGGCAAAGCAGTGGAACAAAATCAACAACAATCTGCATCAGAGGAAGCAGAAAGCAATTCTACAGAAGAAAAATAGTGTTTACTGTAGCTCATTATAGTATAGTAGTTTATAAATGACTATTGTGATCTTATGGTACATTTGATTAAATAGTGCTGTTTGTTATTAGTCTTTTTAAGGCATTTCTTCATTTATAATCATGGTCATACCAACGTACACACATGATTGTTTCGAAGGCATCACACACACACACACACACACACACACACACACACACACACACTTTCTCTCTCTCTCATAAAATTTGGAGATAAAACTTGCCATTCAGGACCTATTCTGGTCTCTTAAATTTGATATTTAATTAATTATGAAGTCCCAAATTAAACATTCAGTACATTCTATACTCCATTGGACTTGTAAAATTGAAATCCATGATCTGGTTGCTAAATTGTTTCATTTATGGTGTGTTAATCAATTCATCCAGTCATATTTTTCTAATATTTTTAATTTCTGCAATGTAGAAAAAAATCAAAATATGAAAACAGGGCACATAGTGCCCATCTTCAGATGTTTATTTCCAACAGACACACACACACACACACACACACACACACACACACACATGAATCTTTTTCTTTAGAGACATTGGTGCAAAAGGTGGCTTTCACATTTTTTAAGCCACTAACAAATTCTAGTATGTTTACAGTTTGTGATTACTAGGAATTCATAATATCTGAAACCTTTCTTTACCTGAAAAAAATCACACCCACACACACACACACACACTTTATAATTAATCACTGTAATCATAATTATATTATTATTATTATTATATAAATTATTGTATGTTACATACAAAGAAGAATGGAAGACTAAATGTTTGTTCAGTTTTCATCACCCATTGTGAATTTGATGTACCGATTTCCATATGTTTTACTTATGAATGTGATAAAAGATGTGTTTTGAATTTTATTTAGTCATAAATATGTTTAAATGAATATGATGATAAAGAAGCTTATAAAGAGTGTTAATGAAAGAGTAGTTATGTGATATGAGAGAGTGGTTTGAATGAGGATAAGTAGCGATAGTTTAAATGCATCTTTGGTATATCCAGATATTTAAAATATCCCATTGAATTTAAAAAAAAAAAAGATTATATTCAGTTATTTTACATGAATTATAATTATGGCTGAGGTTGCTATAGTTCCAGTCTTATTTGCAAGAATAAAAGTTTTACTGAAATTTGCAATCTTATCCACACAGGTTTTATAAATACTAGTATTCAAATTTCATTGTAGGTCATTGATTTAAAAAAAAAAATGTAAATAGTGCTGCAAAATTTGTTTGATTAAAAGAAAATGAGATTTATATCACTTTATCCACAAATTAATATTCTATACAAGATGAGATGTCCAATTAATTGAAACAATGTTCTTTTTCAGGATTTTTTTCTGAAAAAATATTTATTTTGAATTTATTTTGAAATTGATATTTGTAATAATTTTTCATTAATTAGTATTTAATATGTTTTATAAATGATAACAAGCAACCACAGCCCTCAGGCATTGTAAAATGTAAACTTTTTGACCTAAAAATTATCTTGACTTTTTCTTTATTTGTTGTTTCACAAATTATTTATTCATACATACCTTATAATAATAACTTTAGCTCCAACAGATCAAATGATATTACATACCATAAAATTACTAGGTTATGTCCTTTTTTGTTTTAGAAAACTTATTAATGGATTTGAACAAATAAGAAATATACAGATGAATTTATAATTTTGGCTGTTATGGTAATATCCTTTTCAAATAAAGTCACTGAAATGTAAATCTAAACCATTTTCAGTCACCTTATTAGAGTATCTTGCAATGCAGAGAGAATTGCTCTGAATTATTTTCAAATGTGTGATAGCTTTATTAATTAAAAAGTAGAATGTACAGAAAATCTTCTGAATAGATAGGAACATTATAAAGATGTGACAGCTTCACTCATTAAAAATACAATGTGCTCCAATTAAATTGTGATTTTGGAAATGAGTTATGTCCCTTTGTCGACATGTGTCAGTCTTTGTACAGTAAGCTGTATATATATACACTGTATATAAGTATTGATATTGTATATATCATAAATATTAAAGAATATGTGATGATGTGTGTTGTACGATTTAAGTTATATATTAAATTGATGATAATGGATGAATTTTAAAGGCATCAAAATATAATTTTGAACAGAAAATTACTCAAGAGACTTCATAGTGATAAGCTCACAAATTGTTTAGTCAGTTTTACAGTTTACCAAGTTTAAAAGTTTGAAACTATTCATTGAAGTTTAATCATGAAAATCTTGGCATAACAAATACCAGTCTTTGTCATTTTGTTGAAAACCTTCTTAAAAGACTGGGACTATTTATTTGCTGTTTTAGCTTGCCTGCATAAAATGCAAGGGCTATTGTGTTACTCCTGTTGTCGACATCTTCTCTCACTGCCTTGGTTTGAATCCATCTTAGGCAGATCTTAGTTTGACAGAGTTTGATAGTTCTGTTGTCTAAGGTTAGTTGCTCTCTCTGGGAAATTGGGGTTTCCTCGAATACTCCTGAACTGACCATTTTAACACAAGCTAAAAAATTTTGGCTGGCACATATAATTGCATGGCTCCACTAACTTTTACTTCCAGGGTTGATTTGTAAATTTATTATTTACTGACATTGGCAAAAAATGTGGTGGGTTTTGAGTGTTATGTCCCTCTTCTTGAGGGGATAATATTTCTGGCATATATTTGTTTTTGTTTTGGATACAAATAACAGTTAAAAATAACCTTCTTGACTGCAAACCATTTTAATCTTGTTTACCACTAACCAGATAGCAAGCTTGTAAAGATTTTCACAGTCTAGATTAAGATATACATGTATATATGTCTATATATGATAAAATTTTAGTTCACAGTTTAACTGATAAGAAACGTCAAATTGACATTCTGAAATTGAAGTTTGTCAGTGGACAAATTATTTACTGCATACCAATGTACAAGGTGTAGTAATTTGACTAATAGTAGACAGTATTCTAACTGGTATAAAACTCTATTGATAGAAGGGATTGATGCAATACACTGTAAATATATATAAGGACCATTCCAGTGATATTTTGCCTAAGGGAGATAACTATGCTACATATTTAACCACTTGCATTGAATTAATTAGTGCAAGTTTTTAAGGATCTGATGGCAATGTATAGCAAGTGTATTTTCACAACAGGGATTGATTATTAGTTATAACAATGGGATGTAGGGAGGAGTTATTGTATACATAAATTCATATTATGACCTTAAACAAGTTCCTGCTGTTAAATGCATTGGAGTTTAAAAACTGCTGACTTTTTATGATAATACCATGTTAAGGGTCTTTGGTTTTTACCAAAATGAAAATAAATTGAATTTAAGATTATTTTAAATTGATAAAATTTTATTATTTTTTCCTTGTTTGGTATATACTCTGATTTATAGTTCTGCCATTACATTGTGATCAACCTATGTAATGTAAGCATGATTATCTCCCCTTAGACGAAAATTTGTATGGCATGGTCTTTAAAGCTTAAGTATGAATGAAATGTGTTTTAATGAATTAAAAGTACATTATAGAAATATAACTTGATTTGGTTTTTCTTTAACCATAATTTGTTGGTTGCAAGTATTGTATTTTTTATAATGGTTAATCTTTACTTTGTTGATTACATACAAACATACATACACACATACATACATACACACACACATATATATATAACAATGTTAGTTCTTCCTAATCCCTGATTAAGTATTATTTATACCAGAGTTTGTTTCAAAAATAGTTTTTCATGTGTGTGTTGAATCACAAAAAAGTTAATAAAGCACAAAAAGGGTTAATTGTTAATTGGCAGATAGTATGTGTAAATACCACTACTTATTTAAATTGACAAGTGTTTATACATGTAGTTTTACTTGTAGTCATTGAAAAATTCTAAACTATTATAAATTTTGACATACACACTGGTACACTATGTGTACCGGTTATATTGATGACCTTATTTGCCGTTTTTTTTTCTATCCCTAAATTAAAATGTTTTATACTTCAAAAATTTCCAGTTATTTTCAGCATGATCAGTAAAACTGATCGTCTTTTCCACTCGGTTCTTCTTTCCTCTTTTGGATCCTTTTGATGTGCAGATCATGATTTGCATATAAAAAAGCAATTTGATTATGACTCTGACTTAGTTAACTTTAACAATTAAAAACAACAACTTTTTTCACTATACAGCATTTCGAAAAAAAAATTCGTTCAATCGAACCGTAGACCAATGTTTGGATTTGGATTCACATATTTTTGGAACTTTAGATTCATTAATCTTCAACTGTTTGGCGTACGTTTTTTATTTATCAAACTTTTCGGCCCCTAGTGTCACTGATGAGGAATGATTTTCCGAAATGTGCACATTTGGCACATCAAAATTTAGCAGGTATTTGTTATATATTAACATACCCTGTCTGTGTACTTATCAGGTTTCGGAGAAGTGTCTCAAAGATGGTTTATTATTTTTTATGGTTTTAATATGTATTTTTTTCTGTCCCATTATGTATAGTTACGTGTAATGTTGCCCTATGTAAGATTGTTGAATGCGCTAAAAAATTCAGTGACGGTGACCTACATTTCAAATACATGTATTTCATTTTTACTGGTACCAAATGAATAAGCGAGTATTCCTGGTTCACCTGTTGTCTGGAAACTGTGACTAGGGGAGTAAAATGCTTGTCTGCGGCGAACTTACTCTGTGAAGTCTGCCCGAGTGCTCGCTAATAAAAAACTTGCTCTTGTCATAAATTCTGATGCGACTTTGAACATCATTATACTGGTACCAATTAAGCTAACCAGCAGACTTACGGCAAGGTAAAACCCTAGAGGACAACGGTGCTGAATCCACAGAGGTGACACTCCTGTGGGTTTGAAGGCTTTGGTATTAACACTTGGTCACTGCGGCCCCTACTACTGTTAGAATTCTAAGTTTTGAACCGTCATAGGGAACCTTTCTTTGGCCCTTATTTGTCATTATTTACGAAGTTTGTTATTGCGCAGTTTTTTCTTTACATGTGTGACAACTATATATATATTTTTTGTTCCATTTACAGTGTGTGACGGTCGAATCCCTTATTAGTTAGCAAGTATACCAAGATCGTGATGTGGTTAATATTCTTTCATTATAAACTACATTATATATGTAATTAGCTTATATTTATTCATAGACATTTCTTATTTACGCAAGTAAAACAGGACAACGACCGATGCAGTTCATTTTAGAAGTTATAAAAAGGGGAAAAAAGCTGTTGGTCTCTCGGCAATGCGAAAAAGCACTGTATAATTAACTGAAATTATAACCATTAAATGTTAATAATTTGTAAAATATTTTGTCACAGATACTGTTTATGTAAAGTGAAATCCTTGTTATAAATTTCCCCATAACTGCAACCGTGCTTAATGTCACAGTATTTTGAAGTCTCAAAAATATTTTTGTTTTCCTCAAATTATCACAAAGCATCGTAGTCCGAATTTTCTCTGACTCTGACAAACTTTATACCTGACGTCTGTATTCAGGGTCAGAAGTTTCAGTCTGTATGCAGGGTCAGAAGTTTTAAAACTGGTATTTTCATATTCCAACTGGTGTCTTAAGGGGCGCCTTATTTCGCTTCAGACTAAAATACAAGTAGAACTGTTTAAAAGTTACTAAGCACAGTTGATAGGTCAATGAATTGTCTTCCAAAATATTGAAATATCAATATATTCCATCGCTGCTGGTTTGAGATTCAGATCAGTTGCTTCTGTGTTGATGCTTGCCAACATCGTTTTTCGTTTTCACAAGAACTGGCAAAACTGTCAATATTTTGGAAGATAATCGATCGAGATTAGTATTTTCTTTTACAGTTCCACTTATTTTCAGTCTGAAGCGAAATGTGACAGCCCCCAGTTGGTTTCGGAAAATCCACTGTTTTTGATATGGAAATTGTTCTGACCCTACATAGAGTCGTCAGGCATAAATTGTGTTAGGGTCATAGGCATGAACCAAAAAGTCTGATTGAACAAAAGATGGCAGTAGGTTGTGATTTAACTGAATATACGTAAATTATGAATCAGACGAAGTATTTTTCATTGGTTTGAAACAAATATAACCATCATATCAACCAGTTAGCAAAATACATACTAGTATTTATTAATTCCATAATTGATATCCCCTGTGATAACCTTCATGGCAATCGTATCAGTAGTATAACTGCTTGTCCGATGTACTTGCCAGCAATGAATATTTATATTTTATGTGTTTTTTTCAGATGTATTAGACTTTCTTTAATCAATACTTTTACAGACAGTTAAAAAAGATTGCATGAACACCAATTTCAAAGGAAAGATTAGTAAAGTATAATTCTGCGTTAAAGCTGCATTAATTTTTCTATGCATAATATATGAATGGCTCATTTTTTCTTAACTAAGTCTCTCATGAAAAATGTTATACTAAGTTCCACAACCTAAAACCTAACTTAGGTTAAAATTCACGGGGAAACCTGCTGCTAGTTTGATCCACAAAAGGTCTTATTTTAGAAAATTTATCACGTGATTCTTTATCGAAAACGAGGCATCGTCAACAAACGCAAGAAAAGAGCATGTGTTTAAGAGCATAGCGGCCACTTTGTCGTGTGTATCCTAGCCAAACTGCTGTTTACAACCATTTTTACCTCTGAGGCTTGGTAATTCAAACCCTTATTGTCTTTCTTGCAATAACACGTTTTCTTTCTGCCTACGCCATTGTTTACACACATGTATAACTTCCGCGCCTGCTCCAAGCTGACATAAATAACATTTTATCGAGTTGCCCCAAGCTTTTAGGATTTCCATTTATTATGGAATAATAACTGAATTTAGAAAATAAATCGCACATATCGTAATTACAACCAATTTATATTGATAAAAATACTTTTTAGAAAATTAATTTTTTTTTTTTCAATTTGGGAAACTTAATGCAGCTTTAAGGTTTGGGCAACGATAATAATTTTTAACAAAAGAGGGATTAAATGTAAAAGTGGTAGTTGTTCTGTCTATTAAAATGACAAGCTTAATTTAAACGTAGGTGAATATTACCTAAAGTCTTGTCAGCCAGCTGATTACTAGTACACCGTGGCCTTTTTACTTGGAGACCCTCATAATGACTAATTACCGAGATAAAATTGATGGTAGAGGTGGGTTGTGTAATTTTTGGAAGATGTCCCCTCCCTCCGAAACCACAATCAAGCCAAGAGACTCATAGTTTACAAGGAGTCTCGGTTCACAAGTGGTCTAAGGCGCGCGTTTATGGATAAGTTCCTCGGTTTGGTTGCCGAAGGTAGATAGTTTTCTTTGAGCACCTCGGTTTCCTCCACAATTTCTGAATTAACCCCCTCAATGTAAGTGTAAGAATCTTGACCAGGGCGTATAATTACTCCATGTTAACAATGATTTCGATTATTTGCCTGGGACGAAAATCCTTAAGTATATTACCAGACCCGTAGGCAGGTATTTTAGAAAGGGGTGCGATTTTGAAGAATGTCGCACGCACCAATGGTGCGCGTCACTAGAGGGGTCTGGGGGCTTCCCCCATTAAACTTTTGAAAATGAAACGCAAAATGATGCATTTTTGAGTATTTTAATGAACAATTAATAGTCAAATATGATGTATCTATATGTTTGAAATTAATCAAAATTAATGTTTTCAAAACGATTTTTAAGGGTTTAATAGTGGTAAATGATTTTGAACAAGGCTTTTACAGTGCTTAATGGTTTTCAAAGGGGGGGGGGGAGGGGGTTCGCACCCTTTGCACCCCCTCTGAATACGGCCTGATTAACAATAATGGCTTTATATGTGAATGTGACTTTAGCCGTCTCCTTTGGCAACTTTAAGAGATCAAAGTACTGAACGTATTGAGAACCAGGTTCTAAAAATCTGCATGAATAAATGAAGATTAAAAGTGTAATAGTCGTATCACATAAAATTGGGAGTTACATTAGGTATAGCTATACATTTAATTTTCAATATATGCATTCACGATAGATTGCAATTGGAACTGTTATTTGTTTTTTAAAATTTGACTTGAACATATTTTTTATTGTAAAATTGTATACGAACTGTATTGTTTCAACAGGACATAACAAAACTTGTGTACGTTCTACATTTTTTCCACGTAGGTTTACTTTGGCGATTGACCAGTTAACACCCTTGCAAATCTACTGGACAGGACGAGTGGAGTGGAGTAATGGTGTTTTACGCCCCAGTCAAGAATCTTTCACTTATTTCGAGGCGGTCAGTTATTGGACAGGACGACGTAAACTGGCTAATTGCTGTTCGAGCAATGAGCCCGAATAAAAATTAGAATATTGAAAATTTAAATTAATGTAACCTATCGAATATTAAAACTAATTATTTAATATTGAGGTTTTGAATTTTAAATTGACAAAAAATGTAAACTTTAACCTCATCTACATAATGAATAAATAAAAATTACCTCAAGAATGAAAATCATATTTTAAGCATGAATGTTTAAATGTCCAATAGAAAAAGAAATATAATTTAGTGAACATAGTTAAATTTATCTTAAAATTTAAATTTAACTCTAGCAGAAAATCAAGATGCGAAAATTACAAAAGTCGTAAAAATACTTTAATTGAATGAATTATGTAAAAGGATTATATTGATATGATAATAAGATGAAAAGCAAGTATAATTAAGTTGAAAAATAGCAAAGTATCATCATCACATAAATTTATTAATAAACAACATGTGTTATTGATACAATACGTAAAAATATACTCACCAATAAACTTACAAAACTGGGCCAATATGAGATAAACTGGGCAAATATGAATAAACTGTGCCAATATGAAAAAAACTGAGGCAATATGGGCGCGTGCAACTATTATGACGTCATTTCATCATAAAAACAAAATGGCTGACCGCGTAGCGCTTCACATTTAATCTAAAAGGGGTAAGTGCTAATTGAACATTTTTTATTACAAAATATGCTTACTTTATGTGGAAAAATTGCTTTTGTTTTAAAAAACCATTATCAATAAAAGTATCACACAAAATGTACAAAAAAGCTATACATTTTAAGTCACTGGTCTCTCGTGTCTTGTAAGCGATAACGTTTCTTGTGACGCGGTATGTTTACAAACAAACGGACGTAAACAGCTTTGATAAGATGCAACGAATATCAGACAAACATGTTTTTTAGAGAAGGCATGCTCGAGGTTTTGTCAATGACCTAAGTCGGTATGAAATGATGACAGAAATTGAAGATTCTGACTTAAAACATTCTCTTGGATATTGACACCGATATCAATCAACACTTACCACAAAAACAGATTTGTTGCTGTAACAATCGACGATCCTAACAAATTATTAATTTTTAATGTTTAAAATGTTAATTAATAAAATTATCATTAATCAGGTATTTTCATATTGGCCGAGTTATTTGCGAATATGAAAATACCTGAATAATAATATACATGTAATAATATTTATTAATTCATTGCAAATTGAAAAAGAAAAGGTTAGAAGCCGATGTTTACACCTTTAAATCAAGCATTTATTCAAAGGCCTTTATATACACGATTATACTGTCCTATTTATTGTCAGAGGTCATGGGGAAGTTTTTAAAAATAAATAAATAAATCCTTTTACTGAAATATGTTTAGTCAATACCTTAGTCTTTTCAAATCCTTCAGAATCAATGAATGTAAAATCAAGTGAATTTATTTTGAAAGTAGGAAAGAAAAGGTACAAGCTGCGATTCTTTCACCTTATTTTTAAAAAAAAACCAAATGAACGACCTCGAAGGGTATAATAGAGACGATTGGCGATTAAACTACATGTATATATGGGTACAGAAATTGATGACATTAACCCTATAAAACTTATTGGGAAATTTTGCGACGAAATTGTAATATTCTACGGGTCTTTGAATCGCTCTTCATAATGTACCGGAAACCGAAAATGAAGGACATCAACCTCCAGGCATTGAAGTTAAGTTTGTTGACGACCACGGAAGACCCATCGAAACAGGAAAAGTTTGAAAACTACTATGCAAAAACATTTAGAAACGTTGTCTGTAAATGTTTATTATAAATGTATATTATTAATCTTTATTTATTATGATAAATATATATATTTCAAAATATTTTTGCCGTTATTTTCACATATGTGTAATTTTAGGTCATTATCGGTAATATAAATACTTGACTAGACAAATCACATTGAATTCAACATTGTTTGTATGTTTTCTTTGAAAGTCTTTAAAAATTGCACATTAAGTGCAAAATGTGAATAAAGTAGTTTATTATACTTATAAATGAGCCAGTATTCTTTAAAATTCCCTTCAACAATCCCTGTAACGATCATCTACCTCACCAGCACAAATATACAATCGACACTTTATTTTAGAATTTATTTTATTAAATATGAATAACTCTAAGTTTTCCGAAAACGGTTTGGTTTCATTTCCTAAAAAGCCCAATATTCATGTTAGTTTTTAGATTAACAATATGTTAAAAACTTCATTGTGAAAAACATTAGGTAAAATAATTACTCTCTGTAATGATCAGGAATTTAAACAATAAACTTTGATTGTAATCAATATATTGGCGTGTAACTCTATTGGGTCACGTGCAAATTGAATGAACCAAGGAGGGTTCGTCGTCAATAAATCGATTACAATCAAAGTTCATTGCTTATAATTACAATCAAATCCCAACAGTGTAGACATTAATAAATCGATTACACTCAAAGTTTATTGCAATTATTTACAACCCCATCCATGTTTTTCTTAACGCCTTCTTATTAAATATAAAATCGTCAAAAATATTGTGTAAAAATAGAACAACCAGGTCAAAGTATTATTTTACCACCTTGTACTTTCTGTGAAGTCAACAATTTTGAGACGTCAAGGAAAGAGGAAGAGTCTCGCGTCAAGCAATCAATTTATTAATACATATATCTATTTCTAGACCAAAAGTTTATTGAAGCGAATTCATTTAGATTATAAATATTATGTCGTTTAACGTGAAAATCAATTATATGTACCTTGAACAGCCGGTCCGGAACGTCTATATACAAACAATAAGTTGTAGCAGAAAACTATGTTTTGCCATGTCATTTATCACGTCTTTACAGAAAAAATACCTAATAATTTCACATCATAATAATATAAGCAATTAGGAATTATTCATGGAATTATATTAGTTTTGACTGTATTGCATGCCGGTATGCAGTTGAATGGACCGTCTCTTCTACTGCATGTTGACTGTTCAAACTTTCAAACTTCACATTCCCATTCTACTGTATTATTGGAAGTAATGCAGTAGAATCGATCTCAGATGCTAAACTGAAGCAAAAATATTTTAAATATTTTTACCATGAAAATCTGATGCGGAAATTATTTTGGTTTGAAGATGCTTTATTGTTTATAAAATGTAAACCTCATTCAATTGATAATGCTTTAGAAAATGATTAACAGTTAAACATAACAAAAAAGCACGAAAAAACTATATAAAATGTTTTTTGAAGGAGCCAACGGAACGAAAAACATCACAAAGGTTACAAAGAGTCTCTTTAGTCACTATAGACTGTTTTAAGTTCACTGCATATACTGCATTTTTTTGGTTTTATTTTTTTTACAGCATGTCAGGTGTCATTTTGCCAGTAGGCTAGATTTTATAAATTTATAACTGCTATATTCCTGTCATGAATGTAAGTTTTGACATTTTTTGACATTCACGGTTTCTCTTTCTAATTTTTCGTAGTATAGTTGTCCCAGTAATTTTATGCCTTTGTAATATGTTGTCATCTGATTATGTACTGTGAATACAGTCAATAACTTTATGAGTCTCAACCACACTTGCATTCTTTGTGTTCTTTCTCCATCCATGTCTGGCATAAGTTAGTATATTTATACCATCAAAATTTTCATAACTGCCAACCTCTTCGAGCAATGCAGTATGTATGGCTTCATTATATTCCGAAGAAATTGAGTCTTTATGTCTTTTGTAAAACATTCCCCGGTTAGATTTATTAATCAACCCAATTCCAGAAAATGAACAAAATCTTGTGTAATGCGATGGCAACATACCACTACAATCAAACGCGTGATTTATTTTTTTCATTTTGTAAATATGGTGAAGATGACCATGAATAATCATGTGGCTTTGTAATTAAACTGACATGTCCCTTATTAGTGTTCCTCGATACTTTCAGGTTGGCATTACACATTTTACCATGAGCACTTGCAATTTCAATAAGTTTCATGAGTGATTTCTGTGCAGTAATAAATAATTTTTGGTTGACATCCTGCTTTTAAACATTCAAGTATGAACCATCAATACTATGTCTAGCATGTTATTCTTGGCAGTTTGCTCCAATCCATTTTAAAAACTGTTTTCAATATTTCCCGGTTGTTCTGACCGATTACTTAATCGTACAAGTCTATGACTAACCTTATGCATTTTATTCATTATTAATTGTTTTATCTACCGTTATATCCAATTTAAAATAAGGTTGTCTTGAAACTTTTCTTAATTTATCAGATTTTCTGCCATTTAAAATAAATTGTTACAAAATAAAATTCATATACTTGTCACTAATTGCTAGATAAAAACTTAAATACAGTACAGTGAGTAAGGAATATAGAAATAAGATGGTAAGGTCCAAGTCATGGAGGGTTTGATGCCCTTATTATATGAGAGTTGTTTGTAAAATAAACTAAAATTTAGTCCAATTATTTAACCTTTAAAATGAAACAGATTTCTTTACATCCAAAAAAGTTTTAGAGCTTTTTAAATTATCGCTTTTTAGAAGAAATTTGGTAACGAACCTCATTTACCCATTTTTTTCTTGAGATAGAATCATCCATCATTACACCTTTTCCTTGGGGGAATTTCAGCAAATGAAAATGTTGAACTTCGAAGGTTACGCAAGCGACATCCAGACATTCAGTGATCATAACAAAGTCCAAAACTGCAACCAAATGGCAGTTATAAAAATGTTTAAACAAATTATTAAATGTATTTATTGTTTTACTTTTAATTTTAAATTTAACTCAAAATATCCTTATTTATGTTTTTTACACAAAATGAATAAACGTCCTGTATTTAGAAATACCCCTTTTTGCGGGCATACATAAATTTCATATAAGTGACCGTTTAGTCAAATTGAACTTTAAATTTTTGAAAATCTTTGATTCAAATACACATACATAATGGATGAAACTTCAAATTTGGAAAATTTTATATTACATTTAGAAGTGAATAATTTACAGAAGGAAACTATTTTTCAAATGTTTTGTAATCGCAATTTGGATTTCATATAAGTACTTAAGGAGAAAGTAAATACATTATAAAAATAAACCTAAACTCTTACAATTGAGGATTTTGCCCAGGAAGTAACTGAAACACCTGCAGATACTGATTTACAAAAATAAAGAAATTTTACAAGTTAATACATTTCGTTTACAGCAAAATGAACAGAAACCAGAATGTCAATATCGTTTATGCAAGCCTTGTATTACAAACGAAAACAATATACAATTATGGTGGGAGGATGGACCCCTGCCTCCAGAGATAATAATGGGTTTTTCTCCGGGTTCTCCGGTTTTCCTCCTACAATAAGACCTCACGCGCGCTACAATTCGGGCCAACGAGCTAGATTAATATAAGTTGCACAACTTGTTTCTAAATCGTTGTAAAAGAAATAAAGTTTTGATTTTAAAATCCAGAGATAATAACAACAAAGAAAGAAAAGAAAGATACAAATATTTTTGGACAATGTTGTTACATAGAGGAGTTTGGGATGAAAGATATAAAAACATCTTTAGTTAGAAATATGGATCAACAGAGGCAGCAGTTTGTATGCCATAAACATGATATTATGCCTCTGTGTATACTAATATTAGTAAGATATTTGTTTCCTAACCCTGGGTATAAACCCTATATGGGACACATGTGGAAATAAATGGGTAAATACTTATGTACATAAAGTAATAACTTGAATAACTTTTATATCTTTAAAAGTTACATTTTCTACATATGCTGGATATTTATAGTAACTGGGAATATCCAGATACAGGTAAGATGATTCTAAATTTATTTTAGTTACAAAAGATTTTTATTTTAGGCTACACCGATGACTGTCAATCAGTGTATTTTGAATTTAAAAAACATCTAGTTTCATATTTTCTTTTGACAATATCCAAAACAATATATTATAATATTTTTAAAATTTTGCATTTTTCAATTCTTGGTGTTGGAGGCAAGTTACTTGACAAAAATGGAGAATATCTGTCAAGTTTTAAAAAAAATTAGCTGACTCCTGAATGTGTTCAAAATTGTTAAAATCTGTGCTTCTCAGCCATTGGTTTCTTTTTATAGTTGAGCTTGTATATGTAATATTGCAATATGCATTATAGATTTTTAATAACCGAATTAATTAATTTTATTAAAATAGAATATAAATAGCACCACTTTGACGCAGTTTAACATTGTAAACGATAAGTCACTTTCTTATATCTGTTCTAGGCGTAATCAAAATATCACGTGGTACGTGATTTTGTATTCGTATTTTTATCATCTTGCATAGTGTGCACATTTCATCAACTCCCTGCAACTGAAAATATACACATATAAGACCGCTTTGTTCTTTGTATAGGAAATTAGCTAAAAAGTGCAGACCTACAATTATAGAAAAATGTTTTTACCTCAGGGCGATAGGATTGGGACCCATAGCGGTTTTAAAAGTTCCGCCATCGCGGTCCTGATCATTTTTATATTGTTAATCCATCAAATGCTTTTGAACAATTTCACTTTTTACTTACGCATGTACCGGTCAATATTATACAAATCTATCGATCTATTTCTTTTACAGGGTAAATGGTCTTAGAAAACGGACTTAACAAATCCTTGAAAATTGTATGAATTAATACCTTGGCTAAATTTTCTCAATGATGAATAATTAAAACGTGAACATAGCTTTGCAACAGCAATTTTTGTATGCTTTGTTAATATTTTCGCGTTTTATTGTTAAGAGAATCTTGCATTCCAATATGTATTAGTCTGTTTAAAAAAGTTTGATCTAAAACAAATGATAAATATTTAGTATTTTTGAAATGTCAACTTCAAAAAAACTTATGAAATCGGGACACAACAAGCTTCCAAGTCTAGACGTGCAATATTCTTTAGTCAGACAATCTGTTTGAAAGGTTCTTGCTTCATTGTAAAAAATTTCTGCAGTGGAAACAAAAAAATTACTGAAACTTCAATCTTTCTTTACTGCCCATCTATCTTACAGATACAAATGAGTATCAAATGTTACACCGGTCTACAGCTGCTTAAATGTTTAATTCTTTTTTGTATTTTATAACAATCATTCATTCCTGCAGGTTAAAACAGGAAGAAAAAAAATCAATTTTCACAATTAGTGTTTATAGTTATAAATATATTGATGATAAACGGTGATAAACAAAACTTAGTAGTTCCCAAAGCAAAATGGCGGTTATATGATTAATAATTAAACGTAAGACAATTAAAAATGAAATATCTAATAAAACAAACATACCAGTCCGTGTCCACATCACAATCCCAAAAACAAAGTAAAAACTTTGCAAACTGGCCAAATATGTTATACACGTGAACTTCCATCAAGGAAGTGAGGCCGGGTGCTAATTATATGAATTCCTCCAAAAAGGCAACGGAAAAAAATGCTTTAAATGTAAACGTGATATTTAAACGTTATCATGATTAAAATTGCACTAAGGAGAAGTTGACATTTCCCTGTGGGCACTGCATTGGGGTTAACATGACAATGCGTGTGTAGACTAAACTTGCTCATCCGATTCCTCCGTTTCTGGGTCGAATAAATACGGCTATACAAAGAAGCATGTCAGAGTTGTTAATTTCTTATCCTTACTTGCAATTTCATCAATATCACTACTGTTAGATTCATCACAATATTGTTGATAAGTATGAAGTCATTGCATCCAGACTTATACTGGATATATTTGACTTACCTTAGTTCTTTGTTCCTTTTATTCTCAGTTTAGCTAGCTATATAGAAGGGGCTTACCCTTCCGGAGCACCCGGCCTCACTTCTTTGATGGAAGTTCACGTGTAAAATTAAATTTGCCAGTTTTCAAAGTTTTAACTTTGTTTTTGGGGATTGTGATTTCGACATGGACTGGTATGTTTGTGTATTATTTATTCACGTCTTATAGAGGTTACTCCAAAAAAAGAGTTTCATATAGCGATTAAGAGAAATTTAAACAATATAGATTTCTCGCTACTTTTATTTTTGTTAATTGTCGCCGATTTTTAAAGGTTTTATATACTGATATATTCAAATGAAATTAAAAAAAACCTTTATGTCCCTCAAAAATCGTTATTAATTGTCCATTAATCTACCTGCCATGACATCTAAGTAATAATTGTCTCTTAAAATGATTTAAAGAGTAGAAATACTTTTTAAAGTAAGAGAATTAAAAGTAAATGAATCGCTGAACTGAGACTTTATTTGCAATTGTATTGAAAAAGGCATTTCAAACGCAATTTTAATATATATTTGCAAGATTCTAAAACTTGTTGATCATTAAATGAATAATTGTAACATCGGTTCTGAAATTACTATCTTTTTACATGAAGATTGTTATTTCAATTGACCATTAGACATTTCTATTGGTCACGAATAAATAACTCGTCAAGAAAAATATATGATTACACTTCCAATGCTTCTTAAAAACAAAACTTAAGTCATTTATATTCGAGATTCTTTTTGAATAATTGCTCATTAGGCCTTTTATATAAATGAATTCATCTACTATAAAATGTTTTAAAATGTAATAAAACAAACAGCCGTTTTCGTACAACCTTGCATCTGGAACAGCAAAAATGGAGTCTGTCTAGGTTTGGCAATTCAGTAATAATCTTTTCAACATATCAAGGGACTATTTTTCTGGTTCGTTTTGAAATCATGTTCTGTTCCCAGAAGAAACTGCTTTTATTTGGCAAGATTCCGGAAGCACTAGGGAACCAAAGCTTATAAGAACCTCTCATTTTGCTTTCTGAGCGGATTAACAAATCTATTTTCTGGTCGGGTAGTTTTTAATGATCGACCATTTAGCTGGATAGGTTGATTTCCTTTTTTTGATATATGTGCAGCTAATACTCCTGTATTTTCAAATTCCTCACTATTAATGAAAGGAAAATCGACCGATTTTGTTTTGAAATAACTGAAGGAAGAAAAGGTACACTGTGCGTTTTTTGTTCTTACTTTTTGAAAGATCTTGTGAACAACTTTGAATGGTATTCTGAAGAAGATAGATTTTTAAGATATGTATACACTAGTGGAGAGGTTATTGACATTAATCTCAGAAAACGTATAGGAATATTTTGCAAAGATGTTCTAATAGATTATGGCTGTTCTGAAGGACTGATGATTACATATCCGTATTATATTTCGGACTTATCATACGAGACGGGAAAAGTAGGATATCCACATCCAGGTGTTAAAGTAAAAATTGTTGACGACCACGGAAGACCTATCGAAACTAGAGAAGTAGGAAAATATTATGTAGAAGTTGGTACATTTTTCAAGGATATTACAACCTTGACGACTTGACTTCCAAAGTTTTATCCTCTGATGGATGGCTGGATACAGGGGATGTCGGACTGATAAATAGCAAAGGTGAAATTGTCAAATAGTCCCTTCACACACTGAAAACATTATCATGGAAATGCCACATCTTAACAAAGTATCAATGATTGGTGTACCGGATACAAGGTTGTGCGAAAAAGGTCTGCGTTTGTTTCACAACATTAGGTGAAAGTGTGTCTCCAAATGATGTAGAGGAATTTTGCAATACAAAGTTTGTTGTCAGTGAATCTTATGATGGATTAGGGGATATGCCTAAGTATTTTGTACATTTTGATGAGTTTCCGTTATTGTCAAAGTGAAAATGTGAGATGTTTGAGAAAACAAACAATATCGCGTTTAAACCTTGGAGTTTATTTTCTGTTGTATTATTTAACTGCAGAGAGTAATGTCGAAATATTTCTGACATTATAAATATATGAAAAAGAAATCAAGACTGAATGTCTTTTTTATTATTATATTCACAAATTACACGTTTGTTTATCAGATGTTTTTTTAATTTTATTTAAACATATAACATTATGCGCCTGATTTGTTATTTTTACCATGAATTCCACCCTGTTGTGTTTTATAATGTTTACATACAAATTATTAATTTTATTCTGTAACCTGTAGGAAAAATGTTGAAACTGCTTTGATGATGCTATGTTATTTTTTGCATGTTGACATTCCCTTATTTGTTTTTTTAATAATTAAAAAAACCCAGAATATCATTCAATTGTAACGCTTAGAGCTCCCTAGATGGCTCCTTTTATTTGCAGTAGCACGGGTGATCTTAAACTGATAAAAGCATCTCATTTTGTTTTCTTGAATATATAACACAAATACCTGTTAAATTTTTATGTGCCAGCTATATGTGCACATTTCGGAAAATCATTCCTCATCAGTGACACTAGGGGTCGAGACTTTGACAGATAAAAAACATAAGCCAAACAGTTGAAAATAAGTAAATCTAACAATTCAAAATTATATGAATCCAATTCCAACTAAGGAATGCTATGAATGAGGGTTACAATTAGGCTTACTCTTAGCGTTACAATTAGTTTTGATTAAATTGCAAAAATTACGATGGTTGAAATTTTGCTAAATGTTATATTTTCTACGAATGATAAGATCCTTTTTTTGTCAATGATCGTTCACTTAGCTAGCTTAATCCAGAATAATATTAATTTGACAATATCATTATATAAATAATAGTGTAACGTTTGCATTTTATTTATTATACTTTTAAACTGCATTTTGGAAAGTTTTCTATATACAGTTTAGTATCGCTGTCAACATTATTTTTTGCATTGTAATGTTATGATTTTATCACAGCCGACCACTTCCAAGCACGTTTTACTTTTAGGGCAATAGGTACCACGGTACATCGTTTTATCATATATATTATTGTATAATTAAAATCATTAATAAATGATTTACTCCATAATTATCAATTTCACCCGTGTTTTTACGAGGATGTGAATGAATTTTTGTGTTCATGTGTGTATTTTTCTACCATGCAAACTATGTGTTTTCTATCGCCATTATCAATGTAGGAATACACTATTTTGTCACATAATAATTTTTATTTATATTAAATCTAGAATACATAATTTTAATATTTCAACCACTTACAACATCACTTTCGCTGAATTTTTTTAAAAATTATTTCCTAATATGACAGGATACAATTTTTTTTAGCGCGGTTGACACAGACATTCTGATTGGACGAAACCATTTGCGACATAGAGTAGCATATAAACAGACAAAAACAGGCGCCTAGTTTCAGATGTGATCTATCTGGAGACGAGTCAACATCTATTGTATGAAATCACCTCTTCTGACCTTGCGTCTGAGTTTGTCTTGCGTCAATAGATTGCTTACTTTAGAAGGTGCGTCGTAATGCAAGAAATAATTGGATTATTTTATGAATGTTTGCACCAACATATTTATTATTGCGTCACTCTGACATGGTACTGCGTCCATTAGCATCCATCATCTTTCTGTAACGCGCATTTATCTATTCTCACTTTGATAACTCTTTAAATTTTTCAAATAATACATTTAGATTTTTTTATAATTTTACAGAGCCTATAAGTAATACATTAAATCTAAATTAATCTACATTATTACATTATTATAATCAATCTTTATTATCATTATTATCATCAACAAGTCATAAATTTATATTTCTTGGTGTTGGCGATCTACAGAGAATAAATTGTTGTGTAAATAGTAATATTGGACTTAGTAACGCAATATTTGGTTAATGCTGCATATATGTAAATTGATGATTATTTTTTGAAATCCAGTGACATGTTGCTTTTACCACTCCATTGTGAGCTTTATTAATTTTTTTTATTTTGAACATTTCATCGTCCTTGTCATCTTAAAAAGTTAAGAACACGCAACCAAGTTCACTTACGACTACTGGATACATTTAGTGAAAGCTAGTCTGATCTAATTATAAGTACTTTTGTGTGATACCTACTTGATCTGGATACGCTCATGGTGCAGAGTACTTGGGGATAACCAAAAAGTTTTGTTTGCAACTTGAATACATATACTCGTGCATGGTTTGAAAACAAACTTGCTTGATACTCACATTATTTAATTGCAACCCTACTGAGTTATCTCAAATTAGAATTGTATCCCGAACATCACAGTAGTATTCTTACTTTAAATGCAAAATTTGAATTTCAATTCAGACTTTTATGTTTGTTTTATTTCTTGAAATTGAAAACAAGTAAATTGTTTTAATCACTGCAATAACTGTCAAACATTCTATAAATGGTGGATACTGTCACAAAATTGTTGGTAAATATTTCTGTTCCAGTTCCGGCCTCACTTCCTTGATGGAAAATCACGTGTGTTAGTGTGTTTAAGAAAATACCTGTGAATCTTGATGTACTATATGTGGAAAAATATATACAACTGAATAAGCTAGTTTTTAAAGTTTGATTTGGACAAAGACTGGTATGTTTATGTTTGATATTACATTTGTTAAAGTGATCGTGAGTATAACTCCATGGGCAAAGTTTTGTGTCCATTTCTGTTGAATTTGAAGAAGATAAGGTATATTTTACTTTTGATAAATGGAAGCTTTATATTCTATATAAATAGCACTAGTTCGTTCTTTAAGATGTCTGCAGAGTATAAAATATTTTTTGTCAAATTAGAGAGACATTTGACAACATCATATGCAAAAATGACACAAAGTAACCATCAATTTATTCCAATGAAGATTGAAAATACGACAAGGCATGTGTAACTTCGGATCGTTCGTTAAACCATATTTTTCCGTTTTTAAATTTTTTTGGTAATGTTTTAGGTTTATATAGATAAACGTAGTTTTTTAGTTAAAGGAGATAAAACAATAAATTTTTCCGAATATGACTGTTTGTTTTAAAGAAAAAATAATTCAACTTTTACTAAAAATATATGACTTGTAATTTTTAAATAGAATAGCTTAGACATACTTCTTGAGATAAAAAGTGGTGCAAAAATATTTGTAAGGAATATTTTATAAGTATATAGTCTGTGAAATCTGTAGATATTTTTTACTCTTGAATAGAGGAAAGCTGAGATTTCAATACGATTTGTCCGGTCAAGTATAATGACAAAATAAAACACATATGTGAAGATGACGACCAAAAAAAGTGTTGATATATATTTATTTATCAAAATTAACAGTTTTTTTAACAGGAGCTTTCCAAATGTTTTGGATATAATTAATGCTCGGAAGTAAATTACAATGTTATAAAAGAAATTATTTTTATTTTTATTTTATACATACGTTGATCTTTTGCAATATGTCAAAATTTTCTTTAGAATTTTTGAAATTTAATTTTGCATCAAATTGTCATGCAAATAAGCTTAAACCTTGAACTAATTAAAATTAAACACTTACCAATACATGCAACAAAATATTGAGAAAACCTTTACATTACCTTCAATATAACCTATAATGTACCACTTCTTACGGCTTGTTAAAATGGTCCTAGTGGAAGGAATTTAAACAGTTTTTTTTTTTTTTTTTTTTTTTTTTAAAGACAAGTGCATTAAAGATTTTATGATAAGCGTATTGTTGAATTAAAAAAAATTGGATATAAATAGCATTGCTTTGGCACGGTTCAACATTATAAATGATAAGTCATTTTCTTATTTGTCTCAAGGCTTCATAAAAATAGCATGTAGTAAGTGAGTTTGTATACGTATTTTTGATCTTCGTGCAGAGTTTGCACATATTGTCAACTCCCTGCAACAGACTTAGATATACATAAAAGACCGTTATTTTAATTGTATAGAAACTTGGCTAAGCAGTGAAAACCTGCAATAATAGTAATGGGCTTTCTTATTCGAAGACGACATAGATAAAACCCACAACGATACATTGCTTTTATCTATTTTGTAGACTAACGCCTTAAATACGCGGTCATCGTGGTCCCCGCAAATTTATTAAATTATTTATTATTATTAAAATATTGTTAATCAATTAAACGCTTTTGAAAAGTTTTATGTGAGATTTTGTAGATTTCTTCTTACACATGTATTATAAAACACTAATATCTAAATACAAAAATCTAATTTCATATTGAATGTCACAGTATTTTAAAATCATATAATGCATTTTCTTGTTGTTCTCGATTTTTTTAAATTAAATTCCGCTACGGTAAGTCAGTGGGTAGAGTGCACTCTCCGTATGTTGGAGGTCTGGATCCGAACCCCGTAAGGGTCTGACGAAGACGTGGTCCTTCGGTGAAGACCTTAAAAGCCTATGCCCCGTGTCACGGCAGGTGTGGCACGCTTAAGAACCTTTTTCTACATAGTGCTCTTAGTGCAATGCAAAGGTTAAAATTTCTGCCACTTCACCTATTGCTGATGGCGTCTCGATATAAGCGAAATATTCTTGACTGCGACGTAAAACCTCATTCAATTAACAATCAATCAATCCAACACTTAATATTATAAAAACAATGCTTAAATTTTTTTCAATGTGTTTAAGTTTACTGTTTTAATGTTCACGATAAGTTACATGAATTAGATCAAAAGGTTTTCGGCAGCTTAATCCGATATATTCATGAGAAAATCTAACAAATTCAACTTTCAGGAGGTAAAAAAAGTATCAATACAGCCGCCTACTGCTGTCTTATATGCAGGCTGAATACTGATAGAAACAAACTTCACTCAACTTATTGCCTGGACAGTTGAAAGGGAGGTCAGTAAATTATTAAACTTGGAGATTTACTTTAAAAAAGGCTTGTATGTAAAAATGTATTTTTCTTTCTTTTTTTTTTTTTAAAAAAATGATCAAAGTGAATTGATAAATGTTGAATATTTTTTACAATGTCAACTTAATAAAACTTATATGTCCAGAACCATTTCCAAAAAATTAGCGTTAATTCGGAAAATTCTTTGCGTTTTAAATTGGTCTACAAAGAGTCTCAATATACGTAAAGCGACTGGTGCTTAAACACATATCAAACATTGGAACACAAAATGTCAAAAAAGAACTCATGTAATGAAAGAAGATTTGCACATTCGACAAGAAATCTGAAACAAAACCACTAACAATATCTTAAATTCTAACTAATTCTAATTAGAACAAAAACAAAACAAAAACATGTCAGTCCAAGTCCAAATCACAATCGCAAAAAATAAAGTTAAAACTTAAAAAATGGCCAATTTAATTATACACATGAACTCAAAGTAGCCTAAAATCAATGTCAATTTTTTCTGTAACATTTCATAGTATTTCGATTGACAGTTTGAAAATGAATATTATGCAATAAATGGTAATACTTAAGTGTGGTTTGATGACCGAACTAGACTTTTTAAAGGTTGAGTTTGTCTAAAATCGTGCTTAGTAAAAAGATGTAATAGGCAGTTTGTAAAATATATGGCACAATAGATGTTGTAAATACTTTGTTTTTTAAAGCTATCCTCATAACCTCAATAACTACAACGTCTGTTTTTAGACTATGTTTGAGTTTGATTAAAATAATACGATCCTATTGTCAATAGAATACATCAAACAAACTTTGATTTTTAGGACTCTGGCAGATAATAAACACAAATATACCAGGCCATGTACAAATCACAATCCTTAAAAATCAAAGTATGAAAACTGGCAATTTTATTTACACGTGAACTTCCATCAAGGAAGTGAGGTTCGGTGCTCTGGAAGGTTAAGCACCTCTAGCTATCTGCACCAGTCACGTGCAAAGTTTTTATGATACTGGCAAACACTGATCCAATAATGAAGCTGAAAAAAATACGCTAGATAAAATCCCGCCGTTTAAATATTTCTCAATACAATTGAATACTCTTATTAACAACTGCAAGGAAAGAACCAGATAAAAATTTACCAAGTCTCTAACATAAGTAAAAAGGAACAATGTAAGTGAATATAGAATCCTTTGTCAACACAAAATCAAACAGAAACATATTGGCCTACAATCCCATAGAAAGTTTCTGTAGTGGGATATCCATTAATTTAACTTTTTCTTAATTATAGAAACCAATGTCTCTTTACTGCCCGTCTATCGTGCAGATAAAAATGAGTATCACACTGGTCTAAAGCCGCTGAAATGTTTAAATCGTTTTTGTACAACATATCAATCATCTAATTCTGTAGGTCAGAACAAGAAGAAAAACATTACAATAAGTGATAAAATTATTTTTTTTGAAGGCGAAAATAGTTTTTTAAGTAAGAATACTTTTTTAAAATAAATATTTTAATGATCTTTTCGTTAACAGAACCCTTGAAGAAAAAAGGTCGATTATACTTTCAATGTTTCTTGGAAACAAGATCATTAAGCCTGTTATATAAATGGATACATCTACTATGTAATATGTTTAAAATCTAATAAAACAAGTACAGATGTCTTCGTATAGTCTTGCATCTGTAACAGCAAAAACATATCCGTATTGATGTTTTCAATATCTAAATGGAAATTTTTCTGGTTTTTCTCGAGATTATATTCTTTAATCTGCCTTTTTATTAATGATTTTATTTATCGTTTATTTACATTGAGAGAAATGCAGTTTTAATTTAAACAATTTATCAAAAGAAATTGACTATAGTAAATTTTTCCCATTCGAACATTTCAGTTCTGTCAAAGTTTCAGTTTGTAAATTTTTTAAACATTAATTTTAGCTCTGTATTGGCAACATGAATCGATTTATTTACATACACACACCTAGATCGGAACAGCAATATATAGATTATACCGGGGATAATACAAACCAACAAAAATAAATTTATTGATCATGTTGTTGCAATAGAAAGAGAAACCAAACATGGACGAAATATTCTGCATTACAATGAGTAAGAACAAAATGCAACTTTATTAGCCAGATATTTTTGAGTGGTATCATAAAAGGTAATTATATTAAACTAAAATCCATACAAGGAAAGATTTAAGCAGGTTCGTTTACATGTACTACTAAATCATTATAATTGATTCTAACACAAATTTTACAGTCGTCAAAGTTGGCCTTCAGACTATTTTAAATGTGGATTCTAAAAACTTCCAAGTAACTACTGAAACATTTTTTCTAATATCGCGTTTTATGTAAAACGTATAGAAACTTTAGATTTTTCTACATTTTACACTAATTTCCCTTATCTTTAATTAAATCAATGTCTAAAACAAATCATTTTATTCTCAATCGTTTTACAAAAAAGGGTAAGCCAAGTTATGAATATCTAGCGCTCAACAGGGATTTTGGTTATTTTGTTAAACACTATACAGACTGAAAAGACGAAAATACTAAAGATTCCGTCAACAAAATGTTAGAGATTTTGATAGACAACATATTTGTTCTGTTTTAAATAACAATTTTTAAAAAAAAGATTCGGTTTACAAATGAACACTAAATATGTACATTTGTTTGCTGATTTGTTTCTTTATTCATATGAAGCATCATTTTCGCAGAGATGACGCATATAGATGACGTTCTATCTTTTAATGATCCCAAATTAGGAAAATATGTAAATGCCATCTATAGAATAAAAGATACTAGTGATTCCCCATGCTTCATATTTGGACTTATATCTCGATTATGACACCCAAAAAGGTTATATGAGAGGTAATACGACTAAAAACAATTTTTGTAGTCAACTTTCCTTGTTACAGTAATATTCCTACGTCTCCTGCGTATGGTTTATATGTTTCACTGATTCACTCTCCGACATCAAAGTATTAAGTTGGTAAATATTAAGTCGCTGTATCCTAAGTAAATACTTTTTTGTTTTTATTTCTTTGATTCAGTTTTGATTTTATTTTTTTATTTTTTATTATGATATGGACATGGATTGTTTTTTAAATATTGTTTTAATGTGAATGTTAACAAATAAGATTATAGATTGAGGTTTATTACTATTACAACGCAAATTTTATCAATTAACATCATACCTTGAAGATGTTAACTATGATGCAATACACAAATGTTATCAAATAAGATCATACCTTGAAATTAGAAGTTGATTACTATGATACAACACAAATGTTATCAGATACGATCATACCTTGACGTTGATTACTAACCTTGAAGTTTATTACTATGATGTAACTCAAATGATATCAAATAAGATTATACCTTGAAGTTGATTACTATGATGCTACACAAATGTTAGCAAATAAGATCATACCTAAAAGTTGATTACTATGATGCAACACAACTGTGCGAGAATTGAAAATTTTTTTATTGTTGATTTGATAATTTAACTACAGTTGCAACTTTTAACGATAACGAGAAATATAATTCAAACAATCTCTCTCTCTCTCTCTCTCTCTCTCTCTCTCTCTCTCTCTCTCTCCTTAACGCATACTTGTTACACGTTGAAATATTAAGAAATAATCCTGCTTTTATAATAAATGAAAAAAAAATTGCATAAATATTGCCGTTTCTTCGTGTTCATAACAATGTTAACGTTTTATTAGTGCCTATACAAAATGTTGGACGTTTACATAATCTTGCTTATGTTTGTCTGTAATAAGGTTCAAAAGTTGGAAGTTACAACTACATATGAGTAAGATCTTTTTTTAAATACATGTAGTAACATTTCGAGTTAAAATCAAAACCGTTCAAGGCCTTGCAAGAAAAAGATAATTGAAGGAAAACAAATTCAAATAATTTACAAATGTTTCAAATCTTTTCTGAACATCTAAAAAATTCAAATTAAGATATGACAAAAACGCAAAAAACCTGTGGTTGTGAAATGACAAGCAACAAACAAATCGTACAACCACATACATTAATCGGAATCACATCAGCTGTTTCTTTTCTTTTTTTCTGGTATAGAATTGATTAACATTTATCACAATTCCAAACGTGCAGTTGCTTGATTTCTTAAAGCTTTTTTATCAATCTTACCATTTGATAACAGGGGAAGATCACTAAATTGTAGGAAATACTTAGGCATATCACCTAACCCATCATAAGCATCACGTGCAACAAAACGCGTTTTACAAAACTCCTCAACATCGCTCTCTAAAACAGTAGTTTCATCATGTGATGTAAAACAAACGCATATTTCTTCTAATAATCGCGTATCAGGAACAGCAACCACAACGACCTCTTTAAGGCTTGCCATGTTTCTTATAACATTTTCAATGTCGGAAGGGACTATTTTTCTTGTTCCCCTTGAGATGAGATTCTTAACTCTTCCTTTTATTACAACTTCGTCTTTAGAATTAATCAATCCAACGTCTCCAGTATCAAGCCATCCATCGGGATTCAAAACTTCAGATGTCAAATCGTCACGGTTGTAATACCCTTGAAACATAAAACGACTTCTGCATAAGATCTTCCCAACTTTCCCCTTCTCAACAACGAGCCCGTTGTCATCGACGATTTTAATTTCAACACCAGTGAATGGATGTCCAACGTTACCCGTTTCGACCGATGATGGATCTGATATTGGTTCGTTTAGGTTGAGAAAAAGTGCTTCTGAACTGCCATATACTAGTACCAAATTGTCACAGAATTTACCGATGACGTTTGCATGTTTCGATTCAACTATTTGTCCGCCTGTGAAAATAGTTTTGATACGCCATTTATTATCAATATATTTTTCAGTGTTTTCTAAAAGGTCGGTTAAAAAGTATGGCATCAGCACTGCAGACTGACATTTTTCTTCTTTTAAAACGTTTAAAATAAACGTGGTTGATTTTGACTTTAAAGCCAGAGACGAGTCAGTAAACACAACAGTTCCTCCTAAACATATTTGAGGAACGGGATAACCACCAAGCCAAGAAAATGGCCGATCATTGAAAACTGTTTGATGTTCATAAAACATTCCGAAACTGTTCATAATTGAAAAATGTGATAATTTAATCAGTTTTGGATCTCCAGTACTTCCCGAAGTAGGTACTATTAAAGCTGTTTCTTCCGGATACACCTTCATAGGTGCTTCTGTTGATTTAAATTCACTTTGCATTTTCTGTAGTGAAGGGAAATGGTGATATTTTCTCATATTTCGCAGCAACACAATAAATGGTAATACAGCATTTTCAGGTACTCCAGAGTCTGAGAACTTACATTTTTCTAGCAATGCCGTAATGACTTTTTCTTGTTCGTTTTTCATACCTGGATCTAGGAGCAGAGCCTTACAATTCACACTGTTGATCAACTTCCAATTCTTCTCCATATCCGTTGTATTAATTGTAAGATGAACAGAGACTGCACCAGATAGTACTATTGCAAATTCTCCAATGATCCATTCTAAAGTATTTGGATCCCAATATACAAACCTTATCGCCTTTCTTGATACCACTTTGAATTAAATACTTTGACAATAATTCAGCACTTTTTACCAACTGCCCTTTCGTAAGAACTCTTCGAGCATCATCAGGTTCTCGATGAACTGCCACGACATGATCTTTAGTATGTTCCAAATTGTTAATTAATTCATCTGTAATAGTGACGTGTCTGTATGGTGTCTTCATTGGAGTGTGGATATAGCTTAGACGTTGCATGACGTCTTCTAAAATTAAAAAAGTGAAAAAAATGTATACACAAAAAAGATTTGATGATCATTCTCAATGTTTTTAAGAATAATATTAGTGTCAAATTTCAGAAAAAAGCGATCGACAGTAAAAAATTTCCATGGATTGTTTAGATTAAAACGGTTATCAGTCGATGCTATGATTTTACTGCCTGAAACAACATATTATTGTGGATATTGGTCTAAATTTGAGCTAGAAGATTTATTGATATGTATCTAAAGATGTACGAGAAATATACTTATATTTTCTTTATGTTATACATCAAATGTTTGTAATGCATTAACTACCATTAAACTCATGAAAAAGGAACTAAAAAGTACGTTTTTTTTTAAAATGTTGTAAGTGTAAGATACAAAATCAAAATGAAATTTAGGAGTCTGACGACGTTTTTGTTTTAAACACTGAGGTATATACGTTAATAACAAAATGATATCAGTGTAAATAAAACTGTCTAAAAATAAGTGAAAAATATTACATCTAATCAGATCATTTAAATAACTGGCCTGAGTTTCACCACCATTCACCTTATTGAGCGAACTTAAATCAAGTTAGGGAATATTTCAATATCAATTTTTAAGACATTTAAGAGTTAAAATTATAACACAAATACCAGTTAAATTTTGATGTGCCAGATGTGCACATTTAGGAAATTCATTCTTCTTCAGTGACACTAAGACCGAAAAGTTTAATAGTTAAAAAACATAAGCGAAACAGTTGAAAATAATTCAATCTAAAAGTTCCAAAATTATGTAAATCCAAATCCAGCTAAGAAATGCTTTGTAGCAGGGAACAAACCTTAGTTTTAAATAAATTTCAAAATTTAAGACGGCTGAAAATTCGGCTAAATGGTACATTTTCTGACAGCATAAAGTACTGCCTACTGAATTATGGATACCCTCGGGAAGTTTAACTCCACCAGCAGCGGCACCCGCTCAGGGGTAAATATATAACACAAACACCAGTTAAATTTTGATGTGCCAGATGTGCACATTTCGGAAATTCATTCCTCATCAGTGATACATTTTAATTGTTCGGTGTAGGTTTCTTCAAAAAGAATTGTCTCATGAAACTTTAATTTGTTTTTATAATTTTGTTGAGAGAAAATGAAATATTTATGTTTAGTGTACATTAACGGAGTTAATGATTGTGAAAATGAACTGTTCGTTATTAACAGTTTTACAACCTTCACGTTGGCAAAACTGCTTAATAGCTTAGTGACCCTCATATATATGCAATGATAACGTCAATAATACTTATGACAAAATAAATTTTGTCAATTCTGTCATTGTGTATTTTCATAATAATTGATCAACTTGAATTTGTTTTATGTGTCTTAATAAATTTCAAGTTTATTTCAGCTAATGAAAACTTTCTGTAAAAGATTTTTTTTAAAAAGTTATTTCTCTAAAGAGAATTTGCAAAAAATTAAAATACATTATGTTAAAAAAATTAGTCAGTACTTAATTTCTCCAACCTTAGCCGACTTATTATCGAACAGATTTATTTTTTAGATTTAGCAAAACGGATGCTGAAAAGGGTTGAAATAAAAATTTCCTTAGCATTTTGAGAACGTGATTAAAAGTTTCCTTTACGTTTAAAATTTATGAATTGCTGAATGAAGTCTGCGTTTTAAAGACTCTCAAGAAATAAAAATTCAAAATTTATCTCATGAAGCTAATATGGAATGAGAACTAAAAAACAATTTTTGTTTTCTACCGGAATTTCGGTAGGTTTACCAAAAAGCTATTTAAATTTTGGTGTAAACTATGTTATTCTTTTATTATTAAATGTGCCCGAAGAACAGAAAGTCTTAATTTAAAAAATTAATTAAAAAGAATACATAAATAAAATGAAAATAAATAAATAAATAAAAAAATTGTCAAAAAAGTATTGATGACTTAAGAACTGAAGGGTTCATCTCAACACAAAAAAAAAAAAAAAAAAAAAAAAAAAAAAAAAAAAAAAAAAAAAAAACAACGGAATATCGGATCAGTGGCTGTTGGTTTTGCAGAAATTTTCGATAAAAATGTAGAAGCGTGTAAGACCTTCTATTTTAAAAATACTTAATATATAAGTATCATCAAATACTTTTGCTGACTTATAATGACTATTTCTTAAATATCTTACTAAATCTATAGCAGCCCCGGATAGTATGGAATAATTCCTCCCTGTTCCTTTGAAGTGTTATTTAATTCTGTTTTGTCAGTAAACAATTTCCGAATTTGTAAGTCTTTCTTTCATTTTTGTAAATTTAACGAAATAATTTTTAATAAGATACTCGTATCTTTAATAATATCACGTTTAATTCATTTATCTTTATGTGTTTTATGCAACTACATAATGAATGTCTTCATTCAGTGACAAGAATAAGAATATTTTGAGTTTATAATATCGTCTCATAGATAGATAATGGCCGTGTAACTTTTGTATCATATACATACATTTACATATTTGATACATAAATAATGAAACTTTCGGTTTAAAAACAAATGCATTTTGCAAAGAAAAAAAGTGAAATTGTAGAAAGTGTATGTTAACATGAATAAACGTCTTAAATTGCGAACAGATTCTCTTCTATCGGAAATAATTTATTTTTATCGTTTCTTTTTTTTTTTTGTAGATTTTCAATTTGACAAGTACAAAATAACTGTCTGACATGAATCGATTTGATGGATCGGGTACATGAATGGTGTTAACGCCCCGGGTAAAAACTATTTACTAATATCGAGGCAGTCAGTTCTCGGATGGGAACCGTAGTGCACGCAATAATCGTCGATTTTTCGGGAGTTGTTGATAATTATGATTTTGGCTACATGCAAGACAAGAAAAGTTTAAGATACGTCACAATGATACGCACCAAAAAACATACCTTACAGATGTCATCATAAAGCATTCCAAAAAAGATTATAAAAGATACGTCACAATGGCAATCTTGAGTTACGTCATAAAAATGATTTGATAACATACTTTTTATAAAAGCCATAGATACACAATTAAGAACAAAAATGTAAGATAAGTCGCAATAATACATGCAATTGAACATTTTGCAAATACGTATAAATAAAACGCAAACACAATTCCATATCCAAAAATTCAAAAAAAAAAAAAAAAAAAAAAAAAAAAAAAAAAAAAAAAAAAAAAAAAAAAAAAAAAAATTAAAGACGAGTCACAATACCATACGCCAAACAACAAACTTTACAGATAAATAAGGCCCTATAACGCATATTAAAGTCACTGAAATCAAAATCCACGTCTTTAGACGTACAATACAGTAAATGTTCGATGATGTTACATTGTATGAATAGGGACATCAATCATCCCATTTTGTTTGCATCTGTAACTTTAATTGATTTATTAATTCGTGTTAAAAGTTGCATATATGCTAATGTAGAAAATGGGAATATTTGTTACCAAAAAAAAAAAATAAAATAAAAATTTATAAATAAATAAATAAATAAAATAAAATAAATAAAAATTTAATTAATTAATAGTTTGAAATTTATTCTTTTGTTGCAACACGCAGGTGTAATAACTGCAAAAATATGTATTTCTTAAAACAACTTAATTGTTGTTATCTTTTCTACTAATGTGAAAATAAACGAGTGATTATAATGTAATTTTTGTATATATCAAATAAATTAAACTCTCTCTCTCTCTCTCTCTCTCTCTCTCTCTCTCTCTCTCTCTCTCTTCTATTGTTACACATGGGTTTTTAAAACTAAACATGCTGTTTTTTGCGTAAAAATTTATTTCATTTTTCAACTTTATTATATACATTCTTTTAAATTTTACATTTAACTACTTTTCATCTTTTCAGATATTTACAACATCTTACCAAAGCCTGGCAGTCAAAATCTCCGGTTACGAATAACAAATTAAATATTAAATAAAGTGTGTTTTATGCATGAAAAAATCCTCCCGCTTTTTAAGTTTATGATCTATTTCTTGGACTTAATGTCTACACGTTTTATAAAAAAAATCTCAGTCTCAAATTCAAGAATGAAGCATTGTTAATCGCCAAGCAAAATATACAACTCTATTAGGCAAATTAAGTAATAACATAAACTCTTTTTGAAATATATAATGGAATTCAGCTATAGCGATAATTAATAAAAACAATTAAATCTATCAATCAAAATCAGAATAATTGTTTTGTTTATGTGGCGAATCGAGCATCAAAAGAACAAAAGTGCTATCAATTGAGTTCAATGTTGTAAACGTGCAGTAGCTTGCCTTTTTAAAGCAACTTTATCTATCTTTCCGTTTGATAACAGGGGGAGATCACTAAAATTCAAAAAATATCTTGGCATATCACCTAACCCATCATACGCATCACTTGTGACAAAACGCGTTTTACAAAACTCCTCAACATCACTTTCGGATACAGCAGTGTTATTATGTGGTGTAAAACAAACGCAAATTTCCTCTAATAATCGCGGATCAGGAACAGCAACTACAAAGACTTCCTTAAGGCTTGCCATTTTCCTTATAACATTTTCAATATCGGAAGGAACTATTTTTCTTGTTCCTCTTGAGATGAGATCCTTAACTCTCCCTTTAATTACAACTTCGTCTTTAGAACTAATCAATCCAACGTCTCCAGTATCAAGCCATCCATCGGGATTCAAAACTTCAGATGTCAAATCGTCACGGTTGTAATACCCTTGAAACATAGAGCGACTTCTGCATAAGATGTTTCCAACTTTTCCCTTCTCAACAACAAGCCCGTTGTTATCGACGATTTTAATTTCAACACCAGGGAATGGATGTCCAACGTTACCTGTTTCGACCATTGATGGGTCTGATATTGGTTCGACTAACGCGATACCCATTGCCTCTGAACTGCCATATCCTGATATCAAATTGTCACAGAATTTCCCAATTACGTTTGCATATTTTGATTCAACTATTTGTCCGCCTGTGAGAATAGTTTTAATTCGCCAATTATTATCAATATATCCATCCATGTTTTCTAAAATATCAGTTAGAAAGTATGGTAGGAGCATCGCAGACAGGCATTTTTCTTCTTTTAAAACGGTCAAAATAAAATCGGTTGATTTTGACTTCAACGCCAGAGACGAGTCAGTAAACACAACAGTTCCTCCTATACATATTTGAGGAATGGGATATCCACCGATCCATGAAAATGGTCGATCGTTAAAATTAACGGCTGTTAATTCCTGTTCATAAAACGTTCCAAAACTGTTTGTAATTGAAAAATGTGATAATTTAATCAATTTTGGCTCTCCAGTACTTCCCGAAGTAGGTACTATTAAAGCTGTTTCCTCCGGATATATCTTCGGAAGTGTTACAACTGAACTGTTTACAAGTTTCGAAGTTTGCTGTAGTGAAGGGAAATGGGGATATTCTGTCATTTTTCGTAGCAATACAATAAATGGCAATGTAGAATCTTCAGGTATTCCAGAGTCTGAGAACTTTTTCTTTTCTAACAATGCAGCAATGACATGTTCTTGTTCGTTCTTCATACCTGGATCTAGGAGTAATGCCTTACAATTCACACTGTTGATCAACTTCCAATTTTTCTCCATATCCTTTGTATTAATTGTAAGATGAACAGAGACTGCACCAGACAGTAAAATTGCAACTTCTCCAATAATCCATTCTAGAGTATTTGGTCCTAATATACAAACCTTATCGCCTTTCTTTATACCACTCTGAATTAAATACTTTGACAATAATTCAGCATTATCCACCAACTTTCCTTTCGTTAGAAATCTTCGAACATCATCAGGTTCTCGCTGAACTGCTACGATACGATCCTTAGTGTTTTCTAAATCATTTATTAAATGATCTGTAATTGTGGCGTATCTGCATGCCGTCTTCATTGGGGTATGGATATAGCTTAGGCGTTGCATGATTTCTACTGAAATTCAAAACAGTGAAATAAAGTAAAAAAAAAGATATAATGATAATTCTCAATATTTGCTAAGAATAATACCAGATAGTTAACGAAATTCAGGCAAACAAGAAGCAATCAATGGTGAAAATCTCCGTTGATTGTTTTGATCAACACGGTTATCGGTGGATGCTATGGTTTTAGTGCTTGAAACAACATACTTTTGTGACAATTGGTTTAAATTTTGAGCTAGAAGATTTATTGACATGTATTTAAAGATGTACGAGAAATATACGCATGTTTTCTTTATGTAATGCATTAACTATCATTTAACTCGTGAAAAAGAAAATGAAAAGTACGTTCTTTTAAATGTAGTAAGTGTGAGATACAAAATCAATATGAGATTTTGGAGTCTGACGACGTTTTTGTTTTTTCCAATGAGGTATATACGTAAATAACAAAAAAAAAAAAAAAAAAAATCAAAGTGTAAATAAAACTGTCTAAAAATAAGTGAAAAAATATTACATCTAATCAGATCAATAAAATAATTGGCCTCAGATTCACAATTATTCACTTAATTGAGTGAACATAACTCAAATTAGGGAATATTTTAATATCAATTTTTAAGACTTTTAAAAGTTAAAATTGATAACTTATGCTATATTTTAATTGTAAAGAGTAGGTTTGTTCAAAAAGAATTGTCTCATAAAACTTTAATTTGTTTTTATAATTTTGATAAGAGAAAATGAAATATTTATGTTTAGTGTACATTAACGGAGTTAATAATTGTGAAAATGAACTCTTCGTTATTTACAGTTTTACAACCTTCACGTTGGAAAAACTGTTTAATAGCTTAGTGACCCTCATATATATGCAATGATAACGTCAATAATACTTATGACGAAATAAATTTTGTCAACTTCTGTCATTGTGTATTTTCATTTTAATTTGTTTTTATAATTTTGATGAGAGAAAATGAAATATTTATGTTGAGTTTACAATTAACGGAGTTAATGATTGTGAAACTGGAACCTGGTCTTGTTATTTACAGTTTCACAACGGTCACCTTAGCAAAACTGTTTAATAGCTTGGTGACCCTCATATATATGCAATGATTAGGTCTATAAGATTTTAAAAAATTATTTCTCTAAAGAGAATTTGCAAAAAATAAAATACATTATGTTAAAAAAATTAGTCAGTACTTAATTTCTCCGACCTTATTATCGAACAAATATATTTTTAGATTTAGCAAAACGGATACTGAAAAGAGCTGAAATAAAAATTTCTTAAGCATTTTCAGAAAGTAATAAAAAGTTTCCTTTACGTTTAAAATTTATGAATTGGTTGATGAATTTTTTTAAAGACTCGCAACAACAAATAAAAATTCACAATTTATTTCATGAAGCTAATATGGAATGAAAACTAAAAACAATTTTTTGTTTCATACCGGAATTTGGTTCTCTGTACCTGCTAAATAAGTAAGGAGTTTACCAAAATAAGCCATGTAGCTTTTGTTGTAAACTATTTTATTTCTTTTATTATTAAATGTGCTCGAAGAACAAAAAAGTCATAAATAAATAAATTAATTTAAAAAAGTACATCAATAAATTGAAAATAAAAAATAAAAGAAATTGTCAAAAAAGTATTATGATTAAAGAACTGAAGGGTTCATCTCAACACGAAAAGGAAAACGGAATATCGGATCAGTGGCTGTTGGTTTTGCAGAAATTTTCGATAAAAATGTAGAGGCGTGTAAGACATTTATATTTTAAAAATCAATAGACCCACTGTACGATAAAAACGGCAAAGCTTTTTTATTTTAATACATTAGTATCATCAAATACTTTTGATGGCTTATAATAACTATTTCTTAATTATCTTACTTATATCTATAGCAGCTCCGGATAATATGGAATAAATCCTCCCTGTTCCTTCGAAGTGTTGTTTAATTTTGTTTTGTCAGTAAACTATCTCCGAATTTGTAAGTCTTCCTTTCATTTTTGTAAGTTTAACGAAATAGTTTGTAATAAGATACTCGTATCTTTTAAAATGTCACGTTTAATTCATTTATCTTTATGTGTTTCATGCAACTACATAATGCATGTCTTCCTTCAGTGACAAGAATAAAAATATTTTGAGTTCATAATATCGTCTCATAGATAGATAATGACCTTGTAACTTTTGTATCAAATACATACATTTACGTATGTGATACATAAATAATGAAACTTTCGGTTTAAAAACAATTTGAATTTTGCAAAGAAAACAAAGAAATTGAAGAAAGTGTATAGTAACATGAATAAACGTCTTAAATTGCGAACAGAATCTCTTCTATCGGAAAGAATTTATTTTTTTGGTACGTTTTTGTTGTAGTTTTTTAATTTGACAAGTGCTAAATTATTGTCTTACATGAATCGATTGATGGATCGGGTAGATGAATGTTGTTTTACGCCTCCGGTAAGAACTTCTTACTAATATCAAGGCGGTTAGTTCTCGGATGGGAATCGTAAACCATACCTTACAGACGTCACTATAAAGCATTCCAAAAAAGATAATCAAAGATACGTCACAATGACAATCTTGAGTTACGTCATAAAAAAGATGATAAAATTCTTTTCATAAAAGCCATAGATACACAATTAAAAACAAAAATGTAAGATAAGTCGCAATACTACATGTAATTGAAAATCTTGCAAATACGTATAAATAAAACGCAAACACACAATTCAAAAAAAAAAAAAAAAAAAAAAAAAAAAAAATTAAAGACAAGCCACAATCCACTCGCCAAATAACAAACTTTAAAAATAAATAAGGCACTATAGCGGATATTAAAATTACTGAAATCAAATTCCACGGCTTTTGACGGACAATGGAGTAAATGTTCAATGATGTTACATTGTATTAATGAGGCCATCATTTATCCCATTTTGTTTGCATCTGTAACCTTAACTGATTTATTAATTTGCGTTACAAGTATCATAAATGCTCATGCAGAAAAATGTTAAAAAGTGTTAAAGTACAATTAATGTAAAATAGAAATGATGACAGTTTGACATTGTATAATATATATCAAAGTATTTCTGTTTTCAAAATTGAATTTGATTCAATAATTTTACTGTTTGGCTTATGTTTTTTATCTATTAAACTTTCGGTCTTAATTTCACTGATGAGAAATTAATTTCCGAAATGTGCACATCTGGCACTTCAAAATTCAACGGGAACCACTGCTGGTGGAATAAAACTCCACGGAGATATCCATAACTCAGTAGGCAGTACTTTGTGCTTTCAGAAAATGTACCATTTAGCAAACTTTTCAGCCGTCTTAAATCTTGAAATTTATTTAAAACTAAGGTTTGTTCCCTCGTGCAAAGCATTCCTTAGCTGTATGTGGATTTATATAATCTTGAAACTTTAGATTCAATAATTTTAAACTATTTGGCTTATGTTTTTAATCTATCAACCTTTTCGGTCGTAGTGTACTGACGAGGAATGAATTTCAGAAATGTGCACATCTGGCACATCAAAATTTAAGTGGTATTTGTGTTATTTATTGATATGTAAAATGCACTATTTTAATTTTTTAAATTGTTTATTAAATATTTTAAGTAGAAACCGACTTCATTTTTTCACTACTTTGTTTTAATTATTGATGTGATATTTAATCTCTTAAATTTAAAAGAAAAATTCTACAAAAATTAGAAAACGGATAAATAACAAAAATGTGTGAAATAACTAAATAAAATCAATAAATAAAATAGATAAATAAAAAATAATAATAAAATTAAATAAAAATAAATGAATAAAAAAATTGCATTTTTGATTTTGATCTACGCGGTTTTATTTCCAATAATGTTGCTAATTTAATTAAGATGTAATGGTGACTTGTTTATGAAGTATGGGCCAGAAGGCACATAGGCATGCTACAATCGAAAGTGCCCTCCGATATAAGGCATGCCATTTATTATTTAGGTACAAGTGTTTCTTTTTATATGTAAAAGTAGTTAACACTTGTAATGAACGCAAATGTCTTTAAAAATTCGCACCATATGTCGTACATATCCTGCACAAACAACTCAGTTCATTAAACTATACTAAGCCGACCACTATAGGTCTAATAAAATGAAACCTCTTAAGGTCGTCCAGCGTAAATTAGACAACGGTTATACGCCTTCGGTTCAAAGACTGATGTATTATTTCATTTGCTATTGTTACCTCTTATTTATTAGTGGAATTTAGGAAACGTGTATCCACTTTTAACTTAATAATTTGTATTTTTTGAAAATATAACCAGAACAAACAGAAGATACTAAAATGAGTTGAATAAAACCCCTTATTTATTGATGGATTTACGGAACGTATATCAACTTTTGACTTATAATAATTATTTTTTTTATTTTGAAAATATAACTTGAAAAAATAGAGAAGATACTTAACCTAAAACGAGGTGAATGAGAATGAATAAAATAATAGAAAGTCACTAATTTTTCTTAAAACTTTAATTTTAACGTTTTGATAGTGTTTGTCAATATTAGCCAACAGTAATTTTCCTCTATATATGATTTAGCATTTGTGTTATTCTTTACGTACTTGGTTTTACAATTTTACAAAAAAAATGTATATATTTTTAGTTATAAACTTTTATTTACTTTTAAAATATTTTAGTGTTATTTGAAAATTTAAGCTGTCATTATATATGAATTTAAAACATACATAATGTTTTTAAAGATAGAATAAGGAGTCTCCAAACTTTCATCGTGATAGAATAGAGCTCGTCATTGTGAAAGCTTTTTCTTCAAAAATGAAAAAAATGCATTGTTGCATTTTAGCTAATTTTCTGATGTATATGTCTTTTATAAACTCACATTTCAAAGCAATCTATTAATAACAGTTTCTACAATGTCTTATCTGGTCCTTTTATATTGGTAAGTTATTTCCAAATACGACTTCCACCTACAATGACTGCAAGTTTAACAAATAAGTGATCAACAATCACATGTTTATTATATCTATTATGTGGCGTGATATGCAACTGCATACAGACTGTCTTTCACCTATGACAAAATAAAGTGCAATTTATTTAAAAGCCATTATATAGATTGTGTCAGTTGATATAACGATATGGGTTCATTAAAAATTTTACTAACATATGGATTTTCGACTCGCGAGTGTCAAAAAGACAGTAAATGTCCCATGGAGAAATATATAATACAGATCATTTTACAACATGACGCTTGTTTATATAGTACATATGCATTAATTTATTATTTAATATATTTTATATTAGGTAAAAGAAGTTTGGGATCAAATAAAAAAGAATTTAATTAAAAAACCCCGTAAAATATGTTATCAGGGTAATACTAATTGAACTCGCCAACATACCACGTGATCAATACCTCTTAACATTAGTGCAGAATGAAACGGATAACGTTTAAGTCAAATATTCCCGAAAAACGTCGTTATTACGGGAAAACGCCATTTTATACGATTCCATTGCCAATGTAAATAATTGTCCCGCACAAACGCTATGAGGTATCACGTGGAGCTCAGGAAAATTCTATTGTGTATGATTCTTGGCCATTAGTGATGAATTCTCGTTAAGAATTCTACATACATGTATTTTATTCGATGTCCACAGTAATGTGATTTTTGTCTGAATTCGTTTGTTGTGTTGTTCTTATTTCACTTTGTTTAAGCCAAGAACAAAGCCAATCCAGCTGTACAGTCATTTGATATATACTTCACATATACTATTGAAGATTTCAACTTTTTTTGTGTATTGAGTTTTTATTGAAAGCAATTTTTAATGTACTTCTGACAAATTAAAGTTTAAAATAATTTTAATGTTTATTTTAAAATGGTTCAAACTAAATTAATATTTATTTATTTTATTTAGGTAGCATCTGTCACTTGATATTTGAACTCATATCTGTTAAAATGTGATTTTTGAACAAGTCATATTTTACTTTTTACAATATAGAAAGTGTTAAACCTACCCCTGCTTTATATATTCCTATGCTTATGCATATTTCAAATAAACCTAAAGATCCATAATAAAGAACAGATCCAAATAGTGACATAAAATAATAAAACTAATTTGATTTAATGTTTTAACTTATTTTTAACTAAAGACACATCATTATGTGATAATTATGCATTTATTTAAACAATAAAAGCTTAAGTTATTAAATGAAGTGTGCATTAAAGATAATAAAATAAAAATGTCGACCTTTTAAATCTAAAACTTTATCATGAATTCAATCTATGGTTAATGTTAACGTTTTTTTGAAAAAAAAACTACACTGTATAAAAATATTAATAGCATATGTCTAGATTCTCGTTTTCTGTTTCGAAAATATTGAAAGGATTATCTCCCCTACCCCTTTACTTATAAAATTTGTTTTAAAAATTTTTACCATTATAAGTCCATTAAAATACTTGTTTAGGGTAATAACGGTTGTTAAAACTTACTCAGCTTTGGGTATTTCTTTGTAAAATACAAAAACAGATATTCTAAACGTTGACTTAAAAATGTAATTTTTCTTTACTTCTTATAAACTATATTCTTGTTTTAAAATTATCAATTCCGAATACTAAACAAGTTATCGTAAATCCAATTTCCTCCTATAAAGCAGATATTGTACAGAAATACTGAATTGAATTTGAAAACATGATGGTTAATTAGATAATTTATATTAAGAAAAATAACACTTCAGTCAGTCTTAAATTAATTAAAGTTGCGTTTTTACAATTGAGATTTTAAGATTTTCATTTTTCCTGAAAGAGTGGCTTCTTGATTTAATGCTCGGCTTTATGAGAATAAAATCTATAATTAAATTATACATGGTAATCGTGGTATGTTGATAATCCAACCATCAGTATTTTGTCGCTTTCTTCAGCTAACTGTTTATACATTCTGTACCGACCGTGGAATCAAGAGTTAAATCATACTAACATAATATGGATATTTTTCGATTTATTATTTAATGGGGTTTTACGTCCCATTTAAGAATATTTGACTTATAACTTATAACAGGACGTCACCAGCTATAGGTGAAGTGGCAGAAATTTTGACCTTTAAAGCGTGCTTGGTGCATTATGCTGGGGGTGTTCTTTATCGTGCCATGCCTGCCTTGACATGGGGCATCGGTTTTTAAGGTCTCTTATAAAGGATCCCTGACTTTAATTTCTAAATCCTTTTCAAGTCTTGGTCAGACTTGGCCAGGGTTCGAACCACTATACCAACTGAGCTATCGTTGTGGTAAAATATAGGTAAAATGTGTGAAAGTTTTTTTTTTTCTAGAATACATGCTTATATTGAAATAAAAGACCCAGGTTCGATTCCTTTTAAGGGCAGATCCTTGTATTGGTTGGCTTTCCGAAGGTCGGTGTTTTTTTTCGAGTTCTTCAGTTTTTACCAACAGAACGGACAAAAGAATCATACTTGGGCGTACAAGACAGTTTCTTGACTCCAGCTGAATTTTTTTCATTTGTTTCAGAGTAAAATAAAAGTTAAAAAAGACTGAAGAACAAAAAATAATTTTATTTCTCCATAGCAGTTTTTTATGCAAATAATCAAATTTAATGAAGAATAAAGTTTGAAACAGTAATCTGTAAATAATATGCCATAATAATGAAATTTAAAATTATTTATGATTGTCAATATAATTGTAATTGGTATAGAAGTTACTAAAGATGTTAAATTACAAACGAAATTATAGAGCGAAATTTCTGGAAAATTTAAATGTCATTCCGCTTACAAATCTTACAACAATGCCATTCGGCTTCTAACTACAAAGCTGACTTTTAGTGAACGAAATTAAAATGATTTACATACAGATTTGAAACAAGTTATATAAACCAAAAATTAAATATTTAGGATCATTTTATGCCGCTTTGTAAATTCTTGTATAATAGAATAATTTATATCAACAATGAATATTAAAAAACTATGAAAACATGATTAGAGCAAAACATGGTGCATCAAAACAGTTAAAATTTTAAAAAAAGAAAGAAAACGGCACAAAGAGGACAAAGCCAACAAAAAAAAAAAAAGCATTGCAAGAAGAAATCTAAATAAGAAAGTTTGTTAGTCACCTTGCTAAACGTAGGCAGTTTTCTTCGCGCACTCCGGTTACCTCCACCCTCTCTGAACTCACCCCTATTAGACTAAGAATTTTGATTGAAGTTTTAACACCATCATTTAACCTTACGTAACTGTACAAACAATCTCTAAAAGACACCAAGCATGTAAAGTACAAGATCCATAAGAGGTTTAAGTTCTTTCCTAAGATACGTAAGACTCCGAGATTCTATAAGTCTTGGTATTAAATACTAACATGTTTTCACTTCGGGTGTTTCATTATATATAAACTAACAACTGCGTTTTAATTTATGGTATTACATATACATCTATCATCCGTACGTTTACATTCTTGAACACCAATGAAAAAGCCGATAATAAGAGAACGTAACAGATGACGCGCGCAAAAAAATGCTTATTGGACAATTTTTAAATTTTACCCAAAAACTTATTAAAATTCTCACATGGAAGTTTGTGTATTTCTTTAGGTAAACGGATACACAGATAGACAATATAAACATGAATTACTATAAATGGAAATTGATTGATAAAAAATCGGCAGTCAGTGGTGTAATTATGCATTAGGTGGTCCCTAAAGTACTTGCAACTGTGATATGTCATTATTGAAACAAATAATCCTTCCAAAACCTACAAAAAGTTTATAATATATATATATATATATATATATATATATATATATATATATATATATATATATATATATATATATATATAATATTTATTATTTATCAGTGGCCCTTTATTAAAGCCATTTGCTGTCTCCGTAAGAGATCAACTGACACTGACAAGTGATATTTGATACATAAGATTAATAATTTATTATGTACTTATAATAAGTCTTATCCTTATTATAATCTTAAGTATGGTATCTTAAGTTCAAAGGTCTACGATGCTCATCACAGAAGTATCGATATTTTCTTTACCCCGGGGATGATTTATCTATTTAAATTATGATTGTGCCTTAGTGGGTAAATGGATAAGTAAGTAGGAGGGAAGTTTGATATATTGATACATTGCCAGCTACAAGAACTTGTTCGTCGTTTACTTCATGGGTTTTGTTATATATATATATATATATATATATATATATATATATATATATATATATATATATATATATATATATACAACGCAACAAATGTTAATTTATAAGATATCAAATTAAAACAAAAACAAGTAAATGTGTTAAGCGTCAACTGATACGACCAAATCAATAAAAGAAATAAGCAAGCAAGACAAGGAAAAAACACATTTTAGGCATTTAGATCATTCCAGATAGCGGATTAAATGCATAAATTGAAGATATTTGGTTTGTTGTTAATTTTTTTTAGAACAAAATATAGACAATGTGCACAGATCTTTGAAGTAACAAATCGGTTTTGTAGGGACATTTGTCATTGTAAAATTAAATCTATTTTACATTTTAAGCCCTAAACTGCCGTCTCCGCATGTATTTAAGAGACCGAATCTATCTGATTTGATGCATTTTGCATTGCTAGTTTTTTTTTCACTATTTGTCATGTCCCGTATTTAAAAACCATATAATCGTTACAAATAATATCAAGCTGTGTCGTTTCGTGCTTTCTTGTGTATTAGGAATTCCAAATGCATGGACATTATTACTAACATTATTACAACAAAATTTAAATCAAGGCATTAACATGCTGCTCCATAACTTGTTACGGACAGATTGGCTTTCAAAAACCATACATCATTAAGTGGATAAGAGTATCTTATAATTTGATTGTTCACTATACCAGCATATCTGATTTTCATTTACCGTGAAAATTAAATTTGTTTCAATAGTGATAGTAATTATGTTTGAATGTGTAATCTGTCAAAGTTTGGCCTTTTTTAACAAGCTGAACCTAAAAACGTGTACTTTGCAGTTTTCAGTGCAAACAAAAATGCAATGCAATGAATACGTACTTGCCTTTATTCAATGTAGTCAATATTATAATGCAATAACCATGTACTTTACCATGTGAAGGTACTGTAACCAGTGTAATGTAACCAAGTATACGATACAATAAACATATATTTGAGAGCAGATGAATGTAACCAAGAAACAACTTTAAAAAAAAACCATATACTAGGTTTTATTCAATGAAACTAAGAACGGAATGCAATAAACATGTTTTTCGCAACAAACATAATAATTAAAAAACATAACTGGCTCTGTAACCATGGCAATGAAACCAAGAACAGAATGCTGTTGTCCTATACTTGCCAACAGTTACAAGAAACAATGGAATGAACATTAACTTCGGTAATACAATGTAATAAAAACAATGCAGTTTAATTATATAATTATAAAATTATAAAGTCCCCCGTCCTCTACTTAAGGTTCACTGATTAAAATTTTAAATCATCTAGTGGTATAGTTATTTCATAAAAATATAAATTGTCAACTATTTGAAGCGAGTTTAAAAACTTCAGTATACTTTGTACAAAAAGTATCAGTGTTTGGTCACATATGTTTCTAAGACGCAAGATATCTCTTTATTCTGTTGATTATAAGTGATATTATTGTAAATATTACAAATAAGTTACATTACATAATTTAATTATTTAAAGTGAAAAAAATAATGTACACTGACTTTAAACAGAATTTATCAAAATGATATTAGGTAGAAAATCTATGAAATTTAATTCCTTCTTTAACGCTACGGCCGGTAATTGTTAGGAAAACCTTGTCAGATAATGATCTAATGCACTTGTAGGAATAATTTAACACTTTTATTATATTGCTGAACAATTTATGTCATGCATTTTATTTGTTCAACACACACTAAAACATAACCATATGCTTGGAGGAAAGTTTTCAGATGATACAAACGCATGCTTAAAGAATCTAGGTTCATTTTTACGTAAACATGTTCATGAAAAAAGACTTTAGTTTAGAATGTTAGTTTTCTATCTAAAATCGTCATCATCACATGAAAGTTATGCTGTACCTCTTTTATTTTTCATGGTATTAAACAAGTTTAAATATCGGCATTTTTACGATGTAAAAAAAAAGACCTTTGACGCATGATTGTACTTTTCCGGACAGGACCTTACTGATAGACTTGTGCGAGATATACAAAAAATACCACCACCACCACCATAACAGAAAAATGGATGCAGCAATTAAAAATTTGCTACTACAGTTTTTCTTTTTAAATTCTAAAACCTGTTTTAATACTTTTACAGAAAGCTGTTAAAATCATCTCAAAGTCATTTCAAAGTTCTTTAAAAACATTTAAATTATGTACTCAAAACCGGATTCTGAAAAATTTAAGGGTATTTTTCTTTAAAAAAATACCAAAGAACAAGATAATTATTTTCTGTGATATTTAAAGACAGCACTCAGTTTATCCCTAAACAGGATGTTGTCTGGTACCTATGAAGTTAAACATCGATGCATAATAACAAATGTTGAACATTATACATGTATTTACTAGAAAGGCGTAGAAATGACAAGACATCTTAAGGGCCAATAGTTTATTCATACTAAAATGCCCTAATTATTAAAAATATGGTTCAAAGTTTAGCTCCTGTTGTTATAAAAAGTTATTGTTTTTATTTTTATTTACAGATGTATTTATTTTATGTTCTTATTGTTATTTTTTGGCATTTTGACAGAAAATCGTATTATTTCAGTCCAATTCTGCCAACGGAATCACATCGTTTGACATCCGGCGCACACTAGGTGTAACAAAATCTCGTCGAGTACAGAGACTTTCGTTCGTCGTTTCAGTTACATAAAACTGTAAAGAAATATTTAAAATTGCTTAATATGAAACACAACAGCACAGTTTTTTTTAACGACGCAATAATGACGTCATAAACTATATTGCTTACTAAAATTACAGTTTTTGTGTCACAGCATTTACAACAACTTTATTTCAGTTGTTTTTACTAAATGGAGCCTCTATTTTAATAAATTACGAAAGGTAGAAATTTTAAGGAAGGAGGGGACTTGAAAACCTATTCCCTTAAAAAACTGGTTTCAGACTCATTAAATTAGAATCCTCTTTTTAATGTATATATTCTAAAGTAACCGACATATAATTAAAACGGGATAGTAATCCTCTTTATTCTTTTCTATGGCTTCTCAATTTTCATAATCTTTCGTTTAAATAGCTCTACTACATTTAACTATACAATCCTTATTCCTATATGTTACCAGATACATATTTCACATTTTAGACGCTTGTAAATAATTTATTGCTTTTATAATGGGTAAACAGATTTATTCCGTTATCGTCTATAAATTTAGTCAATTAAATCATAAAATTTTGAAATAAAATTAAACAAAAATTAACAGAATGTAATGACTCGGATTAAATAGCACCGATAATCTCTTTAAAATAGAAACTAAATGTTGATTTCAATGCACTGACTGGAACCTCTATTGGTTACATGTAAAACACTAATAGTAAGTGTTGCATTAGCGTAAGATACATTACAGTGATGTGATTAATTTGGCATATCAAATAAAACTGACAAGTTATCTCTATAAAAACACGTTTGTGTTCGGTAACATGAAGATACATATCAAAGTTTTATAAAATAGATTTCCATCAGCGTAAAAAACTTATTAAAAACAGTAAGATTAACATAATCACGTGATTGATTTTTGGTGTGACTTTCCATTAGTGTCAAAGTTTTATTTCGCGCTCATCTTCTGATATTTTGTAAAGATATTTGATGTTCGGATGTTACTACATTGAACATTAAAACAACAATCAGAATAATTCAAAAGTTGAATTAGACCTATAACGTCCCCTTGGAGATTCCTAATTGTCCAAACGTATAAAGATGTGTCATTCGAACCAATTGAATAGAACCAGAAATAACAGTTAGTTCCGCCTTGATGTGTACTTGACAGGAAATGTAGCTTATGCTTTGTTTATAAATAGTTGTCGTTATTATCAAAGTTACTTAAGTGACATCAGCGACAAGTAAAGAGGATTTGCTGATTTAAAAAAGGTAAGAACTTTTAATTGCAGTTTTAATATATTTTTGAATATTTTTAAATTGTAAGCAATAACAACAGAAACAAACAAATAACAACACCAGCATTTAAAAAGTTGATATATTTTAGAAACAGATAAATTTGAAACTTTCGTAATAACCAATTTTAACGATATTTTTCCTATGTGGAGACTTTTGTATTACCAATGTTAACGGTATTTATCTAAGTAACTAACCATAACTAATCTTAAAGTTATTTCAGCATGAAATTTGTTGCAAAAATACAAGTTCACTTTTCAACTTCTTAAGTTTTCATTTAACTACATCAAGGATGAGCAAATAATGTATTCAAACATTTGATCCATCGAAACTGTTACATGAATATCGGATGATTTGATGCCAATAGTTTCACAATGGATCCATCATTTCCAAAATATACTATTTGTTTTCTTATGTGTCAAGTGAACTTGATAATACTACAATTTTAGTATGATCAGTGTAAAATTAACTGGAAAAGAAAATATACTTTAAAAAATTGAACGGGCATATGGTGAAAAATTTAACATCTGTTAAAGAACCATGAAAACCGTGTTTTTTTAGTTTTTAACTGTTGGCAAGCTAAGACTATGTCATCACAATAAAACATTGCTTTGTCATCAAAACATATATACCGCGAATTTGATCGTAATACAAACTTTGAAGTAGAGAGCTTTTGACATATTACAGATAGAATAAATATGATAAACTTATAACTGAACTCAGTAAAACTTATCGTCTGTATTCTTTATCACCACACAAGTCTTACATTCAATGTTACTGTAATGATTATTGTTCCTTAAAGCCAATCATCTCGGCTTTGTCATACAGTAAATCTATTTATAATCACGTTACAGAAGACGAATGCTCTAGAAACGGTTAACACAAATTGATTCACGAAATGTGTTTACTGTCAATTTGTTAAGAACGATTGCTCTTTATATGACAGAACCTCGATAACTGAATGGGCTAAAGCGCGCGCTTACGGATCACAGTATCTCTCACCACCTAGGTTCGAATCCCGTTCAGGCAGATCCTAGTGGAGAAGTTTTGTCAGTTCACTTGCCGAATGTCGGTGGTTTTCTCCGGATACTTTGCTTTTCTTTACCACCTAAAATTGAACGCCTCGTTAAAAGTAAAAGAATCCTGTCTGGGGCTTAAAACATCATTTATCCATTCAATCCAATACAATCCAATCATATAGCAAACTGCATCTGTTTTTGTTAATCCATTGTAGCAGACGACAGTCAGATATGATGTACGGTTAATCCTGGTCTAAACCGAGGTGAAGATTTAATTTGGAGGTCCTATATTCGTATTCTGCATTGAATTTTGTCTTAACAATCTAAAAATAACCTAAGTAAGCCATTTTTGAAATTTCCGAAAAAATTTTGTTGTTTTTTTTAAAGTAATAGTCGGGGCAGAAAGATAGTCCCTTCGACTTAGGGTTTTGATACACACAAGTTTTATTGAGCTCCGTTTAACGGTGAAATAGATTCAAAAATAGTTTAGAGCTTTAGACTCGTGGTTCCGTTAAACCTGCTTCTATTCCAACAGTCATATCAAATGAGGGGAAAAAATTCAACAGTTTTTTCACAACCAATAAATAAATATACAACAAAATCATGAAAAAGCATATAAATCACATAAAGTGTGAACAGGAGATCAAACCAAACATATCTGTCCCTATCCAAATCAAAATCCCAAATATAAAGTTAAAAACTTTTAAAACTGACTGATTTAGTTAACTCGTAAACCTTCACAAGGGAAGTGAGATCGGGTGTTCCGGAAAGGAAAGCACCTCCCGTGTTGGCAGTTAAACTTGCGAAGTGCGAAAACTTTGAGAACTATAAGACTAAAATATATCCAGTACAATTTTGGAGACAGGGACTTCATATTTAACAATAATATTGTGCTGACGGCAGATAAGAATTAGAGAAAAGAACAACAAATAAACACTGTCAAAAGCAACGAATAAATACACACATGTATTTAGTTGAAATCGAAATAAATAAATAAGAAAATATTGATAAATAAATAAATAAATAAATAAATAAATAAATAAGAAAATATAGATAGATAAATAAATAAATGAATGAATAAATAAATAAATAAATAAATAAGAAAATATAGATAAATAAATAAATGAATGAATGAATAAATAAATAAATAAATGAATAAATAAATAAATAATTAAATAAACAAATCTAAACAGATACTCGATATTTTTTAATACTAAAGGAACTAAAGCTCACATAGAATGTGAAGCATGACAGTTTAACGATTAGGTTGCTCCATATACTGTAATTCAATTCAGAAAATAAATACTGTAATCTAAGAATCTAGAATTTTTTATGTTTGTAAATTTGTAACAAACTTCTTTCAGTTAGTTTCCATTTTGCATATAAATTGAAATTATTTTTTACTTTTGTTTGCTTGAACAATCTCTCAAAATTAATTCAAGAAGGCTAAATCTTTTCGATAGGAATTGATTAAAGGAATTTTTTGTTATAAGTGTACATGTGAATAATATTGGCTGCACCATAACAAACCTGACTCTTTAGTCAGCAGAGGCCGGTGACCTTGAATCAATAGGAAGACGATTTTGTTTCCACTACTTGCAGTCTTCTTCATTTTAAAGATTAATGATGTGACACCTTCGGCGATAGATTGTTCTTTACAGAAAACCATCATAAGTCTTAGCTACTACACTAGAGAATAATTATCTTGTTTGTTGTGCATTTCAGTAAAATGCTTCATTGTATATCATTGGCAACAGTCGCTAGCTTGAAGGTTGAAAACCCTCAAAGGGTGAATAAAATTGTGAGTTTTTGTTGGTTAAATGTTGTTTTACGTCACATAAGCAATTGTTTCAGCTGTTTGTGGTCAAAAAACATTTATTAATGTTATTAACACAGGTTCGTTTGGTTTTTGAGTGAGCAATTGTTTCTAATCTGCATTGTACTAGAGTAAACTTTTGGCGGCCTTTAAAGTGCTAGTTCACTCGCCAAGCAATGTCGAGGATAGCACTCAGTCCAAAATACATGTACCGAGGCCAATCATTTAAGACCTACGGCAAAGAGAATCATTCTCACTTTAATTAAACCTAGGTCAAACCAACAGTAATCGTGTATGTTGTGTTTGAAGGAAAACGCCTTAAAAAGGGATTTTTATTTACTGAAGAGAACTAACCATATATTTTATCACTATGTTTTACTTGAATGGCAAAAAAATATATAAATATTATTTATTTTTAAGAAAAGTATAACAAAAAAAAGGATATGGTGTAACTTCCCCTTTAGTTGCTGCATTGAAAGGTCATGGTTTCAAACCCCTGACGGGTTATATATTAGACTTTAAAATTTGAGACATTTTATTCTTGCCTGGCGCCTGACATGAAGGGAAAAAATATCGACTGGTTGACCCGGTGCCAGGATAATGTAATTGTAGGAGTGGAATAAAAAACAAAAAAGATGCTATCTTTTCTAATAGCCGAAGAATTTTCGATAAGACGTTAAACAACATATCAATCAAGCAACCAACCGATTTGATAAAACAGAACCATGCAAATAGTTCTTACAAATCATAAAACCTTTTACTGTCGATGTGATTGACGATGTTCATCTAATTGGTCGCTTTAAACAGCAAGCAGGTGCACAACCAATTTGTTTGCTTTTCTTAACATGACAAATTGTAAAAGTCAGTCTTATCGAAAACAGTTTTAATTTTATATTCAGTAATTATTTTAATTCTTTCTATTAAATAATCGATTAAAGGCACTTCAGTATGTTTTGAACATTTAATTGGAGGCACTTTAGCATGTTTTGAAGATTTTATTGGAGGCACTTCATTAAGTTTTTGAAGTTAATAATTAAACATTTTTTCAGAAGTAAGTTGAGAAATGATGTTTACGTCAAAATTTTTCCACTTATACGAGGCGGTCAGTTCTGGGATGGTGGAGGAAACTGGAATGCACAGAGAAATCAGACAACCTTCTGAAAGCGAACTGTCAAACCTTTCCACGCAGGATCTTCCCGAGTTGGATACGAACCTATGCAGTGAGAAGTACTGTGATCCGTCGGTCATAATTTTAAGGTCTTTCTGTCTTTGATATTCAGTGCGCTATAAGCTCATACATGCAATGGATAAATCAATCGCTGTAGTCTAGACACTGAAGCATTTGGTTAGAATGCAGCGATTTTGGTCAATCATTTTTTTTAGGATTTTCTTTCTAAAACAGAAAAGCTGAAGTCATACATTTGTATCATACATAGCACATTATAATTTCTATCAAGAGGCCAATTATAAGTGTACAAAAAGGGAATAAACAACATTAAATCTCCCCGTTCACGTTTTATTTGTAATGGACATAAGTTAGTCAAAGCTCGTCATCAGTTGCCTTTTCGTTGCATGCAACACGCAACTGTAAGCGTCCTGACGATTATTTTTGCAAATTATTTTTATCAACAGACTATAAAAGTAACCATTAAACAAGTCATGATCTATCTTATTATTTTCAATCAGTGTAGTCTTTGATATCAGTAAATGTTTCAGAGGAAAACGTTCTGAGTGGAATGTTTATTATACGTTGTAAAAAGGAATATAGCATTATGAAATAATTACAACATTCGGATCAGGGAAACATATATAATGGTTTTTGTTGTACCAATATTATATATATTATATAAGTAATAGTTATGGCATGTGCTACTGTTGAATTATACTATATGTAATACTTTGTACTTATATTACAGTCACTATACGGTCAGTCAGATTTTTGCATTATAAAAATGGTGATTAACCGGGGAGATTTTTAAAAGAAAAACATAAAACAGATTGACCACGCGACTACAGCGATTTGGCGTGGATTAAACAAGGATGTAATGAATTTCGTACAATAAATGAAAAGTTCATGCTATAAATTAATCAACAGTAACAGCAAAAAGAAGAAGAAGAAGAAGAAGAACAATAATAATAATAATAGCAATAATAATAATAATAATAATAATAATAATAATAATAATAATAATAATAATAATAATAAATAAATTAATTAATTAATAAATTAATGAATTAATAACTAAATAAATGAATAAATAAAGAACTCACCACTAAGACCAATTAAAATAGAAAAATGAAAAATGGATCAAATAAAACAAACATACCTATCCATGTCCAAATCACAATTCTAGAAACAAGTAAAAAAAACTTTGAAAAACAGCCAATTTAGTTATACACGTGAACTTTATCAAGAAAGTAGAGACCGGGTGTTCCGGAAAGGTAAGCACCTCCTGTCTAGCTCAAACAAATAAAATGAATGTACGTCAGATATGAAACTAAATAGATAACCAATCTGACACTGACGCGGGATTACCTTTCCGTCTTTTGTTTTTGTATGGTTAGTGGAGAAAACCAGATAGCCCAGAAAACACTGACCTACGGCAAGCGAACTGACAAAATTTTTCATTAGGATCTTTTTTTCCAACGTAGAATAGAACCTAGGCGATTAAAGACACTATGTTTCGAAAGCGCTTTTTAGACCACGCGGCTACCAAGGCCATGGTATCGTTTAGCGTATCGATGTAGTAACACTGACGTCATAAAAACGCTTTAAACTATTGTGATAAAATTCAGGCCCCAGTTTCACAATGTCACTCAACTGAGTGTAAACTTGACTCAAATTCCAGAATATTTCAATGTCAATTTCTAAGACATTAAACAGTTAAAATGAAATATTTAATGTAGTATTTCAACTGTTTAGTGTAGGTTTGTTGAACAAAACGGAAACATTCTCTTAGAAAACTCAAAATATTTAAATTATTGTTGAGAGAAAAATAGGAATATTCGAGTTGAGCTTACTCGACTGAGTGAATGATTGTGAAACTGGGGCCTGATGTGTTAGTTGCTAGCGTTGTTGATATTGTTAAGTAGATCTTAAACAATTTAAATGATTTAAATATCGCTTTAATTGATCAATACACAACCGGTGTCTGACTACATTCATACAAAATATTATTAATACGTTTTAACTTTTAACACGATTTATTGTGATTTGATTTGCTTATTGTTTTGAATTCTCAAATATTCGAATGTTTTTTTTTATACAGTTGGTCAATTTTCTCTGACCTTGACAATAAAAATGTTGGGTTGTTACTGGAGCTTTGAATAAAGAATTGTAAAACGGAAGCTTGAAACCGAAAAAAAAAAAAAAAAAAAAAAAAAAAAAAAAAAAAAAAGAAAAAAAAAAAAAAAAACCACTTGATAATCCGTTTTTTTAACTCAGTTATGGAAACGCAAATATTCAATCTTACACGCTGGTCTACACATTCATCTGATTTCGTAAATCTACGAAAGCCGAATAATGCCAGTTAAGGAAAATAAAAAAAATAAAATTCACGTAATTTCAATTACGAGAAAAATTCACGTTATGACGAGAAAGTTTCACGTTAAAACGAGAAAAATTCACGTTATTACGAAAAAGTTTCATGTAATTACGAGAAATATTCATGTTATTACAAAAAAGTTTCATATAATTACGAGAAAAATTCACGTTATAACGAGAAAAATTCATGTTATTACGTGAAATATTCATGTTATTACGAGAAAAATTCACGTTTTTACGAGAAATATTCATTTTATTACGAGAAATATTCATGTTATAACAAGAAAAAATCACGTTATTACGAGAAATTTCACGTAATTACGAGAAAAATACATGTTATTACGAGAAATATTAATGTTTTAACAACAAAAATTCACGTTATTACGAGAAAAATTCACGTTATAACGAGAAAAATTCACGTTATTACGAGGAAGTTTCACGTTATTACGAGAAAAAGTCATGTAATTACCAAAAAATTCACGTTATTACGAGAAATTTTAATGCTTTGGAAGGTGTTTATTTTGTCTTGGAACAATGCACACACTTACAATCTCGGTAGTAAAGCAGACGATTATTAGAAGTTTTGGAAAGCCTTGTAGATGGTTTATGATATATTACCATACATTTTGTTATTGTTGTTGATTTATTGTTTGCTTGCTGGCATTTTATACTTTCAATTATTTACTCATTCGTCTGTCTTAATGCAATTTAATTTTCATTTAATGAACTTTTTAAACTTCACGAGGAAAAACGTGTTACCCAGGTTTATAGAACCTAAATACGAGTTCGAATTTTACAACCGTTAACTAACTTATAAAAGTTCTATTCTTGTGTTCAAAAGCTGCTTTACTCTCCTATATGTTTTAAAAATCAATAAAAATTGAATTAACTTTTTTCAAAAGAGACGGGGAGGTCGGGTTCGAACCCCGGCCCGATTGACCAAGACTTGAAAATATGAGGTTTCCGCTTTTCTCCAAGCACCCGGCATTTAGAGAAACAAACAAACAAACAAAAAAAAAAAAAAAAAAAAAAAAAAAAAAAAAAAAATAAAAAAAAAAAAAAAAAACCGGGGTTCTTCGGGTGAGAAATTAAAAACCGATGCCCCGTGTTATGGCATGTGCTACTGTTAAAGAACCCTCCCTGCACATTGTCCCAAGTGCACTGCAAAGGTAAAAATTTCTTCCACTACAACTATAGCTAGTGACGTCTCGTTATAAGTAAAATATTCTTGCCTGGGACGTGGTATACCTGTGTATAAAACCACCCATGAGACTAAACAAAAGTGGACTTATTAGACAGGTGGACTCTATATAGAAGGTCATCTTTATATACGATAAAACTTAAATTGTTACTATCAAAAAGTGAGAGAAGAATATTTAGAACCTTGTAAAATACATGTACTTATTTGATATATATCTATTAAACTGTTTTAATTTTATTATTCAAAAATTCTGAAAAAGTATTTTAATTTTGCTGAAAAAATTATAGGAATGGTATACGCATGACTAATCGTGTCTTTGTTGTCCTAAGTATCAAAGATATCGCAAATTAAATAATAGTATACATAAAACAGAATAATATCTTCAGACCTAATGGCTCATTTGCTGACATAATAAGAATGACTTTATATATATATATATATATATATATATATATATATATATATATATATATATATATATATATATATATTACTCATTATCAGTCAAAACTATACCGTGTGTAAAACATTTTAAGTTAATACATTGTATACAAGTAGATCAAAGATTTACATGTATATCGAAATTTTTAGCGCACTTTTCATACTAAAGTGTAGATATTGGAAAAAATAATTTTGATATGAATTTAAAAGAAACTCGGCTGATTATTATTGCATAAACTTTTTGAAAATTATAAAATTTTAAGAAAGATTTTTTAAAATTGGAATTTATAGGAAGGTTCAGGAGTCATTTCAGGACTGAAAAGAGGGGGCTTTCTTAACATTAGATAGGTGGACTATATATAGAGATTTAATTTATAGTAAAATCCATTGGGGATACTTCAGACCGGTTGTTATAGAAAGGTGGACTTTATATAGAGGTGGACTCTATAGCAGGTTTTATTGTACATCAATTTGAGAAGAGAAATTAGGTCAATAGCAGGTGTGAATCAATAGACTTGAGGGTCATACTTATTTAAATAAAACGAGCACATCACAATTCTTTCAGCCTTATTTTTGTTTTTTTTTTTTTTGAAATTCAGAATCTGAATAGATTTATTTACCTTTGTGCTTTGATACTACCATAGAGATTATTTGATGATATACAATGGAGATTTTTAAATTTTCACCTTTTTAGCAGTTTTCCTGCATAAATCTAAAGACAAAAAGGGCTTAAGAAATGGCTTAAGAAATAAGCTTTTAATTGCTATATTTAGACTTTGAGATTTTCAGTTTTAATGGGTTTTTTTTTCAATTGCGCTTTAAAATGTGCTGAAGATAAAAAAAAAAAAGTTTAGTACTTAGTATTCGAAATATGGAACACATTCTCGGGTGAGCGTTAAGGTCCATTGGCTTCATTTTAGGTAACCCAACATAAACCACATGATCTACATACAATAGAACAAGATATCCTCACAAATATAAAAGATTTCACCTCAAATGACACCCAAAACTCAAAACGAGCAGAAAGAGACATAACTTTAAGCATTGTTATCAAACAATTACAGAAGACAAGTCTCATAAAAACAGTTTGTTAAGAATGGATGGATGAGCAGCTGGATTTGATTTTTTGCTAGAGTTTTACGTCGCGTTAGTAGTATTGCAGCCATTCGCGAAGAGTTCAAGTTAATATCTAGGAGTAAGCGATTTACATAAGTCCATATATTGCGTGATGTAATAATGTGTTTGATCCACTTTGTACTAGAGCTCACTGGTGGCGACTTTTTTAGTGCTAGCACATTTGATTACACTAGGATTCACATTACACACAACTCGTTTGTATATCATTGACACCAACTGGACCAAAATGGCCAACCATGTGTGGTCAAATGACAAGAACTAACGCCTCAAACACTGCAAACGCCGAACCAACAGGCTTTCCAAAACTTCCAATAGTCGTCTGCTTACTACCGAGATTGTAAGTGTATGCATTGTACCGAGAAAAAATAAACACCTTCCAAAGCATTAAAATTTCTCGTAATAACGAATTTTTCTCGTTATAACGTTTCTCGTAAATTATATGAATTTTTCTCGTAATAACGTGAATTTTTCTTGTCATTACGTGAATTTTTCTCGTCATTACGTGAATTTTTCTCATGATTTTTTCCGTAATAACGTGAATGTGTTTGAAATTACATGAATTTTTCTTGAAACTACATGAATTAATCTCGTTATAACATGAATTTTTCTCGTAATTACATGAAACTTTCTCGTAATAACGTGAATTTTTCTAGTAATAACGTAAAATTCCTCGTTATAACATGAATATTTCTCAAAATAACACAACTTAAATTTTCTCGTAACAACGTGAATTTTTCTCGTAATAAAGTGAAATTTTGTCGTAATAACATGATTATTTCTCGTAATAACATGAATTTTTCTCGTTATAACGTGAAATTTTCTCGTAATTACTTGAAATTTTCTCGTAACAACATCAACATTTCTCGTAATATCATGAAACTTTCTCGTAATAACATGAACATTTCTTGTAATAACGTGAATTTTTCTCGTACATATAATTACATGAAACTTTCTCGTAATAACGTGAATTTTTCTCATAATACACGTATTTTCAATAAAACGTGGCACTTCAGAATTTTCAAGACTAAAAAATGAACTTTGTTGTAGCTAATAAAACAAGTTATAAGTTTATCGCCATGTATTTTAACGTTATAAATCCAAAAGGGTTTGATCAAATCTTAATACGTTTCAAAACTGTGTACGTTAGAAGTTGTATACTCGTGTAACAAAAACTTTTGCCAAAAATGTTCGTTACTTCTCAATCATAAGAAGTTTCGGAGTTAGAGGTGAAAATTCAGTAATGATAATCGAATTGTCGATGTTTAATCTTTAAGATAACAACAAGATTGCGGAAATATTGTATCAGTTCGAATGATATCTCCATGATTTACTTAAAACAATAATTGAATATTTATATGTCTGCAGCAGATTTGTAAAAATATGTATGCATAGTCCTGATCGTTTAATTTTCTTTTAAAAATAGCTTAGACAATCAGTTTAATCAGACCTTTGTAAAGGTCGAGGAAATATATTCCAGATCTATTAATTACAATTTTTAAAAACTGTGATAAGAAACTGTATAGTTTTGTTTACACAAGGGTTTATAAAACATCACGAAAATGTAACGAATTTTTCACAATTTTGGTTAGAAAACTGGTGCCAATAAAACGTAGGTAAATGTATCTATGAGCCACAACAGATTCATCGTCTCATGGAATCTCAAGAGAAAATGACAAATTAAAAAAAACCAGGTAACAAAATGCATTAGGATTTAAATCATGCATTTTTTTTTCCTAAAATTATTAAGAACCGGATTAAGTTTCTTTTATAATTCAGTTGTGTTTCATCCAAACAAAATCACATATATTTTCAACTTCAGATAATGGATAAACACTGTCATGCAGAAAATTGATTAACATTAATGATTTTAACAAATTTGTTATATATTTGTTTCAATAAAGATATAAAAGAATTCAATTTCAAGTATGAAATATTCGTTACATTTTGGTTTCTAAAAATTAATATAAATATAATAAAACAGGAATTCAAATTTTATTTAAAATTGTTTAACTTTCAAAACCAACGAATGTCATCAAAGAAGGTATGTCATAACACTGATATTTGATAACTGTAAACAAGTCAATGTCAAAGGTAACGAACTTTTCGCAAATGTTTCAAACAATGTTATACTGATTAATATCCAGATTATTAAACTTCCACATCCGCCCGGACCGACCGGAAGGGATTGGTGCATCAATTTTACACACCACTGCAGATTTTTCAATCCATATTATATCTTGTGGATTTGGCCACTGAAATAATAATTTCTTTCTCACCATGAACGATATTTCAAGGGAGTCGTCGTCGTCGTCAATTTCGGTCAGCTGGCCTACGAAGTATTTGTTATCATAGGCCGCAATCACGAAATCGTTTTCGGAATATTTCTCTGAAGCACATAAAAGGGTTTGCCGTTCGACATCTCGGCCGTCTGAAACAATTTCTTCACTCGGTGGTGTATCCGTAATTTCTGCTATCTTAGTTACGACTTTTTCATTTGATTTGGAGACCGATTCTTCTCTATATGTTTGACACGTAAAACTTTCAGAAAGGCAAATTTGACAGTAACAGCTAGTATTTCTGACAGCAACAGTAGAGTTCCCGAGACCGGCAACGGCGTGAATTTTCATTGTTCCTTGAACTGGTTTTAGTTGGAGGGTCGACATCTCATTCGTTTTCTGTTCACAATCTTCTTTTGACAAGAAAATAAATTTCACACTGGAAAGGCTACATTTATCCGACTGTGTCCATGCGAAAAAGTCAAGCGCATCCTGTATGTGGCTTTACCGGAATTTACAGCTTCATCTGCCATACGTTTACAAAGACCTCCCAAACCGTCACACGGACCTTTGCCGTGCCCTGCTTCCTGGCAGTAATTCCATACAAATCCTTATGATTAGCGATCACATGAAAAATCGACTTATTTCGATACTGTGATGTAGGACTGTCAGTGACATAGTGAACACATGTCAAATTCAATGATTTCAATTCTTCCAAGAGTCTATCAATAATTGCAACTACTGTGTTTGAATTGTGACCCAGCTCATTTGATATAAACACGATACTTTTGTGTTTCAGTTCTTCTTGGGGATTTGTTCTATAGTAAACGACTGCAGGGTGAACCGTAACACCGGTTTCGTTCCAATATGCACTTTGTATCTCTTCTACTGTTTTGCATGCATAGTTTTCTGCAAAGTCCATATGAATTACACAATGATTAGCCGGGAGATTTTCCTTAAGAGTTTTTATTTCCACAAATTGTGTTTTGATTCGCAATACATGAGATTGAAATTCTTCAAACTGATCACCAACATGTTTGGAAAATTCGTCTTTTTTCATTTTCTTTGCTACAATTTTCATAATCATTTTTTTCTTCCCCTTTTCTTCTATTGGTACACGCTGCCATTGATTTACTTCTATTTCTTCGGAATCTATACTTTTTACATTTTTTACTATATTTTCTTTATTTTCTATTTCTTTTTCAGCATTTAAGGACACGCTGATATTTTGGCGTTTAATCGCTTTCAGTGTTAATGACATATTCTGGTGCTTGGTGCACAAGCATGTGTCTCTTCGTATGAATGACGTCAGCATGATATATCTTGGTCTGATTCTACTGAATGATGTAAATGACAGCTTTACATCATTGTTTTCAGACATAAACTTCTGATACAAATTGCCAAGATAGTCCACGAGTATGCGTTTTTGTTCCTTTTTATTATCAGTTTTCACAAAATCACCTTTTCCCGGCATGTTTCTTGAATTATCATCTCTCTTTAAAAATTCAAGAACTTTATCTTTATTTTTCGATATCTCGCGTTTTCTGGAAATTTTCTGAAAGACTGTTTCTTTCTTAGTTGCAAGTTTTGATAACTTATTGCGATTGAGTCCTGACTTCATTCCTAACTTTCTCAGAAGACGGTATTTTTTGATAGTTTTACCAGCGACGATTGAAGCGATTTCGTTCCTTTTATGAACTGTAGTGTTTCTTGACTTTGCTTTCAAATCATGACAAATTGCAATGGCAAAAATCAGTTCTTTTCTTACTCTGTCTTTCTGCTCCTTTGACAATCTCATTTCCTTCAGCATATTTTCTGTTTTAGACCTCGGGGTACTTGGACTGCTTACTTTTTGTCTTTTCATTCTTTGTAACGATCGTGAATTTGTTCTATATTTTCTTTTTAAATTGTCATACTTTTCTTGTAGATCTTTCATTTCTAGTTTCACCATACTTAACTCTTTGCTAATTCTCATTTTTGGTCCATTCGCCTTTTTTTGAAAACGAAGCTGAACAATCATTCTGTTGTCAATATCTGAATTAGATGGATCAACTGGGGATAGTGCACTTTCGTATCCACTGGTGCTAGCTACTTCTATGTTTTGTAGATTTTCTTGTTGTATACGATGTATTGCTTCCTTTTTCTTGGCGCGATACACCCTTAAATAGTTTCTATTATATGCATTTCTAGCCGTTCTTTCTTTTCTTGATAGGTTTTCACTCGGTATGTAAGATCGCCTTCTTCTCTCTCGTTCCTTGGCTAGATACCCCTCATTATCTCTTTCTTTTAATCTTTGTCTATATTCTCTCTGTATCTGAGCCCGAGATTTAGCCATATCTGTAATAAAAATATACATAATAAAGTAACAAACGGTATGAAATGTTCGTTACTTTCAGACAGAAATGTTCGTTACTCAAATGAAATTGTATTATTAATTCATTTCAAATCAGTAAGCTGTGTAATTCTACTCAAATACTTTCGAATTATATTACTACTTGTCATTGGTAATGAAACTGTCTTGAATCTTATACCAATACTAAACTTATTTGAAAGCAGGACATGTTGTTGTACAAATGTTTTGAATATCATATCACCCAGAAACTAAACATCAAAATAGACATATCACAGTAATTCAAGAGACAAAATGATACATTGTATATGCAACTGGAACTTTTATTGGCATAGAAAACATAACCGTTTGGTTTATTTTTGCTTTTTAATGCTAAAAATATTATCTTTGTTTTGATAGTTGATCAAAATGTTCGTTACCTTTAGGTAACGAACATTTTGCATTTTAAAATGTATCATTTGAAAAAATTGTAGTGCTAACGTGAAAGCTTTCGTTTATAAACCTTGCTTATACCACTATGCCTTAATGTAATATATGTTTTACATACAAACAATTGGTATTTCATTATGTTTGTGAACAACAATAATAAGTACATACCTCATTTATGATTTTCACGATAATGATGGTTTTTTTATTCAATGTCGTCATGTGTATGGAAATTAAAATATGGCGGGCTTCAACTTCTATCTATACCACGTGATTAAAACTCGGATATACTTTACCTTTCTGTAGTTTCCTCGCTATAGTAACGTACTTTTCGGTAACGAACATTTCAAACATTACATTTTTTGGCAAAATTATCTTTAAAAAATCAGTTTTTTCTTAATGATTTTTCATTTTCGTTTAAATACTGATGAATACATCTTGAAAAACATAAAAATGTCGTTGTTTTTTTAGATCACGCCTGTTTTATTCAAAGTAACGAATTTTTCAATCGTAACTTTTCTGCTACTGTACTGTAATGTTCTCTGCGAAAAAACATCGATTTTCAATGTTTGTTATAGTGAATGCAGTTGTTTTATAATCCCCATGATTAAGTCATAATATTAATACAGTACAAGCATAAAGATATCCCTGTGTGACAAAAATGACCAGTGCCAAATTTGTTAGTAACGAACCTTTCAGAAATCCGGCGACATGCGTTGATGTATGAATTCTTCAAAGACAAATGATACTTAACTTGTCTTAGTGTATTAATTTATTAGTCCTCATAAAGGTTTACTTTAAAAATCCGAACCCGATCGTCATTTAGTGAGTTTTCACCTATTACACCAGACAAGAAAACTACATTACAAATACGGCGACAGTAACGAACATGTCAATTTCAAACTTACTGAACCTCTCTAACTATTTTTGTAGTGTTTAAGAAATAAATTGAAATAAATTGAAGTAAGCAACGATTTATCTAAACTTTATGCGCCTTCAGCATAAGGAATTGAATAGAAAAAATCATTGCAACAGGCCGGCGACAGTGATTGCTCTGTTTTATTGAAAATGCGTGAATAACGTGAATTTTTCTCGTAATTACGTGAATTTTTCTCGTAATTACATGAAACTTTTTCGTAATAACGTGAATTTTTCTCGTTATAACGTGAATTTTAATATTTTTTATTTTTCTTAACTGGCACGATTCGCCTTTCGTATAAATTAAATAATGTTTACTCTTTAACTTAATTTTTCTAAAATTGCCAGTAAACACGATCAATAAATCATTAATTAAAATCAATAAAATTGTTCTAACACTAATGGTCGTATTTTACCTGTTTCTAATTGGAAATGCATTATGTAACGAGATTTTCAAATAGCAACTAATTTCAAATAATTTATATGCACTTCTTAAAAGGTAACTGCTACAATTTATTAAACCAATTTATCTGAAACAAGAGTCAAGACCATGCCGTTCTCATTTTGAATGAGAAGGTTTGCATATTAAGTCGTAATAAATTCTGTATTTTCGTAATTTTCTCGTGGTTACATTTGTGGTGTTTAAGTTTTGGAATCTACAGCAATCTATGGACAGGTCCCACGATCGTTGCTGTAAGGAAGAATTACATACAAACCGGTCCATATTCCAGGTAGACATTTTGGACATTGTTTTTTTTTTTAAACGAGCAGTTCTTTACTATAAGACTACATTTATGTTTTTTACTGTCTATGACGTCAACTGGCGTCATATACTTTGATGTTTAACCCCTTCCCGTTCCGACCGGTACAATTTATCGGTAAGCATATTTTGAGCCTATGCGTCATTGGAAAACTCTGATAACTTAGGTAATTCTAAACCGATTTTCTCGCCGCATATCTTATTTAAATCAGCAAAACTTGCTGAAAATAATGATATAACTTTCTAAGAGCAAATATTTATCTGCAATAAAATATCTCCAGTTCAAAACGCCGACAACAAAATATTTTCTACACTTTTCAAGAGATAATGATTCTGGAAGAGATTATTCACTTCGTCATTATTTCTTTAATAAGCAACATATATTTAAAACTGGCATACCAAAGTATTTACAATTATATAAGCTTTTTAAAAATATGACTTTCAATTTTAGAAAATCAACAGTCTGGTCATGACAACCAATAATATAGAGCGGTCACGTTTTTCAAGTTGGAAATTTTAAGTTACTCAGTCGGTAAATGACAACTTTTTAATTTCTTGAATTTTTCTCATGAATAAATCCTCAAATAGGGAAAATAAAATCCAGATTCGGAAAATTTACATTTTTTTCTTTCATTCTGTATAATTTCAAATAATATTTACTTTCCGTATTACATTTTATTTACCTCATGAAGGTACGACCTTGACGCAATATTTTCAAAAAAATATGAAGTAAGATCGCCTATTTACGATAAGCAACTTTCTCGTACGTAATGTTTATTGTGTCACTTTTTAATTATCACACTTTACTTATTTTTGAACTAATAATGTCATGATTCATGCCAAAATCAACAGAATTTATTATATTTTTATTGTAAATAAAAAATGTCGATCTTTGTTCATTTTTGAGACATTTTGCTGACCATTTCCAAAGTGAAATACTTCCCGGTAGAAAATTTCTTTTACGGCTGGACTTGTCAAAGACATGAATTCAGTCAGTGTGTGTCATTAGGTTACAATAATGTTCCAATAATAAATCATGTATTTTATGAATTCCTTCAATCTTCTTGAATTTCAAGTGTGCTCATGATGTTGTGACCTCAGTGGCTGAGTGGATAAGGTGTTGGACCTTTTTCAATATTGTTGGTTCGACAATATATATTAAAAAAAAGACACGGCTATGTTTGTCTGTGGATAGGAGGGTGCTAAGACTCTCTAAAGGTCGTGGACACTATTAAAAGCATATAATTTAAATAAGACGAGTTGATATTTTTTCTTTCATATAAATAAGAAAAATAACTATCGCAAAAAATTATAAAAACGAAAAAAATTCAAAAGGAACACATGACACAAAAAATTTCTTGGTGAGTCAGCTCACACTTCAATAATATATGATTGAATCAACTTACTGAAAATCATTTTAAGGAACTATTAACTGAAAGAAATGGACAAGACATGAAAATTCCCTTTACATAATTTTAATGTAACTAAATACTGGAAAAATATGGACAAGTATTTTTAAAATAGAATAGATTCATGATTCAAGTGTCTTAGTCCAAGTGGTTTAAACTGTGCCTAGGCTCAAATTCTACTCAGACAGGTACAATTCTGAGAAATTGTGTCAGCTGACATATAGGAAATCTTTTCTTAGTACATTCTGGTTTCCTTTATCATCCCATAACTGACCGCCTCGTGACCACCCACGATACTGGCAGATACCAGCAACTTATTATATTGGATAAATGATCTTAAAAACCTTTACCAAGGAGTAAAAAACCCTTTATTTATAAACAGATTTTTTTAAAAAAATTACAAGCCTTGACCATATGATTTTGTATTTTTACGCTTATACGTTCTTAGGTCGAAACCTTTAATTAATCAAATCTATATAAAATTTTGTCTTAATACCATTAGTATCATACCTTTAGAAACACTATAAACAATCCAAGACAAAAATTGCTACCGGTGATTTTAGACATTTTCTCTTGAAAAAAATATCGTAGGGACTACCTGCTTGTTGACATAAAAATATCAACATTCAGATTTATTCATATTGTCATGTGCTGATTTTGAATACATTATTCAAAATCAGTACATTACAATATGAATAACTGAACTAGAAAGAAATAAAAAGAAGAAGAAGAAAAATTAAATACTGAACACCAAATATTTCAAGTTGCAAGTCTACTTTGTCATATTTAAAAATGTACAATCGTTTCTGTTCACGGAATTCAATCAGTGTATTTTGGCTTATATTACTAAATTTTTGTTAATAAGTTATGTATTATAACGCTACTGATTTCTTTTTTTCTGTTCCGAGAATAACATGTTCCTTCAACTACACGCAATAAATCTGGTTTCTCTGGATAGTTTAATCAGAGTGGTCCGCTAAGGGACAATAAATCTTGACCGAGACGTTTGGTTAAAATAGAAGAGATCATAAACATCTGAAAACTTATAATTTCCAATAGAAAACGTAACAAAAACAAGAATATGCAATAAAGAACCTTTTTTTATGCTTGTACTTCTTTTGGCAACTACATACCTTCTACAGTGTTTAATTAAACACATTTTGTTTCCAAATTTTCTTACTGCTTCGAGATAGTGAACCCATGTTTCATTACCAGTAACAATGTTTGTAAATTGTCTAAATGAATTTAGGAAACATTTTAAGCAATTGCTTAGCCATTTCTACTCGTATCCGTTTTTGGTCATCTGTCAATATTTGCGGAATTCATTTGGCAGAAATCTTTAGTGATTTCAAAAAACGCTTCAGAATGAAATGTACTGGCGACAGCGATATGCCAACAGCTTTGGTAATATCATGAATCGTATATCTGCCATTACTCTCAATTTCCCTGACATTTGAGACAATTGTCTTGTCTATTACAGTCAAAAGTCGGCCAGATTTTGCTGCCTCTTTGGTGGAGACTGTGCCAGTTCAAAATTTCCTTTTCTACCGACGAACCGTCTCATAAGGTACTGTATCAGACCCATAAACTTTCCTCAATTAAGTAAAAACCTGTATTACCGAATGATCGAGTTTTGTGCGATCATTTATATAAGCTTTAATTCCTTCAAAATTCTCAATCCGTTTCCCAAATAATTTCTGTTCTGTCACGAACAGACCTCTTATAAGGCCATATGCTGAATTAAAGGCAAAAATTACCACCTAGGGGCACGTTGTTTATTTATAAAATATTAGTAACGAGTCCGATGAACAGAATTCAATGAACCTAAATGTACAAATTTAGGATTTATCAGAAAAGTTAGCATTTCCTCTGAAAGTGCTTGTAATTCATGCACTCTTCCTCGTAAAACACCATTACTCCACTCCAATCAACTCTCTCTCTCTCTCTCTCTCTCCCAAATACATGCAGTTACATGATTAAACAATACAATTAACTATTCAAATTTTCTTGCGATACTTCATTTAAACCCTGCGATTTAAACAACGGAAAATTTAGACTTTTGACCTTTGAGTCGCCATGGCAAATGTGTAATTATGCAAAAGTATAAGGAATCTTCCAGTATTTGTTTAAATGTATTAATAAAGCAGTCATCTGACCTTATCTACACAGATGAATGCAATAAATGGAAAAAATAAGTAGCAAAACAGATTAATTGTCTCTCAATTTCTTTATTTTGTTTGACCTTTGACCTAAGGTCACGTGACATATTATGCTATTTTAAGAACGTCTGATACGGCATTTAAGAGTGTTGATACTGGAATTTTAATATCTGTATTAGTTTAGTATTGTTTTCTGGTTCTGTTAAAATGTAACTTAGGGTTGATTATAATGCTTTTTGAGCACAGACTTTGGTAAAAAGTGCTTTTGACCTTTGACCTCCTGATTGCTATTGACAATAACCAATTTTCAAAATTTTATAATTTATGTTCAAAAAACTAAATAGAGTTCAAGAATCAAGAGTCGCTTTACACTATTTGTACAAATGATAGAAAGAATAAAGAAATTTGTTACGAAAAAAGACCAATTTTACCCTAAAAATCATGATTAATGTTGACCTTTGACCCCAGATCACGTGACATTTCTATTTTTAGAAAAGGCACTCATTTTATGATCTTGTCCGGTAAATATACTCTACAATTGTACCACACATCATAGCATTGACTTCTATATTTATCATGTAATTTACATTTATAACACTGCCCAAGAAATCCCATGTAAAATTCACATTTTATCCAGAACGGGAAAGAGTTAAAGAATATAACAGAGAGACTATATCGCAGAAAGGTAAATAAGATACTTTTAATATTGTCAAATGACTGTGCGAAACCTATTGAACGATAGTATCTATGAATGGGGTATGGGAATATTTAACCTGATTAACAAGTACTGCGAGTTTTCATTTTAATTTATAACGCATAAACAACCCTACTGGGAATATACGGGAAATATTAAAGCAACTTGATCGCAAGAGGAAAATATTTCATTTGTATGGTAGTTAATTGACTATAAGCATCAATGAATCATTAATATTTATAAAAAGAAGTATAAAAATATGTTACCTGATTGATTAGCCTGGGAAAATAACAGTAGAATTGGGAATAATACAAAAGAATGGAAAATGATACAATAAAATGAAAAATGATAAAATAAAAATGAAAATGAAGAAATAAGAAAAACTTCGATTGGAAGTGGCGGACTATCACTTTTGGCCAAATAAAAGTCCAGAACCGGAGCAATGATGGAAAGTGGCTAGCTCAGTTGGTAAACTTGCTTTCAGTGCGGTAGGTTCCGGGTTCGATCCCTTGTCTGACATTATATTTTTTCATAAAAAAGCAAGATATAAGATTAATAGAGTACTTTTAACAGTTTTGATTAAAACAGCCCACTTCAAAACATTTGGTTTTTTCAATATGTAATGCTCATTCCAGGAAGAAATAGTGAAAAGTTTTTTTTTAAGTAAGAAAAATGAATGCTTCTCACGTCGACGAATTTGAAGGTTGTACTAAATGACTCAAATTGCGTTTTAAACGTAACTAATATGATTAAGAAATAATCATAAATTTCAGAAATGTGCTTATTTGATTTGACTAAGTTAATCGTTCTTTGGGGACATCATATATAGTATTGTAAATGACTCTTTACCACATTTGTATGTTTTCAATGTAATTATCTCATTTGGCTCTATTGAAGGTCAAGATGTTTACACATGTTGGTAAGTATCATTTAAACATGATCCAACCAAAAACAATATGACACCATTCCATCAAAAAGAAAGAAACACTGTAAATACTTTAATGGTTTCCACTTACGAATCTGAGCAATCGTTCACGTTGATAAATTCTTAACCTTATATGTGTAATTATCTAAAATAATAAACAATATAAAGATATTTCCATTAGCAAAGATTTTTGGCTCTTCGTATGCCAAGCAATCAAAAGAGCTCGCTTACAAACCGAAGCCCCCGAACTGTTTGAATTCCATTCGGGCAATCAGTCTAGTATGTAAAATTTGTCAGTTTGCTTGCAATTAATTTATGTTTCCTATGACACTCTGGTTTTTATGTCAATTCGGGTATACTTATAAGAATCTTGTTTAGTGCGCAAGACTCCATTAGGTTACTCTACTCTAAACGTCAACTTTTAAATATTGACGTGTTAACTGTTCTTAAATGTTATTACCCGGATTGTCTATAATCAATTTTTTATATTTTATTCATAAGCAGGAAATGAAAAACAAGGAAAACACAAATTATTTTTCAAAAAGATATAATTATTGTCTAAGTGGAACTCGTTTTAGGTCAGTGTATCCATCGTGTCCACCGGCAAATCTGACTGCCGAGTTGATAATTTGACTATCGAATACTAAGATATAGCTAAGCAGCTGCTAATGGAGAAAACATTACTACTAGTCCCAGAGGTCTTTAAGATTAATCATGCAACCATGATATAAATAAGGTTGTAATCCTTTCATTATATATATATATATATATATATATATATATATATATATATATATATATATATATATATATATATATATTATATATATATGATTTCGTACAATCTCCATAATACCTTAGATAAGCTACTTTCTTCTATTCTTCCATTCTAAAGCAATCTATGTTAAGTATCGGTTTTGTTAACATTCAAGAAGAAACAAACGCTGATTAAAATGTATACATTTCTTTGTAATGACTTTTCTAATGTGGATGGTTTTCTCTTGGCACTTCGGTTTCCTGATACATCTCAAAACTGATCACGTATATAAGTGATTGAATCTGGACTGGCGTATCAAACTTTATTATACAATTTTTACAAATAATTTTTTAATTACAGTACTATCTCAGGGGATTGTTATATCAAACAGATATCATGTTTGTTTTTGTTATTAATTTTTCTGGGTCGACCAGGAGTCTGTCCTCTGGACAATAACAGTATATATTTTCTTTTTAGATGTTTATTATTTTTTTAATGAACTCTGTAAGCCAGCCTGGGGGCATCTTGTTGCTTACCTATTTTTAATGTCAACTTTCATATATATTTGCACAATAATATTGAGTGTATATGTATATGTGAATTATGTACAGAAAGAAGCCATAAAAACAAATCTATATACCTTTTCCTGAGAGCTAGGAGTCAAATTCAAACACTCTAGAAGAGTTGGTTGAGTATTTATTATATATAATTAGTTTCTGTGGAGAAATACTATATACCATATTAGCTATCACATTATTTTAATTTGTTTTATGGTGTTTCATAAAAATGTTTCTTCTGAACTGAGAGACTGGAATCACATTCAGCAGCCAACGCAATCAAACAAAACACAACAAATTAATGATAAAAACAGCCCGACAAAAATATCTTCATTGCATTTATAGGTTTTGTCTAGTCACTTGCTTTGAAATCCACGAAACCGTATTGAAGATTTCACGATATCCGATAACATGAACATTACCAACCGAAATTGAAATTGAAACATGGTCAAATTTTACATTTGATTTTTCCAAGCAGTTGTTCTTGTTGATAAAACATTTATCACAACCTTCTTATTGAAGTAATTTTTAAGAATAAAAATTGAGTTACAATTTCACGTAACAATAAGTGGCGTTTTTTTAAGTTTTTATATGCACTACAGTTTGGTTTTGAAAAAAGTCGCTTAGGTAACCAAATCTCAATCCACAACATTTAAAAGACCGAAGGTTAAAAAAATGTAATGTTTCAAAATTTGAAATAAATGTTGTTTTATGATTATGTTGCTTAACAAGTTGTCATAAAATACATTTATTACGCGGTTAGCGCAAGAATCAACATGGATTTACGAATATTTTATCCAAACTTTTACTGGATATATTTGTTTTCCAATAGTTCGATGTCTCTTTAATTCTAAAATTTGATTTTGCACGTGATGGGTGTAGCGAGGTATACAGGAGGTGCTTAATCTTCCGGGGCAACCGTCCTCACTTCCCTCATGGAAATTCACGTGTAAAACTGAAATTGCGAGTTTTCAAAATTTTAACTTTGTTTGTTTTTATTTAAATGAAATGAAAATTGTCAGGAAACGTATTTGCCTATACATGTAATTTCATTGAGGGAAACAACTTAAACACTATATATTGTAACTGTTATACTTAGGTGCATATTAAAGAAAAATGTCATTTTTTATCCTTCTAGCACTACATGAAATGTTATCTCAAAAAAATTTTTTTTTTTCATTAAAATTTGATATCACGATTGCCTCTCCTGAAAGTACGTCTTAGCCTCTGCTTGAATGCGTCAGCGGTATTCATACTTTGATAGAAACAGTTTCATTTAGAACTAAGAGTGATAGTTCATTGATCCCATTAAATAAAATTAGGGATGAAAGCTTTCTATAAAATTAAAGACAATAATATTTAATTACATTAAAAACGATTCAATAAATTAAATTTAATTTAGTAATTGATACAAATCAATTAAGTTCAAATTGCAATAATTAAGTTACGTTTTATGTGTATATAACGTTTAATCGATTACGGAGAAAATACGCATTTTAAATCCTTCACAACCAAATATACTTCAACTGGTTATAATGATCAATTAGTAATTAATACGAAATTATCAATAGGCCAGGATACCTATGGCACGTTACTCATTTTACGTTGATGCGTTTATCAGTAACAGTAACTTATTCAATATACAAATTTGTTTCGGTAATGTTTGTCTTTCATTTAAATAAATGGAAATGTATAAGGCAATTTACAAAAATGTAAGTAATTATTACAGATAAGTTTGATTGGCTACCAAATGATTAGATACGTGAGACAAACTTTAAAATAAGTCAGTTATATATATATATATATATATATATATATATATATATATATATATATATATATATATATATATATATATATATATATCATATAGATCATAGTCTCAGTAAGTTTAACAGTTAAACTATCAGAAATGATTCTCTGTAAATGTAATGCCTTGGTAAAACATGAAAGCCAATTTCTCTACTCTTTTCAAAGCCTGCATTAAAATTACAATTAGGACACATTTGGTCACACATTTACACTGAAGATCTTTCATGTTAAGTTTTTTATTGTCCTAAAATTAACACCGTTGTAGTATAATTGATTTACTTGCTTGGTTTTCCTTCTTAAAAATTCTTAAAAGCCTCATGACACTCTTTTTAAATTACTCACCAAATGAGTAATATTTCTGTTATAATCCTGTTTAAGTTTGGTACCAGAAAAAGTGGTAATATTCGACTTACGTAAACGCCACAAGGGGCTTATAAATAGATTAAAAATCGTTCGAAAGTTAGAGAAATACTTAACTGACAACTCGACGACTTCTCGGCTGTCATTAAGTTGAATAATTTGGCAAGATGGGAATTCTTAATATTACTGTTAACGTCTTCCAAAGTTTTGTTGAAACAAACGAAAAACTTTCACAACTCTAATGATCTCGAGATGAAACTCTAGTGTCTTTTTCAGTAGCATATTTACCTTTAATGTGCTTTATATATTTGATAAATGTATACTAGGGGTATAACAGTACACACATTTGTAGACAATAAGATAACACCTTTACAAAAACGTCTACGAACGAGTTTTCCCAAGAATCTTGTACAGATATAAATATATAGTATATAAATACACATTCTTAACAAAATGTGCAATTTTGAAGAGAGAGAGAGAGAGAGAGAGAGAGAGAGAGAGAGAGAGAGAGAGAGAGAGAGAGAGAGAGAGAGAGAGTTTTATCTATAACAGAATATAAGAATGCATTTACTTCATAATCCAATAATTGCATCGAGGAACAAAAGTAAAAAAATTGTTATGTTAATACAAAAGTGTTTTATTTTTGTCGATACCATGCCAATATAAAAAATCGTCTTGTTGATGTTGTACCAATTTGCAAAATCGTCTTGTTGATGCTGTACCAATCTGCAAAATAGTCTTGTTGATGCTGTACCAATATGCAGATAGTCTTGTTGATGCTGTATCAATATGCAAAATAGTCTTGTTGATGCTGTATCAATATGCAAAATCGTCTTGTTGATGCTGTACCTATATACAAAAGGGTCTTGTTGATTCTGTACCAATATGCAAAATAGTCTTGTTGATACCGTACGAAAGTTTAAATATGTAAAAGAAATACCAAAATACAATAAACTTTTTTCAATGTTGTACTAAAATGGTTTACCATTTTATCGATTCTCAAACAAATTGTCGATATTATACTTAAATCGATTTATCGATACCGGACCATAGTATCAAATATTATAAAAGAATTATACTAGAATAAAAATAAAGTTCAATGTAACCAAGAACACTAAAACATATATATTAAAAATAAAAGAAACTTAAAAAGACATGGCAAGAAAATACAAAGAAAAGCAAAGCAGTTATGGTACTATTGACAGGCCCTAACATTCTCTACCACGTGTATTTACAACCAGTGGTCCATAAAATACGCAAATCAAAAAAAAAAAAAAAAAAAAAAAAAAAAAAAAAAAAAAAAAAAAAAAAATCCCAAGCAATTAACAATCAAGACTTATGTGTATATGTCTTCTATAAAAAATAGAATAAGCATTAATGTTGTAATTTTTTAAAAGCTGAATTATATACTGCAGGGAAGTTCAAAATCTTTCTATTGATTTTTGTACCTCGTAACATCTTATAAAACCGGAAATATAGTTTTCTTTATTGTTTGTGCACGGATCAATTAAAATCAATGAAAAACATACCGAACCATGTCCAAATCACAATTCCAAAAGTAAAGTAAAATCATTTGTAAACTGTCTTATTCAGTTGAACACGTAGAATTCTACAAGTGCGTAAGACCGGTTGCTTCTGAAGGGTAACACCTGCTACCTAGCTAGCTACACAACAGCCACGTGCAAAAACTGAATTGAGAGTAAAAGGAAAATTAAGCTATGTTAAGTCAAGCCTGTATAAATTTGGATACGGCGACTTCATATTTAACAACAATGAGAGCCATAAACCTTTTAAGACCTTGAACAGCCGAAGCTTGCAATATTACTGGGTCAATGATTTTTTGTAAGTAGCTTGCTTCATTGTAGAAATGTTCCATAGTTGGAAAAAGTAATTTAGAACGTTTTTGTTTATAGATTTATTGAAAAATTGAAAATGAGGCAATTGTTTGTTTATACAATGCTCCGGCAAAAATTCACAAATATTTGACAAATAAACCGAAGAGTATTTTTTTTTCAAATATTTAAAGCGCATTATGTCAAAAATACCATTGTGTATTGAAAACCCAAAGGGTATTACACCAGATATTATGTGAACTGTATCATGTCAAAAACATTTCACTTTAATTTGAGTGTTTAATTGTAAAATACAGTTTCTTTTTATTTAAACAATTCCCTCATTTATTACCATGTCAGATAAACGTTTAAAAGATTGACAAGGTTGATTAAACATTACGTTATTGAAAATCATTCCTGACAATGTAATTACCGGGGTCTAATCGATGTTTATAATTTTAGTGCATGAAACGCAGTTCTAATAATTATCATTATTTTTTATGAAATCTTATGGCTAAATTTTTTATGTTGGTAATTTAAGGAAAATTACCAAAATCCTTATTGTTTTTGCCTTACTTAAATTATAGTAAAATCTAGGTTTTTGGACAAAAAAAAAAAAGAAATTACTGTTATTTTAGCTTTTATTATTTTATTAGTAAATTGAAGTTGTCCGTAGAACCAATATTTACAACTGACTCTAGCTATACAATTGACTAATCTTAAGACATTATGCTTATAAATATCACAAAATTACCCAAACAGTCGTTTTCAACAACTTTAAAATGGTACGTGAAGCACTCATAATTCACATACTAATAATACGTAAAAATGAAATCAAATTATATTTCCAAAAGTAAAGACATATTTAAACTTAGTTTTATTTTTCTTTGTGCTGTTACTATAGTAATTTGTATTTTAATTACAAAATTTACTTGATTAAAAAAAGACGCAATTCTGCAAACATGCAGGTGCGATTTTGCTCATACACCATCAAAACTACAGTCGCCTATAGCTTGAAGGCCAACAATATCTACAATCACAACACTGAGACGTCTTATTGATGACCTTTTCGTCTTATTTAACTTTAAATATACGACACGCCTTATTTTTACTAAATATTATTCTTCTTTGTACTGTTACTGTTGGTTTTTGTTATCTCAAAAACACAGTTTAAATCTGAAAAGGTCAGGGAAAAGACGCTTCCCGACTTTATTCATACCCTTATATACTACAGTTGTGTCATGTTTAAAGGCATCCCTTTCTTCTATAAAGACGTACTATTGATGACTTGCTTGTCTGACATACTTTTAAATATAAGACACTTTCTACCATCACCTAAAAAGCAACACGTACAGATGTTTTGAAATGCTGTTTGTTTACATTAATTTATATGTAAAACTGAACTAAAATTACATATCTAAAAACCTAAAGTTTTACAATTTTTGTTTTTCACGAGGAATGATTATCCGAGATGTGCACATATGTATTTTTGTTAAACATTGGACAATTAATGACGAAGTGTATTTGTGTCAATCTTTATGTATCGGAAATCGTTGTCTTTGATAAAAACGTATCTCGTCAATCTGACTGTTGTGTAATTACAACATGATAAGCGCTGATTTTGTATTGGCTGGATCGTGAAGAGTGGGGTAGAGTAAAGTACTTTTGATTTACAACCCTGTCAAAATTCTTTCACTTATATCGAAGCGTGTTAAATCAACTTAGGGATTTAAAAAGGAACAAGGAAAGCCACCTAAATTAAAAAGTCAACTTATAAAGGGTGATATTTAATATATTTATTTTTGTTTGTCGTAAAGTGCTGTAAACATTGCTTCAGTTAAAATTAGTTTAAACTATCATTAGATATCAATTTGGATTCAATTAGTTTTAGAACTTTAGATTCATAAATTTGGATATTAATTTGTATTCATATAATTTTGGAACTTCAAAATCATTAATTTTCAAATGTTTGGCTTATTTTTTTCCTCTATCAACTTTCTTAGCCACTAGCGTCGCTGATGTAGGATGAATTTTCGAAATATGACCTGGAGCGATTCATTAAGTAAATCTTGTTCATGATAAATATCAATTTGTTAAAGATTACTTAAAACATTAAACATTATTATTTATTAAACATTTTAACATTTATTGGAGTTAAATTGATGTTTATTTCCGATAATTATATGTCCTAATTGGAATTTCCGTTTACTTGCATAACCAAAATGCATTATGATAATAAGTCAGTGGCAAAATAATCACACACACACACACACACACACACACACACACACACACACATATATATTCCTGGCTAAATGGTTATTTGCATAATATGGAAACGTTATTTTTGTATGTTTATTATCAATATAAGTATGTGGTCAAGTGTTAACTATAGAATATGATATTATACATATTGATTTGAATGTCTCTAAAATTAACGACCCATCATGACAGTTTATCCACTAATATTCAGATGTATCAGATTACACAATATTGGTTCAATTTCTGTCTGAATTTAATTGAGAGATAAAACAAATTGACAATTAAATCGAGTATTTATCTTTCCGTAGCCAGTACAAATCTATATGTTCAACAATAGCTTAAATAAATCTTGGAAAGCGTAAATTGACTCTTATGCCTAAAAGGCACTTAGACCTAAGCGATTTTACTTACAATGGTATATAACACAATGAAGTAATTATCTCTTTTTGTCATATAATATCCATCTACTCAAACGTCAGTCAAATTAATCTTTTGAAAAGTTACTTGACACCTGAGCTAAATAGGTTTTTATGCTAAAATGATACAGTGGGAAATCAAAATAAAAAAAAAATAAAAATAAAAACTGTATTGCAAATTCACAGAGATCAAATTTTTCCAGAAAAACAAAAAAACTTTTACAGATATTGCTTCAACACTGGTTTACAAATTTATTCGGTGTGAATATTTTTTTACTATTTAAAAGAATTGGATACATATATTGTAAGGTTAAAAATATGAAAAATACAACAATCATTAGTGTTCAAATATTGTCAATTATAATGATACAATACAAATGGAAGTATAACAGCCTAGGATTTCTGTTATAATCTTAACATCTTAACAGCAGTTGGTTCCCGTTAATTTGATGGATGAAGATGTATTACTTCGGAAATACTGTCTTCTTTATTTTTTCTTTATAAGAAGAGACATCAAACATGTCCTTGAACCTTAAGATTACGATACATACATACATACATACATACATATATATATATATATATATATATATATATATATATATATATATATATATATATATATCAGACGAAAAAGTTATATAATTTATATTAAATGATAAAGACTTAATTTCTCCATATGATACTAAAATCTATTGCTTTAATCATTACAGTTGCTGTTAGCACCTGTCCTTAGCAAATACCTGGTTATAAACATAATACATTAGCACGTTGTTCAAGTTACAGTGATTTTGGAAGGTGGAAGGAAAATGTATGCCATTTTTGATTTATGCTTACTTCTGCAAGAAACTCCACAGTTTGCTTATCCATTGGTATCTCTACCTTTTTATTTATTTTCAATTATTCGGTTGGCGTCATCTGGCTGCAATTGATAATGGTTAGACAGTTTGAATGTTGCAATCTTGACAGAGCAAAAGGACAGTTGCACAACTTTTAAAGTGTCACAAAGTGTTGTGTCATGGCAGTTGAATCAATTCCAGTACGCTGCCAGTTTCACAGAAAGTTTTCGTTCAGTCGGCCATGAGCTACTATAGACCTGAAAGGACCGATATCTTGACAACTTGGGTCGTCAAAACAGGTTGAATATGCTGCACAGTTAAACAATAAAATCAGACAAGTTATCGGAAGGCGGGTTTCTTGTCAAACAGTGAGAAACAGACTTTATCTTTCTAAACTGAATTATGGGCAACTTATTGGCAACGACGTCCGTGGAATCCTTATCTTTTCACGAGAGAATCTAAATTTTGCGATGATTTTCAGGACAGACAAGTCGTGTATTGCTTATGGTTAATAAGCGATATGCGGATTGTTGCATTGGTCAGCATGAGCGTTTTGGGGCGACTCAGTGATGGTATGCGGTTGAAAATGTTTTGATGAACGTACCGAACAACGTGCTTGATCGTGGGTCTTTTACTGGTGTGCGGTATAGAGATGAAATTCTTCATCCTATATCAAACCTTCAGATAGTGCTATCAGACCCAACTTACTTTGATGGACAATAATGCCCGATCTCAAATAGCAAGGGTTGTGGATCGAGGTAAGACTATTTAACGCATGGCTTGGTCGAGTCAATTTCTTGACTTGAACCCAATAAAGCGCGTTCCGGACATACTGCAACCAAGCAGGTGTAAATCCTTCATTTTGCAAGGTTTAATCACCAATAAGCTATATTACCTATGCAGAGTAACCAGAGATATCCGCAGATACCTTTAAAAACCCGCATTTAAGGTTGGGAATGAACGGTTTTCCCGCTTTTGATTTCTATATTCGTATTATATGTAAGTGTTTGCGCCCCAAGATCCCTTACCATGTATATGGGGTGCTAATTTAGGATTTAAACGTTGGCGTAGAGAGGCACTGTGAACACTAACGAACGCTTTAGACCATCGGGAAGCTAGATTTAAAATGCTTATGGAGTTGTGTCTATCGGCATTTCAATTTGTGTTTTCAGAGTAATGTTTGTTAAAATGATCTTCTTGTCTAGAAATTATACAGACCCTGATGTGATCTACATTAAAAATCTCTCTACCAAGTTTTATAAGCTAATATGGTCCTTTGAATGTATTTCTAGAAAAGTTTAAAAAAATTAAGAAGCTATGTGGTAAAAAAGTAATAATTTAAAATAAATTGCACAATCATATTTAATATTTTTATCCTGTTTTCAAGGTAAGAAAAAAGCAGCATATGTTTTCCAGTCTATATATGGAATATACATCCTGTTTCGACTAACACTTGGATTATCAGAAAAAATATCAAATAAGCGTTTAAGTTCAGCATAGGTCACAGGTATAAAAATTAATTATAGTTTTTTTTTTTAAATTCCATGCAGCCATTTCAAGGTTCAGTTAATTTCTCTACCTTTTTATCATAGTTTCATGTACACGTTTGTACCTTTTTTTTTTTTTTTTTTTTTTTTTTTTTTTTTTTTTGACTAAAAACGTATTTTTCAGTTTTAAAATTTTTTCTTGTCAGCATTGTTTCTTTGAAGATTTTAAATATCTAATTTATACAAGAATACACTTGTTTGAAATAAAAGATATTAAAAAAATATTAAAATCTAAAATATTGTTAGAATATGAAGAAGTCATCCTACACGCTGCTGCAATCAATATATATATATACTGTGTAACAATATACATATGTGTATAAACAGTCTGATAATAAAAGTATACAAATGAAGCCATTACAAAGACACGATGGAATGTTTTCTAGAAGTTTTACTCGGGGGATTTTTATCAACTGTATCAAACAACTTTAATTACAAGAAAAAAATTTGTAAATGAGTGGTCGCGTTCTAAACGTCTATATGCCTTTCATCATCGAGATTGTGAATCGGTTATGACACAAGGACATGCAGATATTGGTATGTATACAGAAATACAAAATATATACTACACTATCTATATGTTATATAGGAGATATTGAACTTATTCTCCCCATTAAATATATATATATATATATATATATTGTGTGTGTGTGTGTGTGTGTTCTTCATATGGCGTGTATTTCGCCATGAGAATTTTTCTGTGTATTTCATGTTGATATATAGATATCGACATAAAATTTGTATGGTAAATTGAGGCATAAGAGTTCGTGGCATATCAAAAGCATATTCTGACTTGTTGTCTAATATATAAGTAAATTAGAGACAATTTTAAAGTGACTTTTATCATCCTGTATTTTTAGGTAACTAATGGACGAATGAATTGCAATCATCATTATTGCATTTATTGCATCAATATGTTTCAACTGTGACGAACCCTTTTGCAGTCATGGGTGCAAAAATGACTTTTTTAGTCTGTCTGAAAATAAATATAAGCTGGGCTAAGATAGGATTCAAGCAGACCATGATCTTAAAGCAATCATATATCTTTCTTGCACCCCAGATAGACAAATCGATATAAAATGGGTGCAAGATATTACAATCTCGCACCAGATGGGTGCAAGATTAAATAGGTGCAAGATTAAATATCTTGCACCCCCCTGTACAAGATACATGTAGCTAACGCGCTTTTTTCCCACAAAGATTTATCAATGAAATCAGAGGTTTATCGATACTTTAAGAAACGCTTCATTACCCAAGAATCTTGCATACATCCGCGCAAAGAAATAAATGGAACAGGTAATCCTCCATTTAAATTAAAAATCTAATTTAAAAACTTTTTATCTAAATCAATAACTAGTTTATTTCATTATACATTAATTTTTATATGATGAAATGTTAATATGAATTCTGGCACCACGTTTGTTCCTGTCTTGTGTATTTATACGCCACTTCAGTCATATAATGAATTTTTATTTTTAATATATTTTGTGGTGCAAGAAATGAAATCAATCACTACTTGTGGTGTCGGATAGGAAAACTCAACTCTCGTTCTAATATATCTGGTCCAGAATTTGGCAAGACAGATTTTTTGGATTAAGTTAAACACACGTACATGTGGTATACGAGTTTGTTGTGGTGTTTCTGATTTTTCTCAATCTAAAACTCGCCTTATAAATGCAATTACATTCGTCTGCAATGACGAAGATAAATTTAACAGATCCCTCATTCTACCATCCTGGTACCTAGCCAACAAGTAAAGACCTTCCAAAAATAATAATAATAATAATAATAAATTAAAAATAAAAATAAAATTAAATAAAAAAGCTAACGCCCTAGGACACCCTGGCCTTCTTATCTGGCATGAAAGACCACGTGCACATGTACCATGCAACTTAAATAGAGTAATTGATGAATTTAAATGTTACAAAAGGAAATTGTAGAAGATACGACCATGGATTGTAGAAGTATTAACGTTGTAATATCAAGAATTTCTTGAATCGCTTATTGCAAGAATTTCTAGGAACAAGCTGCAACAACAACAACAACAACAACAACAAAATAATAATAATAATACAACAACAACAATAATAATAATAATAATAATAATAATAATAACAAATGAATAGATAGATAAAAAATAATTTTATATTAAAAATTGTAGTAAATTAAATGAGTAAAATAAATAAATGAATAAGAATAAATAAATAAAAAAGATTAATGAAAAAAAACCAAAGTAGTATTATACTCTAAAATGCGATAATATGCTATTGAAATGACTTTACCTCAGTTCTTTAAGACCTTAATTATATCAATTGAAATATGTAAAAGCATTAAACCAGGTAAAGTTAACTGGAATTTTTAACCAAAAAGCTTGTCAATATAAAAAAGCGAGATAGAGGATAAAGTTCTTAACTTAAGAGCTTACATTTTGTGAATTTATTGAGTTGAGTTTGAGTATTGGTGTTTAACGTTCCGGTCAAGAATCTTTCACTTATATCGAGACGTCGCCAGCTTTAGGCGAATGTGCAGAAATTTTGCCTGTGCGTTGCGCTGATGACATTATACAGCAGGGTTCTTTAAGTGCCATGCCTGCCGTGACACGGGACCTCGTTTATTTTAAGTTCCCATCCGAAAGAACCGTAATGCCGAGTACTTGGCGGAAGAACAGTCACTACCAACTTCCAAGTCTTACCTCAGACCCGGCCGGGATTCGAACCTATGATCTTCCACTTACGGAGCGAGCACTCTACCAACTGAGCTACCACAGTGGTCCTGTAAATGTATTAAACTTATGCTTATTATTAACGTGCTGATCATTGTTAATTCTCTGATATTTTCCGCCACGAGCAGCATTAAATATGATATTATACGTTCGTTATTATATTCAACTGTCCATCTTAATGGTCAAAATAATGTGATAACCATGGTTACTGAGATTTTATCAACTGGTTTTATTTTTATAAAAGTCATCAGGGAAAATAACTCTTCAAAATCAATCGACATCTTCAATTTAATTACATACTTAAATATAAACATATCTATATACCCAAAATACTTGAACGTAAAACAATTATAATGTATATTTATATTATTTTGATATAAACAATAAAAAATACAAAATGTTTTGCCTCCATTTGCTAGATATATGAAAAGAGCATTTTCCGATTTGTATTTTACAATTGCAATCATTATAAAACAAAAAGAAGTGTTCCTTGACTTTTTAATCAGTATACCTTATTTGACTATTAACTTTTTGAAAGGAAGATTATTTCTAGTCTGCCGCTTACGTAAAAAATACGTCCGGATAAATTGGTCACGAAATGAAAAACTGTCAAATAAAGTCCTATAACTGTGTTATAACATTGTTTGCATCGCATTTTTGCTCCTTCATTTTTGCATGTGCAGTAAAATCTTAAGAAAAAAGTGTTTATTATAAATTTGGTGTGTTAAATGGCATGGAAAGGGTTAATATTGAGTAATGAAAAATAGAAATTGCATATTCAACAATATATATAAATTATGTCTTGGTATCAGCAGACATCTTGTTGTTACTACTACTACTACTACTACTACTACTACTAATTATAATAATTATAATAATTATTATTATGTCTGCGTATCAGCAGACATCTTGTTGTTACTCGTAATCTTTATTATTATTATTATTATTATGTCTGCATATCAGCAGACATCTTGTTGTTACTCGTAATCTTTATTATTATTATTATTATTATGTCTGCGTATCAGCAGACATCTTGTTGTTACTCGTAATCTTTATTATTATTATTATTATTATGTCTGCATATCAGCAGACATCTTGTTGTTACTCGTAATCTTTATTATTATTATTATTATTATGTCTGCGTATCAGCAGACATCTTGTTGTTACTCGTAATCTTTATTATTATTATTATTATTATGTCTGCATATCAGCAGACATCTTGTTGTTACTCGTAATCTTTATTATTATTATTTTTATTATTATTCCTCCTCGTTTCTGACAGATTTTTCAGAGACATCTCCTCTTACGTTTCTTATCTTATCCGATCAGGTTGAAATTTTGTCAACTGGTAGGGATTGACCATGAGGAGGGCGCTTCCTCACCGTTTTTCGGAATTCGGAAGGACTTCGGAGAAATCCGGTTTAAACCACGGAATTCCAGTGAGTTCTTTCTAGAGAGGTCTTTCTTTCTTTTTTGGTATTTCCTCCGCTATTTGAATCACCACTTTAGAGAGCTGATACGCAGACATATACTTGCTCGCAAGTATACATCCTAGTTATTTTTATTATTATTCTTCCTCGTATCTGACAGATTTTTTTCAGAGACATCTCCTCTTACGTTTCTTATCTTATCCGATCAGGTTAAATTTTGTCAACTGGTAGGGATTGACCATGAGGAGGGCGCTTCCTCACCGTTTTTCGGAATTCGGAAGGACTTCGGAGAAATGCGGTTTAAACCACGGAATTCCAGTGAGTTCTTTCTAGAGAGGTCTTTCTTTCTTTCTTGGAATTTCCTCTGCTATTTGGAGCACCACTTTAGAGAGCTAATACGCAGACAAATACTTGCTCGCAAGTATACATTCTAGTTATTATTATTATTATTATTATTCTATCGTTTCTGCTAAATGTTTAAGAGACAACTCCTCCTTCGTTTCCTAACCGATCAGGCTAAAATTTTGTCAACTGGTAGGGATTGACCACGAGAAGGTCGCTTCCTCACCGTTTTTCGGAATTCGGAAAGACTCATCTCATGAGAAATCCGGTTAAAACAACAACCCCGACTTCTATTGTGAAGGAAACGCCCTAAGGGCATATCCTTGAATTAAATTAATTATGGACTATAGTCCGCTTCGTTCTAGATTCTCACACTAAGTTTTACTTTAGGGTCCGACTTATTTTAAATGCGTTGAAATCAATGAGAGAGAGAGAGAGAGAGAGAGAGAGAGAGAGAGAGAGAGAGAGAGAGAGAGAGAGAGAGAGAGAGAGAGCTGATACGCAGACATATGTACTTGCTAGCAACATTCTAGTTATATTAATGGTTTTGTATTAATTCTTTGCAAACTTCTTTGGTTTTGGGCATTATGATCATTTTGAAACACAATCCTATGTCAGCCTTTGTGGTGTTCTTTCTTTATCAAAAAAAGTATATAACATTCAAAGTAATTTAATCGCAAATCACAATATCGTAAATAAATCACACAATATAGCGTTTTAGTTGACCTTGTTGTATGGATCATCGTGAAGGTTGTCAATTCAATATATTTTCGTATAAGACTACTTAATGCATTAAAAATTTAGAATGCAGAAAATAGGTTGAATATAAGTGTATGACGCTCAACACGAAATAAAATTAGTTAATGGAAGCATATAACTAGAACTTTGCATTCTAAATTATAACATTATGGTAAAGCAATGTTGAAGAAACAATTGCTAAAAGATGTAATGAAAGTACGAGACAAACAGAACTGTCGAACTGTCA